>JAYXIM010044509.1:0-31360 GCA_037575425.1 Anastrepha fraterculus | reverse complement strand
ATACTAAAACAAATTATGTATGTATGTATTTAGTTGGGGAAAAGTGCTCCAATCTGATCACCCTTCTAAATTACGCCCTGCGACTAGCTCTGACGTCAGATACGAAATAGTACGCATCGGAGGTAAGGAGGAAGTGTCAAAATCACATACAAATGCAAGAATGACAAAAATGGTAAATAAATTTATTAATATTATTATTATTATTAAAAAATAATATTATTAAAAAAAATAATATTATTAAAATATAATAATATTATTAAAATATAATAATATTATTACAATTTAATTATTAAATTAAATGTTATTAAAAAATATTTATTATTATTAAAAAAATTAGATAAATAAATCTGTGAATTTAGGCAAATAAGAGTAAACGGAAATTGCCTAAGTGGAAAGCAACATGATTTTGTGTTTTTTCTTCTCGTTATTGACGGCACATCCAAGAAGCTGCCTGTCGAACTCAAACCAAAAGAGACAGCGGAGTGTTGATGGCGCAATCTCCTATGCAATCTTCTTGCAGTCAAGCGAGTGTGCTCCGGCCACCGCCTAGATACTGTTAGATTTGATGTAAGTTCTAATGGTATCTATAAATCTTAAAGACACCAACTTAGCTCTACTTTGAAATATTAGAAAAATAAAAGCAAATGAATGCCCAAATCATTTTCGCGCACATTTTAATTTACTTTATTCTTTTGAAGCTTTGCAGCACAGAAAAATAGTTGCGAGAAATTCGTCATGGTGCATATAAAATTCAACGTTCAATGAATTTTTTCGTAGCTCGTGCCACTGTTTTCTTTTCTTAATGCAGTCCATAAGTATATTTTTATTAATTTTGTTTTTGTTTTTCATTTTTACCAAAATACCACTTCTCTTCATTTATAAACTTTTTAGCTGTACAGGTTTTTACAGCCCACTATTGACACACAATTACATAAATACGTATTTATATATTTACACATAACACCAAAGGCACAACAAAAACAAGCATGCATATGCATGGCCCATAAACATGCAGACAACTTCTGCTTTCAAGACATAAATACCAGTTTATTATGTTTTTTCTATTTATATTATTTTCATTTTTATTTTTAGCAACTAGTGCTCTTTTATACTTTTTCAAATAATTGCTTTTTTATAGTTCAAAGCTTGAATACCCAGCAATTGCTTTGGTTTCATAGATAGCATCTAAACAGTTCGTTTCGCTTTTCGATTTTTCTGAATTGGGTTAATATGCAGTGCTTTGTTGTTTCGTTGCATTTGTTTTGTTTTTTTCTTTAATACCCACTGCACACAAACGCACACACCCAAATCGCCCATAGCTTCTGTTCAAATACTGTTGCTGTTGTGCACATTATATGTATGTATAGTAATGTATATAAATATATATATATACACATTTGTACATCTATATGTCAACTTAAGTATACGTAAACAATTTACTTTTTGATTTAGTTGTTTTTATTGTACTTTTCACGTCTTCTTGACGTCCACAAGCAACAAAGAAAAACACTTAACAATCCGTTTGATCGTTTGGTTAACTTTTCCGTCGTTAGCCCAGGCACACCTTTTACGGACGAGTATTCACGCTCAACTGTTGTATAGTGACTGTTGCTGCTTGCCGCTTGCGGCCTGTATTGACAATTTACAATGGCAATAAGGCAAGTGAGTCCAACAACAAGCTAGCCTTTCATCATTGCGTCATAACTGCTCTCACTGCTAGTGCTTCTCTGTCTTTCTGCCTCTCTCTTTCTCTCTCTCCCTCTCTTCCCACACATTGGTTGGACAATGACTGGCACGCGATCAACAATGCATTAAGGCAATTTTAGGATGGTAAGCGAATGTGAGCGCCAGAATACCCTACACTGCTAACAAATGTCACCTACGCCAACTTCTATCTCGCCCATGTTGGGTGGTGCTTTGTTGCATAGTGTGTTTTAGTTTTTCTGTTGTATGAATTGGTTAAAAATATGAATGGTTAAAAATATTCCGATTCATTATTTAGTCTAAAATCTACCAAATCTCTAATCTAGAATCTACTATCCATATCTTTAATTCTTTCAAAGCTTAATGATGAAATCAAATCTTTCATTCTTAATAATGAAATCGAATCTTTAAAGAGCCAACTAGGAGACCCTCATACTTAGTATTTAGCTTTATATAATGAAATTAAATGCGTTAAACAGCGTCTGCTCCTTAATTTTTCTCCATCTCTTATTCTATTATTGTAACTTTCCATCCCAACTTTATAAATTTCTGCACTGAAATTCCTATCCAAGTTGCTGAAAAATTAGGCAACTTCGAACTGCTCTAATTATTTGATGTGGTAACCGCGTAAGCGAGTTTCGCTGTATTCAGCAAAGCGTACCTGTTATTTTAGTTTTCGTGCAAACGCCAAGTGAAACGAAATCCTTTTCCACTTGACCTTTCCAATGCAAAGGCTGTAATTCTCTTCCTCTTCCTCTGGATCTTTATACGTTGCATCATTCCATCACTGATGATATCATCATTTCTTCTTTTACGAAATCGCAAAACTCCATAAATCTTCCGCACACTCCTTCCCTTATGATATATTGGCAACGTCCATGATTCTGCATCATATCTATAGTGCAGGGTCCGGCACTCTAAGTGTAACCAATTAAAAAAGCCATAAATTTAGTTTGGAGAATTACTTTTATTCAATTCAAAGTAAAAAATGTATGAAAATAATACAAAATTAAGAATCAATTTACTTTTGCTCGATATGACCACCTTTTGCCTTAACGATGGCCTTGAGATGGTCCAGAAACGAATCACAAGCTGCCCGAATGTGAGTTGCAGGTATTTTGGCCCACTCGCGGACATTGACTTTTTCAGCGTCTCGAGACTGGTGAATCTTTTAGTTCGGACCTTGCTCTCCAAATGGCCCTAACAGAAAAATACATCGGATATGCGTCTGGTGAATTTGAGAGCCGTTGTGTGGACGTTATGAAGTTCGGAACGTTGTTTTTTAGTCATTCTTCATTCACTCGAGCTTTGTGAGACGGTGCCGAGTCCTGTTGAAACGTGCCACCGAAATGTTTGTCTGCCTACCGCTTCAAAGCAACCTCCAGAATACTTTCCCGATAATATTTCGCATTTACCGTGACGTCAGGCTCCATGAAAACGATTGGAGAGCGCCCATCTGCGGTTACAGCGGCCCAAACCATTACCTGTGGCGGGTGCTGCCTCCTGGTAGCCAATTGATGACTCAAATTCTCGTATGAAGGGTCTGTCAAATAAACCCTATCTTTTTGGGAGTTTACGAATTCCTCAATGTGAAAAATTTTCTCAAACACAATTTGCGGAAATTTACCGCTTTCGGCCAAGTCTGACTTGTTGCTGCTTTGGTGTGAGATCATAAGCGTTTTGGATCTTGTAAGCCTTGACTTTGAGATCATTTTTCAGTATGTGGCGGATGATACGGTCAGATATTTTCAGTTCTTTCGCCATTTCATTGGCATTCGTCGGGGATTTCGCCCAAGTTGCTTCTTCACTTTTTGAACCATTTCACGTGACATTGCAGTCTTTTGATGACCACCTCCATGACGTTTCGCGATGCTACCAGTATCATTGTAACGAGTAATGATGCGATAAACAAAAACTATATTTACTTTAAGGTGCTCGAGCTCACGAGCAATCGCTGGTTGTGATTTTCCCGCCAAATAAATCCATTATCGATTTTCTTTTTTCGCGTTTACTCTCGGCAAAATGCTTCCGCGCGCGCTTGTAAACAATACTCTGGACTGCCATTTTGCCACCTAACAGACATCTGATGCCCGTGCATGAGCTGCGTGAGCGGTCTGAAATTGGTTACAATTCCTGTGCCGGACCCTGTACATACCACTAGCAATGATGGTAGACTTCTAAACATGGTTTTTGCTCCTCAAATAAGGAATTTAGTTTTCAATTGTCTACTTAGCCGAACGTAGCATTTGTTTGCTAGCAAAATTCTCCTCTGAATTTTAAAGCTGATATTATTATCGTTGTTAACGCTGATTGCCAAATAACCGAAGTCCGCTGACTTCAACATATAATAACTCTCAACATTGACGTGGGAGACGCGAGTGTGCAGACTGGAGGTACTTATCTTGTCCTCTCTTTAGTAACTTATCTTATTGATGCGTACACTTTTGTTAGGTGTTTGGCCAAGCTCCTCCTCCTATTTGTGGTGTGTGTCTTAAATACATTAAATTAGAAAGTTCCATTTTTATAATTGATTTAGTGTGCAGTGGCTGCATATCTTACTAAAAATTACTCGTACAATCACCTTTTTTTTTGGGTGTAAAGGTATTGTTGCCATCAATCATCAATCAATCACCTTTAATCTGTCACCAAATTGCAATTTTCTTAAAATCTCTTGCTGCTCTGTTAATGCCACTGTTACTGTTTCCGTTTACACTTCCTTTGCAAATGTTCTGTATTGCGTATATCTGTTAGTGTTACATAGCGCACAGTCTTATTTATGTTCTGTTAATGACACTGTAAATGTATGCCACTAAAAAACGAAAATAAAAAAGCAGGCTCAATTGACTCTATTCAGTGGCCTAGTGCAAATTTTCTTAACATGTGTTGCTGCTCTGTTAATGCAACTGTTTCTGTTTCTGTAAATCTATTGAACAATTGCACTGCATTGAGTATCTCCGTTGCTGTAACCGCTCACCCGTATTACAGTTCTGTTACTGCAATTTTTCTTGTTTCTGTAACAAATGTACCAATCCTATGCTGCGCTTTGCACCTTAAGCGCGAGTGCTCATATTTCATTTTGATTAATTAAAAAAACTTAAAATTTTTCACTCCTAAATTTTTCTGCTGCTATCTTCATACATACATACATACATATATATATTGAGAGTAGTTAACGTTTTTTTTTTGAGGTACTTTATTTTAAGAAACACTCGTATATATCTGTATATAGAAAATAATGTGACTGAAATAATACTTTATAAATTTTAAAAAATATTGCTTTTGATTTGTTAACTTAATTTTCCTCCAACTGTAATTCGTCAGAGGGATGTACATACATATCAAACAGTGTTTTTGTAATAATGTATGTACCTACATTTGTATATCAGTAAATGCTCGAATTTTGTTTGTATTCATGAAAAATTGTATGTTAAAATGAAACATCTGGGCTCCACCACATTAATTCTGATGACGATGGTACAGTTTGTGTATTAGGCTGTAATGAAATAAAAGCGAAAAAAACATAACTTCTTTTTCAAAAATAAACAAACGATTTGAAAAGTGCTGTAACGTGAACGTGTACCAAAAGAAAAAAAATCGCAAATAATATAAATTTATTAAAAGTTAGTGCTTAAAAAAAATTTAATTCAGAAAATATTCAAAAATATTAAGCCAAATTAAATAAAACAGTGATTGAAATAATAGGCAAAAATAGTTTATTCAAAATTAAATACTCCAGTTTATAAATTGTTTATGCAGTTTTTTTTTATTGTTAAAAATATTAACCTCTTAAAAGCTATTTTTCGTAACTAAATTTATATGAACCTTAAAATCTAGTGAAGGTTGAAAGTGAAAAATGACTTTAAAATTTAACGACGCAAGAAAATAACAAACATTTTCAAAATACTTAAGCTGGCAAATGTATGTATGCTTTATGTATGTATGCTTTATGTATGTATGCTTTATTTCATATGTATGCACATTTGTATTTTAGATGAATAAAAAAAAACTCAATTCAATGCTCTTAAAAATAGTTAAAACAGCTAATCGAAATTCAAAAGGGGTAGCACATGAGTATAAAATATTATAAAAAAAATACCGCAACACTTGCCAAATGTGCTCTGACAAAAAGAGACTGCGTTGCAAATTTCAAGCGTCAAAATAACTACTACTTTTGATTTAGAATTCTAGTAGTCAGCTTATTCTTCTTCCTCTTGATTCACGCCTTAGTCTAGTTATAATTAATGGGAATTTTGAAAGCATCATTTTTGGAATTAGTTAAACCTAGCCAATACTTCAAAATCTTCAATACACCTTCTTTACAGCTTTCTGTAACTAACAGTTTTTACAGTAATTAACAGTTTTTAACAAAAGTAAACTTCAATTGGTATGAGAGAGTGTATATAATTTTAACTTATATTATGGCATAAATATTTCGATTTTAAATCAGTAAACCCATCCTTCTGTGTCCATTCACACAACAGTCTAATGAAACGATTCACTTTAACGGAACCGCACGACCGAGCGCTCTCGCTCCAACAGCATTCAGTGTTATGCTTATAGCAAAAACAACAACAAAAACAAAAGCTGCAACGAGTCATGCTCAGAATGTTCATACACAGTTTTTTTTATCGCCTAATATTTTTTTTGCATGTGTATGTAGTCACAGCATCTGTTAATTGTAAGCCCCGTTCTCGTATTATATTAACTAAATACAAATGTTCAGTTTACAGAACTAAAACTGTTAAGTTTACATGTGTAGTTAAATGTAACATTAGAATTAGTCTAAATGTAAGTGCATAGAAAATGAGAAATATGTGTAAGTATTTGTTGTTCATATGTTTATTATGTTAAGAAATGAACTCAGTTCTTGAAGTAACATCAAAGATGAATGTTTCAATTTCGGGAATGTGAATATATGCAATGATTAAATTTTTTTTTGATTTTGACGCTTTATTTAATTATTATTTCAATTTTTCATATTGAGTTAACAAGATTCAGCGCATCACAATTCTTAAAAGTGTAAAATGTGTAACTCGTGTTTTAAATACAAAAAAAATTCAGATCTGAATAATATTTGCGGGCTTTTGGCAAAACAACTTAAGTTGACTTAGCCACGCCCTGTCGAACACAACGTTGCAGGGTTTTACTGAAGTATTTTAACCATTAACCCTTTGCACTCGAGGCCATATCCGCGCGGACTAACCAGCAACTCGAAGCGTTTCTAACCTAAAATGTCTACATACAAGTTAATAATTAAAATATTCACTTTAATAAAGTTCAATACCCCTGGTCGCAATTCAATTGCTGATACAAGTTTTTAATTAAAATATTCATTTTAATAAAGTTCAATACCCCTTGTCGCAATTCAATTGCTGACACAGTTCCGCTTGCTCCAAATTTAATTATTTTATTAACTCAAAGTGCTGACGACCTCAAATAAGCTCACGTTGCATTCAACGTGATGATTGCTGTTCGATAGTTAATATAAAGTAGCTAGTAAATAACAATGTAATTAAGTGATCAACAGTCCGACTAAGAAGACATAGTCTTCTGGCAAAATTAGTATTAATGCAAAAGTCCGATTAAGAAGACATAGTCTTCCGGCAATAATTTATTAATTTATATAATAAAAGATATAGAGGACATAGTTCTCTCTTTTTAAAATAAATAAAATAAAAAAGTATTTTATTAATTGGCGCCCGAGCAGCCTGGTATAAAAAATATACCACGGAACCTAAGCCTGTACGCGTCCGTCCGCAGGCATCCGTTCGTTTAGTGTATTGCAAATGAATCCTTAGTAGCGACAAGGTTTTAAGCTAAGTAAATTTAGTGAATAAATAATGTCATCGGCAGTTCTAATTATTGTGTAAATTAAAATATATTAATTTATATTTTTAAGAAATATTATAGGGAAAAATAATCTTACTTTAGTAAAAAATAAATAAAAATATAGTAAAAAGAAAGAAAAACAATTTTTTTTTCAACAAAGAATTTTTTTTAAATACTATGGCTAATCCTAACAACATAATAAGACCACCTATCCTTAATAATCCTAGCCCCGACCAAATACCAAACCCATCAGTACGGCCACAAAATTTTCAAAAAAATGCCGAATTAGAAAATAGGATAGCTTCCATTTGTGCACAACAGTGTAGGAGTATTGTGCAGTCTATAATAAACCCCAACGCGGACATAAATTACGGAAATGACCAAACCATAGAGGAAAGATATAGGGAAAACTTAAACGACTTGGAAAAAATTCCAGACATAGTAAGAAGTTTGAGAGAATTTTCTGGAAACCCATCCGAATTTAGCCCCTGGATAAAAAGTGTTGATAGGGTATTACAAATATACAACTCAATGAGGGGAACTCCAAAATTCTATGGAATCCTAAGCGTAATTAGAAACAAAATAGTAGGGAATGCACACATTGCATTAGAGTCATACAATACACCTCTGGACTGGAATAGTATAGTAAGATGTTTGACCCTACATTACGCCGATAAACGTGACTTAGGCACACTGGAGTACCAAATGACCTCACTTATCCAGGGAAGAAATAGTATTCAAATTTTTTATCAACAAGTCTACTCGCATCTATCCTTGATCCTAAACAAAATTGGTTGCATGGAAATGGGGCAAGAGTCTTTGCGACATTTGACTCAAACATATCGAGACAAAGCTCTCGATACTTTTATAAGAGGCTTAAATGGAGACCTACCGAGACTCCTAGGCATTCGTTAAACTTCAGATCTTCCACAAGCACTACATCTTTGCTTGAAGTTAGAAAACCAACATTATAGGTCAGAATACGCGAATAAACACCAAAACCACAAACATCGTCAACAACCACCACTTCCTTCAACGCGTAACTTGAACACGCAAAGTTATAACAGACCATTTTACCCGGAATTAACGTTTCAACACCCTACCAAATATAATACCCCTATGAACAGTATCCAACAAAATACAATTAAAAATCAACCGCTTTTCCCTTACCATAACCCCCAACCAGCGTTCCAACCGCATCACCAAATGCGACAACAATTCCAGTTTCAACCGAAAAGACCGACAGCACCTAAACCCCAACGATCTAAACCAATGGAGGTTGATCAGTCGATACAAACAAGAAGCATTAACTACCAAAACAGACCTCGTCAAATGATGCAACTCCAAGGCAAAAGACCTGCATCAATGAATCACGTCCCACCACCATTTAAACAACAACGAAATTTTCACGTACAAACTAAACAGCAAAATTTTGACAATTTAATAGAATCTGAAAAATTTCAACCCGAAAATTACGAAGACAACTACTACCAGCAACTGCAAAACGAAGATATTGAAAACTACGTTGAATCCTTATATCAACAGGATCAACAATATGGAATACCTACCCTAGATCTGACTGATATTCATTTTTTAGGCTGACGTATTCTTCGCTCCCATATCTCGAATGTAAGGCGAAGAATGGTCAAATTTTAAAAATTTTAATAGACACAGGGTCTAATAAAATATATATTCAATTATCTCTCGTTAAGAATCATCTCTCATTAAAATCACGCATCATACATTCGCAAATCTGTTTAATTTACCCAATCATCTTATTAAATTTTATATTTCTCTAAAATCATTTCATGGTATTTTAGGCCATGACAGCTTACAGGAACTAAATGCTATAATTCATATTAAGGAAAAATACATGTTAATAAATAAAAAAAATCAAAATTAAAATTCACCAACAAATTTCCCAATCCGTAAACAAAATGGAATTTAGAACTAGTCATATGGACGAAGTTCAAAAATCTCAATTAGAAGAAATCATAAATAACCATCCCAATTTATTCAAAGACCCTAATAAAAAACTCACATTTACTTCTCGAATCAAAGGAGAGATTCGAACCACATCTGACTCACCGATATATTGCAAATCATATCCTTATCCCATGGCCCTTAAAGACGAAGTTGGAAAACAAATAAATGAACTTTTAAGCGATGGTATAATCAGGCCTTCTAGATCACTTTATAATGCACCCGTCTGGATTGTCCCGAAAAAAATGGATGCATCCGGTGAAAAAAAATTCAGAACGGTCGTCAATTACAGAAAGCTGAACACGGTCAACGTAACCGATAGATACCCTATCCCGGAAATTAATGCAGTTCTCGCAAATTTAGGGAAAAATAAGTACTTTTCAGTGGTAGACCTTTAAAGTGGTTTTCACCAAATTCCTCTAAAAGAATACGACATAGAAAAAACCGCATTCTCAGTCAATAACGGAAAATTTGAATTCGTCCGACTTCCATTCGGATTAAAAAACTCGCCATCAATTTTCCAACGTACTTTGGATGATGTTTTAAGGCATCACATAGGTAAAATATGTTATGTCTACATAGATGACATAATTTTATTTTCCAAATCCGAACGAGAACACTTCGAAAATCTATATAAAATATTTGAAACATTAGAATCCGCAAACTTCAAAATACAACTAGACAAGTGTGAATTTTTAAAAACAGAAATTGAATTTCCAGGTTTTATTGTAGGAACTGAAGGAATAAAAGCTAACAAACAAAAAGTAGAAGCAATAGCCCAACTACAATCCCCAAAAACTCGTAAAAGATTTGAGAAGCTTTCTAGGCATGTCAGGTTATTATAGGCGTTTCATACAAGATTACGCGAAACTTGCTAAACCCCTGACATCCCTTTTAAGAGGGGAGGAAGGACGCATCTCAAAAAATGCCTCCAAGAATACAAAAATATCTTTAGACCAGAATGCTCTAGATGCATTTCAAAAATTAAAAAATTCGTTAGTCTCAAGTGATATATGTAGTTCTCTCTCATCCCGACTTTGAAAAATGTTTCGAGTTAACGACCGATGCTTCCGACTACGCCATCGGCGCAGTTTTATCTCAAAACAAAAAGCCCATAACATTCCTTTCCCGAACACTAAGTAAAACCGAAGAAAATTATGCCACAAATGAAAAGTAAATGTTGGCTATAATTTGGTCATTAAATTTACTGAGAAATTATCTGTACGGATCCCGAAAGGTAATCATATTCACAGACCACCAACCTTTAACATATGCTCTTAGTAGTAACAACACTAACAGCAAAATGAAGAGATGGAAAGCCTCATTAGAAGAATACGATTATGAACTCAGATATCAACCCGGTAAAACAAACGTGGTAGCAGATGTACTATCTAGGCCACCACAGATAAACTCAATGACAGCGACCCAACATAGCGACTAAAGTTCATCAGACAATAAAATACCAGCAGTGGAATGTCCTATAAACGCCTTCAAAAACCAAATTCATATTTTAATAGACAACCATGATAACTACAAATTTGAAAATCCCTTTCCAACTTATCACAGGCATATAATAAAAAAACCGCAATATACCAGAAATATATTAATTTCAATTCTAAAAAAAATATCTTAATCCTAGCGTAATTAATGGACTACTTACTACAGAGCCAATCATGGGAATAATTCAAGAATTTTATTCTGAATATTTCATAAATTACAAAATTAGATTCACACAGTCACACGTCAAAGAAATAACTAAGGATGTAGAACAAGAAGAGGTCTTAATCAAAGAACACAGAAGAGCTCACAGAGATGCTAAGGAAAATAGAGAGCAAATAAAAAAAATTTCTATTTCCCAAAAATGACGGAAAAATCCAATAGAATTGTTAAAAATTGTCAAATTTGCAGAGAACAAAAATACGATCGTCGTCCTAATAAACCACAATTCCAACCCACACCAATTCCACAAAATCCTGGAGAAATCGTCCACATTGATATTTACTCCACCGAAGAAAATCTCGTACTAACAGCAATAGACAAATTTTCGAAATACGCTTTAGTCAAAATTCTAAAGTCTAGGGCAATAGAAGATATTAAAGAACCATTAAAAGAAATCGTTTTAGCTTTTGGCATCCCTAAGTCCATAGTCCTAGATAATGAAAAGTCCCTAAATTCCGTATCAATAAATTTTCTTCTTAAAGATCAATTTGGCATCGAAATCTACACTACACCACCATACTCTAGCTCTGCTAATGGTCAAATAGAAAGATTTCACTCAACCCTTTCAGAGATTATGAGATGCTTAAAATCAGACAAACTTCACACTACTTTTCACGATTTACTTACCAGAGCAATACACGAGTATAACAGGTCGAATCACTCCACCACCGGCAGAAAACCGATAGATATATTTTTTAACAGAAATTCAAGTAATGATCCAAAAAAAGCAATTTTGGACAAACAAGAAATCATCAGTCGTTTAACAGAAAAAGAGAAACAGGACTTAAACTACCATAATCAGAATAGGCACGAAATAAAAATGTATTTACCCGGAGAAGAAATTTTTGTCGAAGTTAACAAGAGACTAGGATCAAAACTAACTCCAAGGTATAAAAAGGAAATAGTCAAAGAAGATAGAAACTCAACTGTTTTAACAATGACAGGCAGAATTGTCTATAAAAATAATATTAAAAGAAAATAAATTACCTTTACAGATTGTGTTTAACCTTTGTAAAAACTAAAGTTCAAATTTTGGATTACACTTCTTCGTATGTCGTGACAATTAATAGAGGTACGGCGAAAATCCAGCAAGGAACTTTTACTATTTTACATTCAATAGATCTGGCACAGTACGCAATATCCATATCCAATACCCACAAATTTACCGAACAAAACATCCCAAATCACCATAACCTGTATCCCATCCTTATCCACGAACTAAGCCTTACCGAAAATATTTTAGAAAATATAACACCCACTATAAAAAATAAGAGAGCAATAAATGCCATAGGTACTATTTGGAAATATGTCGCAGGATCTCCAGATCACGACGACTTTGAAATAATAGCTAGTAACATAAATGATCTAAACAAAAATAATAATAAACAAGTGTACGTAAATGAAGTTTTTAATAAAAGATTAAAAAATCTAACAGATAGTAAATCAAATTTCTAATGTAATAAGAAAAGATGTATTATTAGAAAACGAAATAGTTATAAATCTACAAAATAGAGTAAGACTAGTTAAGGAAGAGTTAATAAATATTCAAAATGGAATCGAATGGGCGAAGCTTGGAATCGTCAACCCATTAATATTAGATAAAATAGAAATTGAAATTGCTACAAGTAAAATTAGAGAAGAAAATATTGTTTTTGTGAGCCCCGAAGAGGCACTCCAATTTGCCAAAATATCTGTCTTATACAGTACTAATAAAAAAATATTATATTTGGTTAAGATTCCCTTAACCCTTTGCCTTACGATTTAATTTCGAAGAAACATGCGTGCTCAGACTATTTAATTTTAATGCAACTCTGTGCGGGTGTTATCAGAAAATAAAACTAAAATATTATAACGGTTGTTTTTAAGTTTATTAAATTTACTACTACCGCTTTTGAAACATTTAAATATGCGGCGGACATAGCCCGTCAATGTCGAATGTCGAGAAACTGTTTGCGGGCGACACTCGTCATTTCCACTTAAGGGGTTAACAAAAAAGGAAACCTATGAAAACGTAATCTTAAGACGAGTAAAAAGAAAAAACTCCGTAATTAATTTAGAATTTAAGCAGATTTTAAAAAATGATAACACTATATATGGTATAATAAATGATTGTGAAAAATATAATAAAATAATAATTTGTAAAGAAAACCAAATAACGAATACTTCAAATACTAAATGTATTATTAATCTTATAAGCAGTCAAAATTCTACATGTGTAACGAGCAACAATCATCATATCCGATTAATCGAAGAGATCGAGTCAGGGGTTATCCTAGTAAATGATTGCAACATGGCTATTTATGTCGATAAAACGCGGAGAAATATATCTGGAACGCTTCTTATTAAATTTCATAATAGCACTATTAAAATTAACAATAGGACGTTTAGTAATATAGAAGTCTCACCTTTACAAATCATCCCCGCATTAATGCAGCCCGCTCCTTTTGCAAGCGACCATATTAATTTCCTATCACTTGAAGCTCTTAATGAATTACAGATTAATAATGCGGAAGTAATTTCAACTATTCGGAAACATTTGAAAATTGGAGGATGGTCAATCTCTGTTATTCTCAGTCTAATTATCATTTCCATAGCATGCTTACGATTTGTCTTTAAAAATACAAAAAAAATAATTGTTTGGGAATCTCAAATTCCACACACTAATAACGAGCCTCATGTGACAATGAGTGTGCAACATTGTGCTGAATCCCATAAACCAATAGCATTAGAAGCTCCTATCAAACCACCAAGATTGAACAATATTCCGTTTTTTTAAATGATTGAGGACAATAAATCAATTTAAGAAGGGAGGAGTTAATAATTAAAATATTCACTTTAATAAAGTTCAATACACCTGGTCGGAATTCAATTGCTGATACAAGTTTTTAATTAAAATATTCATTTTAATAAAGTTCAATACCCCTTGTCGCAATTCAATTGCTGACACAGTTCCGCTTGCTCCAAATTTAATTATTTTATTAACTCAAAGTGCTGACGACCTCAAATAAGCTCACGTTGCCTTCAACGTGATGATTGCTGTTCGATAGTTAACACATTGTGTGCGGGACACGTAAAAATACGTTTTTCGCAAACTGTGGGTAGAGCGCGGGTCACGTAGTTATACGTTTTTATAGATGGGTGGTAGAATAAGGGAAATAAAGATATACGGGTTATTAATGTTTGTTGTTACCCTTTCTCATACCTAGTATTACGATGTACAAACATATACAAATCAAAATAATAACGGTAAATTGTGTTTAACAGTAAACATCATACGAGCAAATTTAAAAGCAATTAATTTCAAAACAACTCTTATTTCAGTTTTAGTTAAGTGGCGTAATTCATGGTGCTTACGACGATAGTATAGTGCATTATTTTTCATATAAAGTTATTTATATATATATGTATATATACTCTATATACCGACAAAATGGAATACAGGGATGACGGAAACGACGAAGAAATATTTGCAGACAATTTGTCAGATTATTCGTCGGATGGTGATATTCATAGTGATAGTGAGGATGTGAGCGACGATACAGACATTATTCCGGGATCTCGAAGATTCACCCGTCGAAGTATTTTGTCTGATTCTGAATCAAGTTCTGACGAACATGAAGAAGAATGGTCATCGATTGATAATCCTCCAGTTCTAGAGGAGTTTTTAGGTTACCCTGGGATAAATGTTCATACTGTTCCCAAATCCATAACTGATGCGACTAATTTGTTTATTGGTGATGACTTGTTTACATATTTTGTTGAGGAATCGAATAGGTATTATTACCAAAATATAAATAAGTTCAAGATACCTACAAAATCAGTGAAATGGAAGGACATCACGATCTCTGAAATGAAGAAATTCTTGGGACTAATTATTTTCATGGGGCAAGTTAGAAAAGATAGAAGAGACGACTACTGGACAACATATCCCTGCACAGAAACACCATTCTTTGCAAAAACAATGTCTAGAGATAGATTTAGACAAATATGGAAGGCGTGGCATTTCAACAATAACGAGAATACTACCGGTGCATCTGACAGATTGATCAAAGTCAGGCCCATAATTGATTATTTTCAACCAAAATTTATGAAAATATACAAACCTAAACAGCAGCTCTCTTTAGATGAAGGCATTATACCTTGGAGAGGACGGTTATTTTTTAGAGTTTATAATGCCGGAAAACTCACAAAATATGGTATACTGGTGAGAATGTTATGTGACTGCGAAACAGGATATATTTGTAACATGCAAATTTATTCTGCTCAGGGAATACGGCTGATAGAGACAATACATATAATTGTAGCTCCATATACAGATGTCAACCACCATTTATATATGGATAACTACTATAATAGTGTTGATAACACTATAGCTCTTTTGAAAAAAAAATTAGATTATGTGGAACCATCAGGAAAAACAGAGGTTTACCGGAGTGTTTAAAAAAAACAAATCTCAAAAAAGGACAGACAATATTTCGCCGCAAAGGGGATGTTTTACTTCAAATCTGGCAATCGAAGAAAGAAGTTTGCTTTATTTCATCTATACATTCGGCGGAAATGAAAGAGAGTCACAATATTGACAGAACAACTCATCAAAAAATAATTAAACCAAATGCATTGCTTGATTACAACAAATTCATGAAAGGTGTCGATCGTGCCGATCAGTATTTGTCTTATTATTCGATATTACGAAAGACTACGAAATGGACAAAACGAGTAACCATGTACATGATAAATTGTGCATTGTTCAACTCCTTTGTTGTTTATAACTCAGCAAAAAACAACAAAGTAAAATATAAAAAATTTTTAAACGACGTAGCTTTGCATTGGGTTACTGATTCGATACCAACTGAAGAGGATACCAACGCTCAAGAGGCAGGACCATCTACTTCCGGGAAGAGGGCGCCTAAAACCGATCCACCAGGAAGACTGTCAATGGATATGAGGAAACACGTTATCGAGAAAATTGTTGGAACCGGGAAGAAAAAATATGCGCAAAGAATATGTCGTGTGTGTGCGTCTCAAAAAGTGCGAAGTGAAACTTGTTTTATGTGCACATTTTGCGGCGTACCTCTTCATAGAGGTAAATGTTTTGAGCGCTACCACACCTTAACACATTATTAGTTTTCATTATTTACTTCATTTAATTATTTGTTGGTTAAAATTTTCTTTTTTCCGAGTAAACGACCGCATCTTCACAGTATACAGAAAGTAGTTTTATTTATTATAATAACGATAGAGAATACATTCTAAGATAAGAAAATAAAAGTTAAAAAAAGAAATCAGAGCCTTTTTAAATTTATACTGATTTTTAATAACAATAAAATTCGCGCACATTTTTCAATAAATTACCCGCTCCAGCCGTAATGCACTGGCACAAAACTCCCGACCACAATGTGTTAATATAAAGTAGCTAGTAAATAACAATGTAATTAAGTGATCAACAGTCCGACTAAGAAGACATAGTCTTCCGGCAAAATTAGTATTAATGCAAAAGTCCGATTAAGAAGACATAGTCTTCCGGCAATAATTTATTAATTTATATAATAAAAGATATAGAGGACATAGTTCTCTCTTTTTAAAATAAATAAAATAAGAAAGTATTTTATTAATTTATATAAGCAGATAAAACTTTTATATTTTAATATTTAATGTATCTTTACATCTTTAC
The DNA here is from genome assembly GCA_037575425.1 of Anastrepha fraterculus. Classification (NCBI taxonomy): domain Eukaryota; kingdom Metazoa; phylum Arthropoda; class Insecta; order Diptera; family Tephritidae; genus Anastrepha; species Anastrepha fraterculus. The sequence goes on along the minus strand of JAYXIM010044509.1, from coordinate 14,454 downwards.
GAAGATAATTTCTTACACATTTAATTTTTATTTGTACGATATTTGATATAACAGCTGCCGAGATGCATGCCCATCGAATTTCCGTACCTAACAAAGTGATGAGCAAAATTCATCCTGCGAGTGCAAAGGGTAAAATATTCCCCTTGTAGCTATGGAATGTAATTCAAGAAAAGCTATACAAAAATCGTAAATTTATCTACATAAAAGCAAAAAATTCTATAGTCAGATAAATAGCTTCGACAAAAATTCAGTCATGTACATATGCACATACATACATATATCTAAAAATATGCGCATTAAACTAGGCAACATTTCTCTCGCCACAGACTTTCTATGTACAATAATTTTTCTGTTAAACACTCCTAACAATAAACCACGAAAATTTTATCAATTCAAACTCACTATTTCATAATGGCAGCACTTTTCATCTATAACAACAACAAATGAGTTGCATCAAAGCTTGAGAACTCTCTTTCAAAACGTAGTTAGCTCAGAGCCTAACAGAGAAATGTATGTAACAGTGGTCGCCCCCAGCGTTTAAAATTGCATGTTAACAGTGGTAGCCAATTGAGTAAAGAAATGTTATGTTAACAGTGCTAGCCAACAATATTTTAAAATGTTATGTTAACAGTCGAATTACAAGTTTAAACATGCCGTAAAGCGCGGCCAGTGGCGGTACAATGTAAGTAAAATAGGAAGCATTAATTAATTGAGTTCTCGTACATAAAATTACTAATATTTTATTTTCTGCATAAATATGGGCTACGTTAAATATCAATGTTGGGTATTTTGTTCTATATAAAAAAAAATACGGCATTCGTTATATTCAGAAAATGCACAAGATAGCCTGTCAAAAAAAATGTATTAAAAATCAACGCAAGTTTTGAGCCACTTGCAACTTTTATAACAAAAATCAATGAGCTGTAAGATTACAATCCGAATTTCTTGTTATTCTATGGAATTAAAAAGTGTAAAATCTTGACAAAAATTTGTTTAACTTTTTTTTACATTTAATTTGTACTAAGTGTGAAACTTGGATTTATGTAGTTTTTGTAGGAGTATGAAATATATATTAAAAAAATATATTTAAATTAAACTTGTCAAAATCCTAGTGCTAGTTATTTAACGCATTGTATATTTTTAGGCCATTTGGGTGTTTGGCCGAGCTCCTCCTCCTACTTGTGGCATGCGTCTTGATGCTGTTCCACAAATGGAGGCGCCTACAGTTTCAAGCCGACTCCGAACGGCTAATGGTTTTTTTATGAGGAGCTTTTTCATGGCAGAATACACTCAGAGGTTTGCCATTGCCTACCGAGAGGCGACCGCTATTGGAAAAAGCATTTTCTTTATTTTGATCTTTCACCGAGATTCGAACCTTCGTTCTCTCTGAATTCCGAATGGTAGTCACACACCAACCCATTCGGCTACGGCGGCCGCATTCCCATGGCAGCCGGTTCTACGTTACCGGAATGACTCGGGTTTTTCCCCGACCAAGGGCTGCCGCCCCAGTAAACTAACCCTGTCTAGTGTACCGTATCCCGCTGCGGCGGCCGCTTAGGAATAAACGACGTAAATATTTCCAGTGTTTGGGGAAACAAAAAAAAACCGAACACATGAAACTTGCCGATTACTGTCTTTAGATAGAAATACAATAGTTATCAAGAGACCGCAAATAGCAGCTGTTTGCGTTATCTGTATTGCCCTGGAAGTATCAAGCATTCTTCTGAAACTTAACAGAGCTCTTAACAGAATTTATATTTTGGACGGAAATAGGCTACATACTCGTTAACTTTTCCGGCAATCAATTTGTGTTTTAAAATACAATTTTATCACATCGAAATACCAACTAATTTCGAGCCTCTTCTCTGAATTCTCTCTCGTATTAGGATATATGATTTTTGCATTGAAGTTGAACGGGCTGTCAAATCACTCAAGTTATGCTTCCATCTAACCAAATAGTTCAATTATATAACATTAAAAAACTCATTTAATATTCAACAAATTATACCTAAAATTATGCAATTTGAGCCAAGTCAAAATCGATGAAAAGTCCGTAAACGATAATTTGCTTGTCTTTCGTTATACATTTTGATTTTTTTTTAGTATAGAATATGCCGTATGTGCAGATTTTCCAGTTACAGGTTTTTACATAACAATTTTCAAAAACTTTCACAATGTTTGCTTAAGTTTGGCCATCTCTTCCAATATACTTGGATCAATGGCCAAACTCAAATCGTCAAACTTATGGGTTACCCGCATAGATGGTGGCTCTCTTGCTGCAGCAGCAACGCTCAAAAAATTTCGCTGTGGAAAATTTCCTGAGTTATTTAGCAAATCTAAACATTTACTCTGAAATGGTGATGAGAATTCCAAAAACAATAACAGTGTTTGTGCGCTTAAGGTGTGAAGAGTGCGGTGTGAGCTTTTTGAAAGTAATCTACGTTGCTGTCCTTGTTCCCATGTATTGTAGTGAAATTCGCCGAGATATTGCAATACCAGCAGCAAGTCGTTTATCAATGCTGGCCTACAACGCGGTAATAGTTCGGTTAAAATATCACCACTCACAACAAGCCTCTGGTGTGATGTGCGAATTTTCGCTTGCAAATATGGCTTGCCAATGCTGGTGCATTGCAGCTGGTATTCAGCAATGTTGTCTGTTGACACCTGGCTAAAATAATCCAATTTTTCTAATATACGAAAGAGAAACGGCTTGAGACGCGCTTGTGGTCGCATGCGACAAGTGCCTTTTGGTGAAGGTAGTGGTGTAAATGATTTTTGTGCTGTTGGTGGCATGGAATAATTGTGCTCTTCTCTAACATTTACCTGCAACATTTCGATTGTTTTATGTGGATATGGTTTTGACGATGATGACCTTGTCATGGAATAATTGTGCACTTCCATGGAATGTTCCTGCGACATTTCGGTGGTGAAATGTGGATGTAATGAGTGCTCTGGGATAGGAGAATGTTGCATTCGGTTTGTAGTTTCCGCTTGCACTTGCCACTGAATCGGATTATGTGATTGCTCTTCTTGCAAGTGCGAATACTGCGAATACTGTTGCTGCTGCTGTCCACCACTATCGCGCGATGCCTACATAAGAATGAGAGCAGTGTAAGCACAACACTATGATTAGAAGTAGATTTAATTTTTATTTTATTTTTTTTATTATGCGCAGAAAGTAATTGAGAGCCATACAAGTGGCACGATTTCTAACCAGTTTCGAAGAAGCAAGCTCTGGAAAGCAACTCAGCTATTTGGATTTTGAATTGAGATATATTCACTAGGCTGGAAGTATATTTGGCGCGCACATCCTTTTGTTGGGTGTTCGGCCGATGTCCTTATGCAATTTATGGTGTGTCATGATTTTTTCCACTAAGAGGGTCAACAGTTTTATACAGTCTCCAAACGGCAAGTGGTTTTTTATAAGAAACTTTTTCATGACACTACCGCACTTGCACTTGCCGCGGGGTAACCGCTTTAGAAAGAAATGTACTATTATTTGGTGTTTCAAGTGGTGAAATGATCCTTTAAATAAACTCCTCTCAATGCTCAGACTAGAGACTCCACCACATGAAAACCCCTTTCGCTGAAAAAAATAACCCTAAATAACCCCCTCAATCGGTGCTACGTTACCGAAACGACGCGGATTAAAACCCACCATAGAACTTCGTTCTTCAAATATTGTCGGAGGAAGACATCCCGCAATTGTTTAAGTTTCCATATTTCGTACTCTAGTCAAGTCAGCAACCAAAGAAGGTGAAAGTGCATTCCGCGTCCCCTTACAGGGTAACAAATCTACTGTAAAAACGACTAAAGCGCACCGCCAATAAGCTGCTTATGCCTATAACCGCCCGGCACTCACTAGACGCCATGAGTTTAGTGAGTTATATGAGCTTTACGGCAACATAGACATGGTACTGAGGTCCGGATATAAACAGCGACTTCACTGGCTAGATCACTGCGTCCGAATGGATACAAACGCTCCGGCTCTGAAAGTATTCGAAGCGGTACCAGCTGGTGGTAGCAAGGAAGAAGAAGCCCACCTTGGCATTGAAAAGATCAGGTATATGGGGAATGTTTATGCTGCTAAAACAACAACAACCCTTAAACTCAGCCAAAGTCGCTAAGGCGGTTAACTCACCAATCAAGAAGAAGATCCTGGAACTAAATGACTCTGGTGCTAACTTTTATAAATCTTCCCGACAAGTGCTAGGCAATTGAGCAGAAAAGTTCTATCGAAGAAAAAGAAAAACCGTTCATTATGGGTTCTCATCACATTCTTTGTTTTCGGAGCAAAACTACTAAGCCCTGCCTAAATCAGTGAGCCTGTTATGAGTGCAATCGAGTTCACTTAGCGTTTGGCTAAGAGTATGTGCTAATGTGATGGGTTCATGCCGAGGAGAAAATGGTGTTAGAGGAGTGTGGATTTAAGGGTATATGATTAGATGGTTAGTATCGCGCTCTACTCGCTAAATGCAGGGTAAATAGTTGAAAGAATACTCAAAGAATGACACATTGGGCAGTCACACCAGAACTCCATCAAACTTAAAGCCTTATAAGACCTTTTACCTACAATAGGGAACTGCATAACATGCGTGAAGTAGACAGAAGGAAAATAGTAGGTTTTCTGGCAGATCACTATTACTTAAATAACCATCTCTCAAAAATTCACATCGGAATAAAACTGAGTGTAGACTCTGTTTGGAGATTGATGCAACCACAGAGCATATCTAGAGCAGCCTTGGCAAAGACAAGATTGCACATCTTTCATTGAGATCAAATGGATGCGAATCAAATCAAGAATGCACCCCGTTGCTGATATACTCAAATTTATACGCAAGGCGGAAAGTTTATTGAATGAATTGGGCTTACAACCTATTCCCAACCTGCGGCTGGGAACAGCTAGGTTAAAGAGAACCAGTCAATAGCGCTAATATGAACTGTTTCTAAAACATGTGGTAGGGCACAAAAGATCTTTTAGGTTGAAATGTCGGCCTTTGTCGGACAGTGTCGGCACACCACAGATACAAAATTATTATTATTATTTATCGTGTTCGACTTCTTCTTCATAGAATAATAAGACTAGCAGAGCCAACGACCCATAACATAAAGTACGGTACACTAGACGGGGCTAGTTTGCCACCTGGCCGAAGGAGGTCAAACTACAGCTTAAGGTGAAAGTCGATGACACACCATTACCGACAGTAAACAACCCCAAAATTTTGGGAGTTACCTTCTATTGTTTTCCCCCTTTTCTGCACATATAACCGCAATGGCTAAAGTCTAAAACCACAACAAGGTACTCAAATCGCTTACCGGCAGTACTTGGGGCAAGACAAAGAAAATTTGCTGGCGACATTTAAAGCAATTAGCCGGCCGGTTCTGAGCTATGCTGCGCCTGTCTGGTCGCCTGGAACTAGTCATTCCCAGTGTATTAAGCTTCAGACATGCCAAAATACTGCAATCAAGAACGCCACGGGATACCTCCTGATGTCCACCCTACAACACCTATACAAGAATCTGCTCAGCAAAGAGTTTCTGCTGGGTGCTACCGAGGGTTTCACCCCAGTAGACATCTGCTAGAACCTATGTCGCCTCCCAGGTAGGTGAGGAGGCATCTCTTCAACTATTCTGACGAGATCCAGGACAAAACGAACCTAGAACTACTGGACCGGTCAGTATTTAGACAGACGATAAATAACATTCATCGGGAGACACCTATCACCTTGCTAAGCTCCGGACCTCAGAATGCCGTCATTAGAGTCCAACCAACACCTGTTGCAGTTGAAGAGCGTCAGCTACCCGAGAGACCCGTGTAACTTTGGCACAATTACGTTCTTGGTACTGTAGCAGACTAAGCTCCTACCTATTCAGACTTAACCCCAACATACCCAATATATGTCCAGCATGTGAAGGCACTCCGCGCGATACTAACCACCTTTTCAACTACCCCATCAAACCTACTCACCTAATACCCCTCTCAATCTGGACTTATCCTGTCGTAACAGCAAATTTGCTAGACCTACCGTTATATGAGCTAGATGAAGACGACCGGTAAGGGTTTAGTAAGCTGATACAACAACAACATATAACGCAACTTGCGTTTTCCCCCATTAGTCGGTGCAACGTATCCAGAACGACCTGGATTTACTATATATCCGGCCAAGGGCTGTCACTCCAGCAGCACTCCCCGTACATGTATTGGGAATGTTTTTGCTGATACAACAACAACATATAGCATATGTAGTGAGTACCCTAACTACAAGTATAACAGGAGGTGGCAACATTGAAACAGCTAATTATTAGAAACCGTAGCTAAGTTCGCTGAAGAAATTTGAATCGCAACTGACTATTCATTCGATGTAAAAACTCACGCGAGTACACAACAAATATTTGTCTTTTATAATTACTTTGATTTGAATAAACGAAATATAGAACATCGAGGTTCTATACATATATATAAGTATGTACATAATTGGAGCGAACATATCATATTTTGTTAGATATTTGGAAGAGCTCCTTCCCGGTTTCTTACGGAGATTTTTCATGGCAGAACTACATTCGGGAGCTTTGTCATTGCTTACTATGGTGCTTTACTATTATAAAAAACTCTATCATTTGATGTTTCATAGCCTTAATGGGTATCGAGCCCTTGTCCTACCGAAGATTAGTCACACAAAAACCCACTCTACTGCGGTGGTCTTGCACGACATAAACCATTGCATAAAGATCTCTAAGTAATGAAGTGAAAATGGATACAATCATTTTTGATATAGGAGGCCTCCTCTGCGTTGGAGCAACAAATTGGAAAATAACTTAAATTCCCTTATTTTTTCATTCTGCACGAGAGAAAAAATTACTGGCATGCTTTGTTAAACTCAGTCAAACTCAGTCAAAATCACTTAGGGGCTATGCCGCTAATCAGAAGATTGAAGATATTTTTAAAAACTATATTAGTGTTGTTCTTTACATGGTGGTGGGATGAATGTGAATTTCTGCAGCGGTGGTTGGGATGAATTTGAATTTCCGTTTACCTGTGTCACATCCAGTAACTGATATACGAGTGGTTGATTCAGCGGTTGAGGTAGCACTTGGTACTGCTGCTGCTGCTGTGGCGCATTGGTTTCTAGCACCATTGGCGATGACTTTTGAAGGTACTGCTGTTGTTGTTGCTCTATCTGCGAGTGTTGATACAATTGCACTTGTTGTTGGTGGTGCTGCTGCTGCTGTTCCACTTGCTGCAACTGTTCAAATTGTGGGTGTGGTAGGTGTACCAATTGTGATTGTCCAAACAGTAATTGGGACTGTTGTTGGTGTAGTTGCAGCTGTTGTTGTTGTTGTTGTTGTTGTTGTTGTTGTTGTTGCTGCTGCTGCTGTTGTTCTTGACTACGCTGCAGTTGATAATGTTCTATCACCTTCAACAGTTCGGAGTTATTGAAGAACGTACTATCGCCACTTAACGTATAGACATATGATGAGTTGGAACTATTGGCGCTTGTGGAAGATATCGGCGGTGGCAACGTTAAAACCAAAGAATTTGTATTTACTGGAGGCAACGTAACACTACTTGCGGAAATGACCTGTTCACCCACAGCTGCTGCTAATTGACTTTGTTGCAAAGTACTCGGGCTTTGACTGCTGGTGGAGGGGAGACTGATAATAGCTGTGGCTGTAGCGTTTGAAGGCGCCTTCTTTGTATTTAAAGCAACTGGTAGTGGTTGAAAAACATGTGTGAGCTGTGGCACAAATTCGCTGTGTTTTGTTGTTTTGCGTGCCGCAACGGACTTTGCAGTCTTGACGGTTCTCGTTTTAGCAGCGCAAGTTTGTATCGGTTGATTGGATAATTTGACCAAAGGTGGTACATTAGTTGGCAAATTTTGTGACACACTACCAGAAGGTCTAAGCATAAATTGTTCTTGAACTTGTGTGTGTGTACGCTGAAGAAACAGTTGAGGCGGAGCGAGTTGCTGCTGCGAAGTTGAATCTCGTAGCAGTTGTTGAGAGATGATTTCGATTTTATTATAGGCGTTCGTCTGCACATTTTCATTGACATCTTCTGCTGTCAGTTGTTTTTGTACTGATAGATTATCATTTATTGGCTGCGGCAACTGACTTATATCCCTGTGTTGCGATGCCATTTCTGGTGGTGGTGCCGCCGCTTGCCGCTGTGTCGCCGGTTGTTGGTGTGGCAACAACTGCATACACATTCGTTCTTCCAATAAGCCCTCCAGTTGGCCTTCGATTTCTTGATCTTGTTGAGTCTGTTGCATATGCTGCTGTACACAGTGTTGTGTAGACTGCAATACAGTTTGTTGATTTGAATTTTGATGCGCTGCTAGAAGAAGTGGTTGTTGCTTTGATTGTGTTTTCGATTGCCTGTCTTTCTCTGGTTCTTTTGTTTGGGGTTCGCGCTGAATTCGAGATTCCGCCGTTTGTTGTTCTGGTTGGGTGCATTTTTCAGTTATCAAATTTTGTTGGGCCACGGATCGTTGCTTTTGATGGCGAGACGATGTGGGTGGTTGAATTATTCGCGTAGCAATGTCGTTTTGCTTTTTTTGTATTGAATTTTTCGCTTTCTCCTGTTTTACATGCTTCAGCATGGCTTTTTGTTCTAATTGCGATGTTTTCTGCACTGCCAATTGCGTTAATAATTCACTTGTATTCCTTATTGCTTTTTGTTGCTCTTTCGGCTTTTGCTCGACTTCTGGCGAAACTTCTAATTGAAGCGGCTGGCTGGATCTTTCATTTAGTGTTTTTGTTGTAATAAGAGTAATACTTTCTTGTTGTGCTGTTTTTCCATGTCCTTGTTCTTCTTGCAACGAGCACAGATTCTGTAGTTGTGCTTGTAATTGTTCCAGAGGTGGTTGAGTTTTCTCTGTTGGCTGCGTTCGTATCGTTTGCACGCACTGCTCGGCCGATAATGATTGTTCTTGCTGTTCACGTTGCTCATGTTGCTGTTGTGTGCCTTCTTGTGACTGAGATTCATTCTCTAAAAGAATTGTACTTTCTTCTATCAATTGATTTTGTTGCGAGTGTAACTCATTCGAGTCTTGCCTCAAAGGCATTTGACTTTCATTTGTTTCAGCTGCCAGTGGCCAGTTACGCAAAGCGCTCATATCAACTGACCCACACAACACTAATGCATTGGCATCATTCGAATCTAAGTTTTCTGAATTCGATAAGGGCAGTAATGTTGACTCTTGCGATTGGGAAGATTGAAACGTGGTGTCTAAATCGACTATTTCATCGGGTGCTTGCACACATTCGTAATGCTCCTCATCTTGCGTTAGATTAAATTGAAGTTTGTTGAGCGGAACAAGTTTCTCTTCTTTAATATCTTTGCATGGTATGTCCGGACCGACAGCTGAAAATAACAATAGGTTTTTGCAATTCTTAAAATCCAGAGTTTTTTTTTTTAATTTGTATATTAACTTACGAATTTGTACAAATGCTTGGTCACACATAGCTACTGGCAATTCGGAACGTATATATGTGGCGAGAAGTCCCTCTAGAAATAAAAATAAAAAAATATTTATTTAATTTTATTGATACTACCAAACAAAAAATTTAAGATTTTTAATTTTTTGGTGTTATTGTTATTGTTGCTGTAACAGCATAAACATTCCCCATACATATACGGGGAATGCTGCTGAAGTGACAGTCCTTTGTCAGACATAAATCCGTGTCGTTCCGGCTACGTAGAACCGACAGTCGTGGAAACGACAGATAAATTCCGTTCAATTATTAAGTTTGTTTTTAGTTATTGTCTTCAAATCAGTTATGCCACCCACTTACGTGATGTTTGAATTGCCGCATCGACAGTTTTACACCTTCGTGTGTTATTTGCTGCCACCTCTTGTGCACTACCCTCCACAGCTGCTTGCATTTCGTGCCCACTAGTTGCTGCCACGGTTACCGCCGTAAACGTTGGCTCTCTTACTTCGTTACGTGTACACGTTTCTTGCTCCCGCTCCACAGCATGGAAAACAACTGATCTCTCGAAGTTTGTATTTTCGTTATCTTCTTCTGCAACTGACGGTCTTTCCTCGATCGCCACATCGCTAAGTACTTTAGATAGTAATTTTGGTGTATTCCATATCCATTTATCATAAAACCAACATTTTTCATAAAATTTCTGACGGTATGGTTCTAGGGAAGTATTGCTCCTAGTAATTTTCTTTCCAGTACATCGATAGTAATCCCAAATAACGATGTAATCGTAATTCGTCATCGCAATTAGATCTTGCCAGTGTAGTAGCTTTGGCGAAATATACTTTAAATTAATTTCTGGAAGTATAACGTTTTTTGTTTTGAGAAACTGAAAAAGATCAGCCACGCGCACAAAGAGATTAATAGGCCAAACTCGTGGATGCTTTATTGTATATTCATAACAACAATTCAGAAGTTGAAGATCCTTGTGAATTTCTGGCGCATCGTATATATGCGTATATTGTTGGAACTCTGCCAAGGACATGTTTAGAATGGCAGCAATTATACGCCTCTTTAAACCACTGTGAAAACGAAAAAGATACGCGAGCGTGCAAGACTGGAAGGAAAATTGTGTTATCGCAAAATTTATTGGGTACCAGATTTTCTTACTTTTTCAACTTCGGCAAAGTACAACTCTATTGCTTTTTGCACGCGTGGCTGTGAAAGCATTTGTCCACCGTCCGTGTCGTCATTCTGATGTGAGCCTGTGGTTACTTCCAATAAAGTGGACTGAAAAAATTATTTATTGCAAAATGTATTAATTAGCTATAAAATATTCATACTTTCTCAGCGCCGGAAGCACACAGTTGTACAGTAATCTCATTATCGTCAGCAATGACATTCTGATTTAATTTTCTGGGCTCCTCAATCATTATTGCTGATGCTGGCTGCGCAATCATTTCGCTGTCGTCTGTAACGGTATTCAGATTAAGCACTCTGGGTTCCTCAGCCATTGTTCTTGCTACTGGCTGCGCAATCATTTCGCTGTCTTCTGTAGCGGCATTCAGATTAAGCACTCTGGGTTCCTCAGCCATTGTTCTTGCTACTAGCTGCGCAATCATTTCGCTGTCTTCTGTAGCGGCATTCAGATTAAGCACTCTGGGTTCCTCAGCCATTGTTCTTGCTACTGACTGCGCAGTCATTTCACTGTCATCTGTAACATTCTCATTAAGCTCTTTGGGTTCCTCAATCCTTTCTGTTGATGCTGCTTGTAAACTTGCAGACTTTTCACGCACACAATTTTGCTCTAGTTTTACGACTGACTCTTGTCTAGTTGTGGTTATTTTAGCAGCAGTTGTATGAGAAGCTACTTCCCCAGTCAGTCTGTGTTCGGGGAGTGCTTCTGGGTTTATATTGAGCGCTTCTAGATTTTCTCTAGGATTTGCCGTATCCGAATTAGCATTTGCTTCACCTTCATACTCAGCACTGCCACTACTTACATCCATAGCCGATTCAACATTTCCAACTTTTATTACGTTTTCAGGTACTTTTTCAGCGGCTTTGCTTACTTGATTTGGTTCTGAGCTATCGCCATTGGTCACTCCCTGTGCGGCTATGCCTCCATCAAAATTGCTCACCTGCGGTACGGTGACGCTTTCACTAGAATGTTGAGCTTCTACAATTTCTTCATCAAATTCAGCTTCCAGCGTGGTCTGCTTTTCCATCACCTGATTCTTATCTAATTTGTTCAATACTTTGGGTGTCTCTCGCAACCAAATGTTGTGTTGCCAGCATTTCTCGTAAAATGCTTTACGATAAGTGTCTAGGTTTGTGAGTTTATTAAATTTTACACCCCTACAACGATAGTAATCCCAGCGCATAATTTCATCAAAATTTGTTCCTGTACTCAGTTCATGCCAATGTAGGAGCATTGGCGAAACGTGTTCTAAATTTTGTTCAGAGAATGTAATACCCTTTGATTTGATGAAGTGAAATAAGTATTTTAGAGGTATATAAAGATTTAGCGGCCAAATTTTAGGTTCCTTAATCGCATAGTCGTAATAACCACCTAATAATTCGTCGTCCGCGTAAATTTCGGGTGCATCATATATTCTTGTATATTTTTTGAATTCTTCGAATGACATTTTAAGAATCGCTTCGATTATATGACGTTTGAGACCTTTATGGAAACGTAGAGCATATGGAAGCGTATTATTCTGAAATAATATATAAAAAAGTGTATAAATTGTTTAATGGTAAACGACTACGACTATGCTACCTTATTAAACTCTCTATAAAATAAATCTTTTGCTTCCTGTATACGCTGCGTTACCGTTATCATAGCTGATTGGCTTTGAGGGCTTGGTAATTCTTCCACAGACATTTGTTGTACGACTAAATCATTTCGTTTCGCATGATTATGCTTTGGTTGTTGTAGAATCTCAGATTTAATTCGTTCTAATATCGCTTGCTGTTTTTCAACTTGTTGGACATGGTGCTTTATATGATTGAGTAAAAAGTTTGACTGGGTAAGAGTTTTCATGGAAATGTATAATTTATTTGCAGGACTTTTGGATGCCATTGGTTGTACGCTATAAAGCAAAGCATAATTATTTTTATTATAATACTAGCATTCCCCAGTGGGCTTCGCACCACCATACATAAAATGTTTTTTTTATATCGCAATAAATTTTTCATATTAAGTTTTCTTTATAGAACTCGTAAAATGTTTAAACAGTTGAATTAGTTGATTTTTTTCATTCAACATACTTTCTAAAGATGTCACAATAGCCTTTTCTTTACTTTTTTAAAATTTGATTGTGGTGGTCCCCTATATACAGGTAAGGTGAAAGAGCCGATAAAAACTTGTAATTAAACTTTGATTCTTTAATTTCCATTTCAATTTTTTACGCTAAATAAATTATGCTGAAATAAATAAAGTTAAAAATGTTTTTCCAGTTCCTTGAATGCTCCAGTTTTTACTATATTTTCGCCCAAAATTAATATTAACATAATACGCTTACAACCACAACAGTACAACAGAAACGCTCATAAGCGGCTGTGTATTTGTTATTGTTTTTCCCATACAGGCATTTCGTATGAGAGGAAACCATTACTCACATAAAATATCATAACTCAGGAACGGCTGCACCCCCTTTTCTGCCCTTCGATGGAGTACATATGGCAACGCACCTCCCCAAATACATATAATTTCACAATTAAATCTATTAGTGCTTTACATTTTTGCCGAAATGGATACTCATGTGGTTCAAACACATCCTAGGGTTATCCAGGTCCACGTTTTGGTCTATATCTCGAGACCCTAGTAACGGAGGGGCATTAAAAATACTCTATACTATAGAATCATCAGCAGCTTCCATTTGCTACCCATATTGTACAAACACATCCTTAAGTTATCGGGGTGCACATTTTGGGTGATATGTCGAGACCCTAGTTACTGAAGGGCATTAAAAATACTCTATACTATAGAATCATCAGCAGCATCCATTTGCTACCCATATTGTACAAACACATCCAAGGGTTACCCGGGCCCACGTTTTGGATTATATCTCGAGACCCTAGTCATGGAACGGTATGAAAAAATACTATAGAAATCATCAACAGCTCCCATTTGCTACCCATATTGTACGAACACATCCTTAAGTTATCGGGGTCCACATTTTGGGCGATATCTCGAGACCTTAGTCTCGGAGCGGCATCAAAAATACTCTATACTATAGAATCATCAACAGCTTCCATTTGCTACCCATATTGTACAAACACATCCTAGGGTTACCCGGGTTCACGTTTTGGCCTATTTCTCGAGACCCTGGTATCCGATTCTTAAAATTTTAAAACACAAACCATCTACTGAATAGTCCAAACAAAACCTAAAAATTTGGTTTGGACAGGTGAGCCCGTTCTTGAGTTATAAGATTACCAAGGAAATGTAACTTCTTTTTATATATATAGATATGTTTGATACGGCGGCCGCCGTAGCCGAATGGGTTGGTGCCTGGTGACTACCATTCGGAATTCACAGAGAGAACGTAGGTTCGAATCTCTGTGAAACATCAAAATTAAGAAAAACACTTTTCTAATAGCGGTTGCCCCTCGGCGAGACAATGGCAAACCTCCGATTGTATTTCTGCCATGAAAAAGCTCCTCATAAAAATAATTGCCATTCGGAGTCGGCTTGAAACTGTAGGTCCCTCCATTTGTGGAACAACATCAAGACGCACACCACAAATAGGAGGAGAAGCTCGGTCAAACACCCAAAGAGGGTGTACGCGCCAATTATACATATATATGTGATATTAATTAATGAACTAAGAGGTTGTACGCGTACACCCTTTGTTATGTATTTGCACGAGCTCCTCTTCTGTGTATATATTAATGCTTTTCCACAAGTGGGGTGGTCTAGAGTTTTATGCTACCTCCGAACGGTAGATGTTTTTTAAGAGGAGATTTTTCAAAGCAAAAATAATTCGCCATAGCCTGCCGAGGGGCGCGCGAAATAAAAAA
>JAYXIM010044508.1:0-347801 GCA_037575425.1 Anastrepha fraterculus | reverse complement strand
TGTACCAGTAAAAATTGTAAATTTATATTTTGGAGCATCTTCTATAGGAATGTCAAAGTAAAAGCGTTGCCAAAGTCATTTTTCACCGAATTGAAAGCAGTGTTACCGTCTTGGGTATTTTTAACAAAGTCGATTATTTATTTAACTTCGCTTGCATTTTTAGGCCAAGCGTTAGGGCGTTAGTGGCGAATAGATGAAGCAACTGGTATAAATGAAAATATATTGGCAGCGCTGGAATAGATCTACCTTAAATGATATGTTTGTAATATAAGGCCTCTTCTTTTCGAATAGATGAAGCAACTGGGATAAATAAACATATATTGGCAGCTTTGGAATACAGCTGTCTTAAATTAAATGTGTTTGTAAGATAGTTAGTTATACCAGTTTAATAAAGTATAGCCATACTCGCCACTAATCTTACTCGATAAGGGGACGTCCATAAATTACGTGAGGTGTTTTTTTTCAATTTTCTGAACCTCCCTCCCCCGCTGGTGAGATGTCGTGAGATTTTATTCAACCCCCTCCCCCATCCCCCAATCTCACGTGAGATTTTTCAAAATGTGGGTTTCTTATGTAAACGCGTTGGATTGTTATTGTAAAAAGAAAAAAAGTTTGCTTCGTGCTTTTATTTACGACTAGTTAAGACTAGTAATCAATATTGCTGAGAGTTATAAGTGTAATAAAAATTGAGCAATAGAAGACTTAAATCGTAACTACTGCGATTAAAAAAAGAATATCTACTCTAATTCAGTCCATGGAGAATCATGCGCGGTTTCAAGAGAGACTATTGGGACCAACATGTCCATATGATTTTCAGTAAAATCATGTGCTCCTTCAACTTCGTTCTAATCTAGCCACTCTAAGCCGTTGACGCTTGCGCACAGTAACTCATTAGCTCGTCTTGAGTCA
This sequence comes from Anastrepha fraterculus, assembly GCA_037575425.1. Lineage (NCBI taxonomy): Eukaryota > Metazoa > Arthropoda > Insecta > Diptera > Tephritidae > Anastrepha > Anastrepha fraterculus. The sequence goes on along the minus strand of JAYXIM010044508.1, from coordinate 346,892 downwards.
ATCCGTGAGGGTCGCACTTTGCGGAACATACGCGCTTGCTTAGCTGGTGCAATGTGAGCTGCTCTCCTGTGCTCTGCAGCTCTTGTGATAGATGCGAAGTAAATACCGCATGTACTGCAGCATATTTTCTCTAAATCATCACGTATACTTGGGCAATAGAGATCAATAGGCGTGCTGATGAAGGCATTCAGCGGTTCAATCGGTACGCGTATTAGAAATGGAGCAAATGATTTTCCGTCATGTTCTTTGAAGTCCGGAATTGTCAAACGTCAACCTGAGTGATAGGGCGTTCGGCTCGTAGTGGCGCGAAAACAACCGACGGGCTACACTGTACCGCAAATTCAGATTAAATTGAGCTTTTTGGTATAAAACAAATATGGTGGTTTGACAGTAGTAATGTATAACGTCGAAGTATGAATGAAATTATTTTCTTTCGAACGAATTAGTGAATGATCTTAATCATACCACGATTACGCTACAATGTACAATTTTTTTGTTTCAATCAGAAAAAAAATTGCGTGATATTTGCCGAGACCCCCCTCTCTCTCCAACGTAAGATTAGATGAGATTTGACTCGACCCCCTCCCCCTTAAACATCTCACGTAATTTATGGACGCCCCCTAACTTTGTTGTTGCTTTCGCATGCAATTTTTTCGTCAAGTTAGCCGAGCAAAGAAGTGGCGAACAGAAGAGGTCTTTTATTATTTTAAATCTACGAAAATAAATGGAATGGAATAAATGGATAGGTGCAAAACAGAAGTTTTCGGGTCTTACAAATATTATGGCCAATTCGAAATAAATTGAAACTAAATTTTTTTCAAAGTTTGTTAATTTTTCTTCCTCCTTCGCGGTAGCATTGGTTGAAAGTATATAAATAGTGCTACCAGATTTAAATTAAGGTCTGTTATTTTTGCTGTTTTCACATAAAGGCGATTTCACATACAGTCATGGACTTTTCAAATCTGACATTGTCCTCGTTTCTAGTTAAATTGAAAAGGAAAATGACGTTTACGTGGAACAATTTTGCAAAGACAACAACTATACATTCACATTTTACTAATGCATTCATAAGTCTCTCAATGTCTTCGGCACTTTCTATGATTTCTCGAATAGCCAATTTGACGATGTTTCATTGTAATTCGCGAAAAAAGCCAAACATAATCATAAAAGTGCATGCAATTCGGAGAAATACATTTTGATTTCGGAGAAATGTGTTATTATAATCTACTGTTCACTCAAATATAAGCCCAAATAAATCAAAGTCAGAGCATGTAATTTGTACGAAACAAAACTAACGACATGTGCTTAAAAGCGAATTATCTTTATAACTGTAGGACGTCTAGGTTACACAAGTAATTTTTCTCTTTTTTGACAGCTAATACATATTTTCAATTGTCTTCAGATCGTTGTCTTAATTTTTACAGTATCAAACCGTTAACTGGCTCATCTCATCCAATTTGACAGTATCAGCTGATTGGCTGACGCAGTAAGGGTTATGAATCGGTTTGCTATTTTAGTATATATGTATATGTATATAACGGATTTTCCAATAAGAGATGTTATATTGATATTCAAAGAAAAATGCTATTTTTTAATATGAAGGATCGGATGTTTATTTCATTATAAAGAGGAAGGTATGCTGTTAACAGTGGAAAATGACACCAGGCAAATGACCACCACGACCACGCTTATAGGACAATATCCTTTTCATGAAATTTTCCATAACCGAATTGCAAAGTGGCTGCCCTATGTCCTCAAGGTGTTAAATCACAAGATCTCTGTGGCCAATTGTGATCACCTCTTCGAGAGATAACACGGTCCGGAATTTTATACCAAAACAGCTAAAGCAAGACATAGATTTCAGGTGATCAAAAATACAATAAAAATGAGGTCGATTTTTGAGTGTCCAGATTTTAGTATGACTTGGACAAAAATGCTTAAGTCGAGATAGGATGCTTTAGCTCAAGATCAGAACATTTTATATTTCTTAACTAAATTTGAAACGTCCTGTACATAAATTCTTATTCCAAGTGGGAAAAAGTAATGGGCGGCACATAAATCTGAGCTAAATAATAATTTTGAATTTTATTTTAAACAAACCACGTAAGTAAATCAAGTATCAAAACTCTTTGTCATATTTTCGACTGTAGGGCATAAGCTACCAGAAGTACTGGTTCCACATTCTTTACATGTAGCATTAATAAATTTTCTGTAAAACAAATGTTAATATGCAATTTATTGCTCTGCATTGCAATGTCTCTTATAAATACACAATATGGCTTATAACATTCATTTCAGCTTATCTATAAATGTGTGTGCGAAAATACATAGAAAAAAGGTGAAGACATTCTTTTACAAAATCTCGAAGTCAGTTATAAAGACTTACACATGCATCGTTTTTGCAAGAACAAAGAATACATTTTTTGTGATAGTTAAAGCTTTAATAAATCAAATATAAAAATATTAACTTCTATGATCATAAGCAACTTCAGCAGCTTTCAAAGTATATATGTATGTATCTTATAAATAACATTAAAAATTGCTTATGTAATGATCAAAAGCCTTTTCTCAGCGCTAATCTTTATAAAATAACTAGTTTAAGACATATTAAAATTTTGTGTAAAGTCGTATTCAATAGTCGGTATGACAGTTTGCACGAATTTCAGGAAAATTATCAAATACATGTGCACGCCCAGTTCTCCGCCACCTTCCTCAACAGTTTGAATTATTTTCTTCATAATATCAGCATGACGACATGGATGTACGCTAGCCATATTAGGACCTGGCAAATGCGGGTGGCTCTCCATGGTAACAGTCTTCTTGGCATGATCCTGCGAAACATCCTCGTACATCTGTTCAACAGTTAAAGGTTTTCGATTCTGTTGAATAAATGAAAAATAATATTTTAGTTACACGCAAGTAAAGATGAATTTGAAAAAAAAAAAAAAAACGGCATAGTAAAATATAACAAAAACTCACTTCATCATAGCCAACTACCCAGAGACGTGGCGTCTGATAGTATTTATCGTAAGTGATGTGTAAATCGTAGGTACGGGTATGCAACACAGAGTCTGTAGCATCAGCGCCACCAGCTGCTTCAGCAGAGTTGGAGTTCTTTGTTGCCGATTCGGGGTCTATTTTACGGGTCGTGGTAGCTACAGCTGGGTCCACTAATTGCAACATACCACTTTCTTCGAATTCGTCCATATCGATCGCCTCGTCATCGTCATCATCATCATCGCAATCATCATTACCTCCGCCAGTTCCGTTAGTGCCATTGTCGCCATCTGGTGTACGCATTTCATCCTACAATTAAAAAAATTGGTTTATATGGCTACGGAGAGTTTTGTTAAAACTATGTGCTATATACCTTGCTTTCGTCAAGCGTTAATTCGCAGACTTTTTCCTCTAACTCAGCGGTGCCATCTTCATTCAGCTGGTGAGTTTCGACCCAGCCACCGTCGCCACCCTCCTCTTCAACGACAGTCTCTTCACCAACATATTCCATTTGTCTGCAACGTCTGTAGCATGGCACATTGCGAGTAATTAAAAATTGTTTATCTATGAAATTAAAGTATTTTAGTTATTGGCAAATTTTTGTATGCTATGAAATGAACCTTTCGGTAAATATGGCTTCGTTTTTGATTCGTCGCCAGCAGCCCATTGCCAGGTGGGGCAATGATGAACCAAGTGATCACCGGCGGCTACAAACTCCTCTGGTGTCAAAACACCTGTTTCACGAAATTTGGATTCCTGGAAAAAATTACTGTTGGTTACTTATTCTTCGTATACCAATATCACCAGCCCATAGTCACCTTTAGCACTGGGGTAAGATACTCAGCAACATTCAGCGCCGTTCCTTTGACAGTGTTTAAAACACTTTGCATTGTTCTGTATTTAATTTTAGCTTCCTTCCTATTATTATATTACTCTTTAAATGTAAATATACTAATTCAGTTTAGTAAATTTACTCGACTCCCACTGCTTTTTTTGCTACACCTTGAGAAAAGTGTTATTTCCACAGACTTTCACCGACCGTCTGGAGCCATTCGGAAAATGACGTTCGATTAGCGTTGCCAATCACGGATGTTTTTCCGATTACAGATTAACACAGGAACATAGGAAATAATTCTTATCTATTAGGTCCTACTTTTATTTAATTTGGATTTGGAATAGAATCTGCAGAAATAGAAGTAAACAATGGAAGAAAATTCTAACTTTGCACAAGTTAACCGAAAAGTGCATGTCAGTTATTTTCGACTGTTATTTTATTTGTTTTGTATCTTTATTTACACACATACAGCTGGTCACAATGTTCTATTTATTCAAAATCACTGAGAGAATTGCCCTACTAACGCAAACGTAAATATGTAAAGTTTATTTTAAACTTTTGCAACTTATTTACAAAACATGTATTGAATGAAACTGCATAAATAATTTTTTGTAAACAGTGACTGATTTATTTGTATTTGGGTTGCCTTGTAGTTAATGCATTTATCATCATTTATATATCTCCTCTTTACACAAACACATTACAAAAGCTGCCATATTTCGTAAATTTTTTTATGATATCTGCCATAAACGAGCTAGAAAATGGTTACTTCATACATTTAGGGTTTCAATCCTACAGCCCTAAAAAAATATTTTTAAAATATTAGGGTTAAATTTCGATTAATTGTTTTGATAATTATTTGTGGCGATGAAACTGTATTTAAGAAGAAGAATTGAAAAACTATTGGCAGCACTGGCAGTCGGATGCGTGTTGGTGTTTGTGCAGTGAGGTGGATCGAGAAAAAGTGACGATTTTTCTGATTTTTCGTAAAAATTATTGAGAAAAACTCTTAACTTTTCTTAAAACTATCAAAGATGAGTGCGAACACAATAGTTACGCTATAGTAACCTAGTTTTTCGTGAGTTAGATTGCTGTGATTGCATTTGCAAAATTTACCTTGCAAAATCGAACGAAAGACAAGATAAAGGGTAACAAAAATAGCAGCAGCAGAAGCAGAACGGTGCGACACCAGCATAGGGCGGTAGCAATCGCGCAGACGAACATTTTGGAGGAAGGTCGGTTGGTTAGCTGAGGCCACAAAATAGTATATGGAAAAATAAAATTCGACATAATTTTTTATATTTCGCATTCGAAAGGTTTTACATAGAGAAATTTCAATGCAACGACGCTACTGAGGAAACCGCGAAAATTGCATTTTCGAGAATTGCTACCTGGAGTTGGTCGTGGTGTTTTGGGCTTGTCGTTGACAAAAACGCTAAGGTAAGAAAAAAAACATGTAATTGCTAGTGTATGCGTTTTACTTAACACTTTATCGACCGGTAGCCCTATTTTTCGGCTTTTCGATTGCTTACGCTCATCGACCGGTAGCCTATTAATCGGCTTTTGGTTATCGACGGTTTTTGTCAGTGGGTTGCTCTTTTTATAACTACGCAGCGCCAACGTCGTTAATTATTTGCAGCTTTCCTCTCCAATTTTTTATCAATTATAATAGTTTTTTACCGTTTCTAATGGATAAAGAAAGTGCAGATGAAGAGTTTTGCTTAAACGCTGAAATAACCACCAAAATACTTCAGAGCCTACAAAAAGAGCACCAAAATCAGATCATCCTCATTAAATAGATATTAACAAATTTAATTACTGTTACCTTGAATTTATTTCATGAATGTAAGTGAATCAAGCAACAAATTGTATAAAACAAATACAAAATAAATTATAAATATCAATAAAATTCCATTACTTTAAAACAAAAGGAATAAGCACAACACAATGCATAGTGAAAATTTAGCCGGTACTTACTGAGTGGCAGCCTCAACTACAACCGGTCGATAAAGTGTTAAGCAGTAATTGATAATTGGCTCAGAAAAAGTAGGTAAAGTTGTTTGTCAGGCAATGGCAGTGGCATAGATATTTTATGCGTTGTTTTTGTTCTGTTGTGAGGGCTGTTGTTGACAGCTGTTGTGGGCATCAGCAGTGCGACGGAAATAGTGGGCGAATAAGTTTTCTTAGTTCTTACATGAGCCGATACATGTGATATTTTTGGAGCGAGTCGAGACCGCACACATCTATAAATTTCAAAATAAAGCAGTGTCTGTACATCAATTTGAGATAAATATCGTAACTTGTAGATTTACAGGAAGTGAAAAAGCAGGGTGCTTAAAAGTTAATATTCTTAATCTATTTCATCTACTCATCCATCATTCTTTACAGATAGACGCGGTGTGGGGTTGGGCTTCTGCCCCGCTGCGTTTAGCGGCGAACAGGATGGGCGATCCAATGCTTCCAGGCGCAGCAGGAAGTGCGGGCGCCTCCACTGGCGCCATTGATCGGCCACCATCACCGGCACGACTGTCGCACACCTCGGAGAAGCACCCCAAAGTTACATTATCCGAGTTGAATATGCTCCGACGCCATCGCGAACTTTGCGATGTTGTACTCAATGTTGGAGGTCGTAAAATATTTGCCCATCGTGTTATACTTTCCGCATGCAGTCCATACTTTCGCGCCATGTTTACCGGTGAATTGGAGGAATCACGACAAACTGAAGTGACCATACGCGATATTGATGAAAACGCCATGGAGCTACTCATTGATTTTTGTTACACTGCTCATATCATTGTTGAAGAATCCAATGTACAGACATTGTTACCGGCCGCTTGTTTGCTGCAGTTGGTCGAAATTCAGGACATTTGCTGTGAATTCCTCAAGCGCCAATTGGATCCAACAAATTGCTTAGGCATACGCGCTTTTGCCGATACGCATTCATGTCGTGAACTTTTACGAATTGCCGACAAATTCACACAACACAACTTCCAAGAGGTAATGGAGAGCGAAGAGTTTTTGCTGCTACCAGTCGGACAACTTGTGGATATCATTTGCAGTGATGAATTGAATGTTCGTTCTGAGGAGCAGGTTTTCAATGCAGTCATGTCTTGGTTGAAATACAATGTTGCTGATCGGCGTCAACATTTGGCACAGGTATTATTTAAGTGAAAATTCGAAAAAATATGAAACTACTTATGATTTTGTAAATATTTTACACTTTTTTAAGGTACTGCAACATGTGCGCTTACCGCTATTGTCACCGAAATTTCTGGTCGGTACTGTTGGATCGGATTTATTGGTGCGCTCAGATGAAGCTTGTCGTGACCTCGTTGATGAAGCAAAGAACTATTTGCTCTTGCCACAAGAACGTCCACTAATGCAGGGGCCTCGTACGCGCCCACGTAAACCTACCCGTCGTGGTGAAGTGTTGTTCGCTGTAGGGGGTTGGTGTTCAGGTGATGCCATTGCCTCCGTTGAACGATTTGATCCACAAACGAATGATTGGAAAATGGTTGCACCCATGAGTAAACGACGCTGTGGCGTCGGTGTTGCTGTACTCAATGATCTGTTGTATGCTGTTGGAGGACATGATGGGCAAAGTTATTTGAATAGCATTGAGCGTTATGATCCGCAAACCAATCAGTGGTCTTGTGATGTGGCGCCAACCACTTCCTGTCGCACCAGTGTTGGAGTAGCGGTGCTTGATGGGTTTCTATATGCTGTTGGCGGGCAGGATGGTGTGCAGTGTTTGAATCATGTTGAACGCTACGATCCTAAGGAAAATAAATGGTCTAAGGTGCGTAATAGTGTACGAGAAAAGTCCATTTATGATTTTTTTTTTCATTGTTTATATTTAATTATAATATTTTTAACAAACGTTTCGTTTCTTTTTGTTTCATTATTACTTTTACTATTTTGCGTTTCATTATATTTATTAATTATAATTTGTTATTTGCACTACTTATGGCTTTTTAATTAATTAATATACTTTTTTTTTAATAGGTTGCACCAATGACTACGCGCCGTTTGGGTGTGGCTGTAGCCGTACTGAGCGGTTATCTCTATGCCATTGGTGGCTCTGACGGTCAATGCCCACTGAATACCGTTGAACGTTATGACCCAAGGTGAGAGATAATCACTTTAATAATTATTCAGATATTTAATTTTTTTCTTTTGCAGGCAAAATAAATGGTGTGCCGTCAATCCAATGTCTACACGCCGTAAACACCTGGGTTGTGCTGTTTTCAATAACTACATTTATGCTGTCGGTGGGCGTGATGATTGCATGGAGTTATCTTCAGCTGAGCGCTATAACCCGCATACAAATACATGGAGCCCCATCGTAGCGATGACCTCGCGTCGCAGCGGTGTAAGTTTGGCTGCCATAAAAAAAATTTAAAAACAAGTAACCTGTATGTACTAACTTTTTATTAGGTTGGATTGGCTGTTGTAAATGGGCAACTATATGCCGTTGGTGGTTTTGATGGCTCGGCCTACTTAAAAACAATTGAAGTTTATGATCCCGAAACAAACCAGTGGCGTTTGTGTGGCTGTATGAATTACAGACGTTTAGGTGGTGGCGTAGGTGTGATGAGAGCACCGCAGACTGAAAACTATATGTGGTAAGTGTTGACGTAAATTTGCTTAAAATTGTATACAAACTTTAATATATATTTTTTTCACTTAATTATTTCAGGATACGTAAAGATTCCGTTGTTTGATTGAATCCAGAGGTGTGTTATTATTGAAGCCGGAGCTACGTCGTAACTATTGTGCGTTGCTACGGCACATTTTAGGGCTTTTGAGCTTATACTAAATTTATGATAAGCAAAGTATATAGAAAACTACAACCATAAAAACAAATCGAATAAACTATTTAAAACTAATTAATTATATAAAACCTATTGCGCATGAATTCCATTTACAACAGATCAGATGAAATGCATTGTTTGCCGCTTGCCTGTGATGATAATGTGGATTTTGGTTTTGGGCGAGAGGCACTTGTGCGCTTAGCCAATAATCACTTTGTAAAATTTTTAATAAAACATTTCCACATAGTTGTTTTAAACAGCTACATGTCCCGTGCGCTGTAATCGCAATTGAAAAAGAGAAAAACAAAACAAATCGTTGCTTATACAGTGCACGGGACACGCAAAAAATATTTATTTGTAATCGAATAAAATCGCAATACCATAAGAAAATTATGAATGGAAAAAATTAAATTAGTTTTAACGAAGTTAAACGAAAATAAGCGTATATAAAAATTATAACTGCCTTCTAACTGCAAATAACGAGAAAGAAAGAAAATTTGTTAGTTTTAATTAAGCACATGATCAGTATCCATGCGAAAACAAATTGCGCTAGTGGTTAAAAGAGGTTAGGTTATTTCATTATGCGTTTATTTTTTTGTTTTTATTTATGCACTATTTCAGATATATTTGTAATGCTAATGCTAAAATGAAATTGTATGTAAATGCATTGTATTTTTTGAAGTTCTTTACTAGTATTTTTTTCAAATGGTTTCTTGTAAAATTACTATTTTTCAATTCACTCGCATAAACCCCTGCCGGTAGGATTTAGTAATGAAAAACTTTGCAGTGGATTAACATTTATTTTGAAAAAAACTTTTTCACTTTATATTTCTTACATTTTCTTATTTCACAACTATTTTCAATTATTGTTGAATAATAGAAAAAGCTGTAAAATTAAAAAATAATCAAAGCAATACCTTACTACCATTGGCCATTGGCTTTTCATGTCATACCACACAATTACTGAGCTAGACTCGTCATTTTGCCGGAGGGGGTTAAACGCGTATCAACAATTTTAGCTCTACTTCAGTCAGTCTCATTTTGTACTATTGTTTCTTCAACCGAATCAACTAAAAATGAACCTGAAACTTGCACCTCCCACTCATATAGAATAAGCTATTAAAAATATGTTAACAATTAATGAAAGAAAAAATGCAAACAATAAACAATTGTAGCAGCCTAAGAAAAGAGAACCAAAAATTTAAATGTCGAGGAAGTAAAAGAGATAATTGATAAAACTAATTATGTCAATGCATGTGTGGCATTCTGCTTGATTTCCGCAGCCATTTAGTTGCACTCATGTATTTACACATACACATATTTTGTATGTGCGCATAATTTATCTATTTTACTTTTATGAAAGGCCTTTGTAAGATTAAGTTTATTTTAGTAATTCTGTTTTTCTTTTTCTATAATGAATTGATATATTTAGGTATGTAATATAAAAATATATGTATATATACCTATGTACGTCGGCATATCTGTGTAAGCATGCATCACATGTACATGCATGTATGTATGTATGCGTACGTGTATTTGAAAACTTATGAACATTGTTCTTTGAAGCAATTGCTGGAAATAAAAATGTTGATAAATTAAGAGATTATTATATGCAAAACAAAAAGAAATGAGCGTTGGCAACAACTCTAAATTGAGTTGCAATTGAGTTCTACTGTGAAAAGATTATCTAATACTAATGGACATTATTATTGAATGCGCTCAATAAATTAATGACTAATAGTTATTTGTTTTCATTTGATAAGGGGAAAAAGTAGAGAACGACCGAATATCTATTTTCGAATTCGAACCGAATTTAAGCCGAAACCCAACCGAATATTTTAAAGAGCCCAAATAATAAACAAGCAATGAGGTTTAACAAAACCGGTATTTTTATTAAAAAGAAAAACAAAGATGCCTAAGTCTCAATCACATTAATTTCTACTCATAAGATACTTATGCTTGTGAAAAATAAAAATAAACCTAACCTTAAAAATAAGTGCTAATGTGTTAAAATAATACTTCGAGTTGAATTATTTTACATTGTAATGTTAAAACATTAGCGTAAAGTACGTTCACATATGCAGCAATTAGCAATAAATCCACAAAATTAATCTACCCGTTCACATATGGTAGATTACCTGGAAAATTGACAATCAGCTGTCAATACTGCTTTGAGAGGTTTTTCTTCATAGAAATTATTTTGGTGGCATATTTCGGTGTTTTTGGCTTCTCTAATTATTACTAACGATATGAAGAAAATACAAGGAGAAGGAATAGTTAATTTAATCGCGCAATTGGCTGCTAATAATAAACAGTTGGAGGAAATCCGTATGCAACGTTTACTGAGTTAGCAAAAAGTTATGACAGCAATACGCATGGGGAATTCTATATTACATTTTATAATAAGTAATAAGAGGACAAAACGTTAATGGACACACCCTTTTTCCTTTAAAATGAATGCATAATTAATATTTAACAAAAATTTTATTAGAATTATGTCTACAAATCTGTTTTCTTTGCCGGCATGCATTTCATTTAGTTTTTATTTTGATGTGCCTCCTTACATTCGTAATAATAACTATTGATAACAGGGAAAACACAGGGTTGTATGTCAAAAAATGCGGTTATTATCTAGGATTATTTTTTAATCTCAGATTTTGGGAGAGAAATTTTGTATGGGAAATTTCGCTTTTTAATTACGGATTGGGAGTTAAGCACGAAAAAGTATATATTCTACTTATGTACACATAGTAGAAAAAATCTGCGTTCACCTATGCAAATATTCTTTGCATTAGAAAAAGTTCAAAACAATAAATATTTCAGAATTTTTTTTTAATGAGTTTTATTTAGTTCACTTAAACGTAACTATCACACATATTTCGCTACCAATAACAAAATCAAATTTAAAATGAGATCACATAAAATTAAAAAGGCAATTCAAACGAAACGGAAAAAGTTTGCGTTCACTTCAATAATAATAAAATAAAAGGCTTAAGATCATAGAAATGTTTTAAAATTAATAGCTAGTTGGATATCCACGCCTTTTTATGACTTCTAGAAGGCGTCTTTTCATTGATCCAACTAGTTTGGCTGTTATTTCTGGACTTATGGCTTCCCATTCCTCTTTAAGCGCGTTATTAAGCATTTCCTTGCTAGTTATTGTACGCTCTCGCATTTTTTTTTCTAGAACGTCGCATAAGTGCTCAATGGGATTAAGGTCAGCTGATTGTGGGGGTGTGCGAAGTTGTTTTGGAACATTATACAACAACCACAACCTAACAATCTCTGCTGTGTGTTTCGGGTCGTTGTCCTGTTGGAAAACAAATCTTTCACCGAGTCCCAGTTTGTTTGCACTTTCTCTCAAATTCGTTTTTAAAATATCGAGATAATCATGTCTGTTCATTATCGACTCAATAAACTGTATATTTCCAACGCCCGAACTAGCCATACACCCCCATATCATGGCACCTCCTCCCCCATGCTTTACCGTAGGTACCAGATTTTGCTTTCCAAGTGCCGTTCCGTTTTTCCTCCAAATCATTTTACGACCTTTTATCCCGAAAATGCAAAACTTGCTCTCATCTGAAAAAATCACACTATTCCAAAGCTCAGGTGGCTTGTTTACGTATTCCTTGGCGAAAGCCATCCGCTTAAGTCGATTTACTGCGATATGAAGGGTTTTTTTTCGGGCCACTCTGCCGTGAAATCCGATTCTTTTTAAAATTTTTCTTACTGTATCTGGATGTACTTTCTTTTGGTATTTTACTTCTATGTCTTTTGAAATTTGGCTTGCTGTTAGTCGTGGATTAGACTTCACAAGAATAGTTATGTTGCGTTCTTCTCTTTCCGTTAGTTTTTTTTGGACGCCCAGAACAAGGCTTAGGCTCCAAACAATTCATTTGCTTGAAGTTGTTTATCACTCTTTGGACCGAGGAGTATTGGCTCCCAACAATTTTCGCGATTTTGCCACAAACTTACAATGATTTTCTTTCACCAATATCTATTTCTTTTCGCCTTTGGTCCATAGTAACAAAAAATGTATTTCTAATATCAATTTTTCCCTCTTTAGATTTGTTCTTAACCGCGTCAACTACATGAATGAATTAAAATTTAATTTAACGTAATTGCCATGCAAATAATCGTCACTATTCGAAATGAACGCACACTTTTTCTGCTCAGCCTATTTAAGTAACTGTACTACAATCCCGTTATCTGAACACGACGCAGCTCAAACTCCAAAAAATTTTGTTCATACCCTCTACGAATAATTTTCTTTGAAATAAGTGAAAAGAAATGACTGAGAGTTTTAAGATAAACACGTTAAATTATTTTAATACTTTATAACAGTGGGTGAACGCAGACTTTTTCTACCATGTGTATGTGTGAACCTAGTATTACTTCTTCTTTAATTCAGGATACTCAGCTGATTAACTGCCGAATTATTTCAGAAGTTATTTCACGCTGTTTGAAAATATGCACCAATGATTTCAAGTCTGCCAAAAACGTGGCATAAGTTATTGCATGTACAAAGCAGAGCAGCTGGAGTTCAAAAAATAATTCAGTACTATTGACAGTTTATTACAGTTTCCTGATAGGCACACAATTTCGGTAATTCTTTGGATTCTGATATTTATTTAAAAAATAAAAAACATTATACAACTTTTGTTGTCCTAGTTAGTCAGACGTCACTGTTATAAAATTTTCAAATGTTAGTTGCTTACCCTTTCTCAACCTATTCTCGACTTGCGAATTGACACCTACAACGCAATAATGATGAAATGCAAGATTGCGTCAACCCAGACTTGTGACGACAGCTTAGAAAATAAACAAAGGACAAGAAACAAGCAGCTCATAACCTGCGGCATTCGCTCAAGTACCTACCCTCTAGATAGCTTCCGAACACCCGTATGAGAGACAGCTAATGTGAGAAGACGAAACAGGAAACCAAGATTTTTGGTTGTGCGCTGGGTTTAGGACCCGCCATCTAAAAATCCTTCCCCAATGAAAAAGCAAGCAAAACCTCGTATACATATGTACATATTTGCTTCTCAATGGCATTTATAGAATTTTCTTCAAACACTTTTAAAAAACAAATATGAATAAAAATCTCTCTAATCTGCCTAAAATTCACAAATGAAGTTAAGCCAAATCAAAGTAAATGATATAAAGGTGTTTTCAATTCCTAATTGCTGCAATTTCTAAGTGCTGCAAATAAAACATTGAGCTATTTGAAACTTCGCCATACTTCAAGCACAGCTGACATTTCGATGGTTTTCGAGAAAAGTGACATAATTCAAAAATACAAAATACTGAGTTGAGTCAGTTTTCGAGTTAAGTGACGCGCCAATTCGATCACCTAATAAAACGACACTAACGCCATCTCTCAGAATTGCTTCAAGATTCGCTTAGACGCTTTTCCAGATAAAAATATATAAACTCTGTAGTTGATTTTTGCTTTTAACGGCTAAACTCCGAATTTTGAGTTGTGTCGCTTTTCTCGAAAACCATCGATTTGGTCTTATTTCAAGAATGATTGGGAAACAGTTTGCGCCTTCCGAATTCGCCGTGTCGTAAGAGGCCATGAATAAACAAGCAAAAGGAAGGGAAATTACATGTTTGTGAGGAAGAAGAAGAGTAGGCGAAAGCAATGGACACAACCAAATACAAGAAATTATACGCCCACATACATACTTTCTTGCCACGGCGTCTTCCGCATAAAAACACAAACAAACTGCATTTGGAGGCTTTATTTGTGCTTTCACAATTAAACACACGGCACTTCGTTTGCATTAGTTTGTGTAGTTTAAATCTCACAAATCACAATATTACCAAGCCATTCACTGAATCTTCGCATACATGCAATTTCTCCGTAACTGTATTTTAATGGCGCCACCTTCAGTACTCAATTCGCCTTGGTCATGCGCCACTAATCGAGTTTTTACTGTATCAACTTCCTCAGCTGATATTTGAAAACACTTGTTGTTTGCGCGCGGGCGCCGTTTCGTGTTTTGATGCAATTGCTTTTAGCGCAATCGAATTTTTATCAACATTTAATTTAGTTAAAGATATACCAATATTTATGTTATCGCGAAAATGTCTACGAGAAATTATATTTCGATGCAGCAAAAGTATAATCGTGTGATTGTGCTGGTGGACATGGACTGTTTCTTTTGCCAAGTGGAAGAAAAACTAGATCCGCAATTGAAAGGACAACCTTTAGCAGTGGTGCAGTACAATGCTTGGCGAGGTGGTGGGTAAGTTAAAATAAAAAATATAATTGAAGGAAATTTCATTAAAAAACTATCTATTAAATATGGTCAAGTATTATAGCGGTAAATTATGCAGCGCGTGCCAAAGGCGTTACGCGCCACATGCGAGGCGACGAGGCAAAGGAGAAGTGCCCAGAAATACAATTGGTAAAAGTGCCTAATATACGGGAAAAGGCCGACTTAGACAAGTATCGCGAAGCGGGCAAAGAAGTAGCAAATGTTTTACAACGCTTTACACCGTTACTGGAGCGTGCTTCGGTCGACGAGGCTTACTTAGACATAACGGAAGCGGTTAATAAGCGCTTGGGTGACATGAATGCAGTGAGTCAATTGAATTTTTGTAAAGTATCAAGAAATATTAGACTTATCGTTATTTTTCATATGCCACAGGGTTCATTCATGCTACAGCCACAAGGATTAGTAAATACCTATGCTGTTGGTTACACTGGTATAGGCGATTATGTCAATTTGATTACAAACCGTTTCAATAATCCTAACACAGAGGATATTGATTTAGAATCTGGTGCGTTTGCCCAAGCACATGATGCCGCCGACATGGCTGCAACACGTCATAGTGATATACGCCTGCTTATAGGCGCTGCCATTGCGGGTGAAGTGCGTGCCGCTGTCAAGGCGGAGACAGGCTACGATTGCTCTGCCGGTATTGCACACAATAAAATACTCGCAAAATTAGCGTGTGGCATCAATAAACCGAATAAGCAGACTATTTTGCCACTGACGCAGATTCCTGTGTTATTTGAAACGTTGCCGCTTGGCAAAATACGTGGTTTGGGTGGTAAATTTGGCGAAGAGATTTGTGCTAACTTGCAAATACGATTTTTAGGAGAGTTGTTACCGTATTCGGAGCAGGATTTACAACGTAAATTTGACGAGAAGAGTGGGTGAGTTGTGAGAAAAATATATTTCATTTCATTTAGTTCTCAATCATTTTGAAATGTTAACTTGCAGCACTTGGCTCTATAATATATGCCGGGGTATTGATTTGGAAGCGGTTACACCGCGATTTTATTCAAAAAGCATTGGTTGTTGCAAGAAATTTCCAGGACGTAACAACATTACCGGGTTGAATACACTGCGGCACTGGCTGGGCGAGCTGGCCAATGAAGTATGCAATCGCATGGAAAAGGATATGATTGAGAACAATCGTCGTGCTAAACAAATGGTTGTCAGCTTTGTGCAAGAATTTGACAATGAGGAGGTATCCAGTTCACGTTCAGCACCACTCAATGGTTATGACAAGGAGACATTAACAAAATGCAGCTTAGATGTTATACAGTCACATACCAAACAATTCTTCAAAACAGGCAACACTTTGGCACTAAACAATCCCATAAAATTTTTGAGTATCAGCGTGGGCAAATTTGAAACAATACAAAGTGGACAGAGTAAATTACAGGAAATGTTCGCGAATATGGCAGCTAAGAGGAAAAACGAATCCGAAGATACTTTGATTCAGACGCGCTATGTAAATAACGGTAAAGACACGCAAGACCAAGTCGAGTTGCCCGTTGCTAAGAAACCCACTTTTATGGAAAATTTTTTGCGACGTGGCTGTGAACAAAATGCGAATACTGCAACAAATACTAACTCGGATGCAGCTATGGTCGCAGCAGAGTCTGAAGAAAAGGCAACGTGCTCAACTAATGTGCAGTGCAATACCAATACAACAGACTCAGGAAATGTAACGGCAACACAGAGTACAATAAATAATACGATGAAGACTACACAAGCACCAGAAAAAAACAGCTTCTTTCTTAATGCATTGAAAAAACAAATGATTACGGAAGGCGAGTGTAAGTCTAATGAGCCTAAAAACACTGACATCTCGAAAAGTTTTTTTGCAAAGATTTTAAAGAATTCAAAAGACGAAATTAATGTAACCGAAATAGCAACTCCAAGCAATCTGCAGATATATTCAGAAGATGCATGCAATACAACCACTTTCCAAAGTAGTGTTGATGACGTAGAACAATCCGTTGCGGAAATGCCACAGATTAATGAGCAGGCGTTTGAAACTGGGAGAGTTGTTACTACTGAATCTCCCTCTAAATCAAATGAAAATGTTGGCTTATCAAGAAATAAGCGTAAATACGCAACCGTTATAACCAACCCATCCCCGCCGCATGCATTGCATTTAAGCAACATACCAGTAAATTCAAAGCATACTCCTTCGGAAACCTATGAAACCAGCTATGCAGAATTTGCAGTACCTGAGTTGCGTACAGAATTTCTTCAAATGACGAAATGTGAAATTTGTAAAGTTGAAGTACCATCAGATGCACGTTCAATACAATTGCATCAAGACCACCACATAGCCATGCAGCTCAGTCAGCAACTACGTCAAGAATATCGCACAGAAATTAAAACTCAGTTAACTGCTAACAAGTCCACATTGACTGCGGCGGTACCTAAGAAAAAATCGAAAAAATCACCTGTGCAAGCAACAAAAGTCGCAGGTGGGAAAATTGGCACAAGTATAACCAAGTTTTTAAAGCCCACTGTTGTTGTTGGTTCCGTACCTTCTTCGAATGTGTCTGAAAGCGTAGCGGCATCCGAGCATGCTGCCGCGCCAATCAACATCTTGGATGACACTGTAGATGCGGTGATTTGCGAGGAATGCCAGGCGCCCATAATAAGCACTGAGCTCCAAGAGCATAAAGATTTTCATGTAGCCAAAACACTGCAGCGCCATCTCAACATGCTGGAAGTGCGCACCGTGTCTGTTGTCAAGCCGAATACCGCTTGCAACAGCGCATTGAACACAACTCATTCAAGTATTAAAAATAGCAAACCAATTACACAATTCTTTTCACAATCCAATTGTTAGATGCTGTGTTAGATGGGAAGAATCTCAAACAGCGAAAAATATACAAGTAGCTACTATATCAACTCTGCTATTCTTATTTAGAATGTTTAAGGTAAGTTAAACCACTTGATTTATATTCGATTTTGTTTTTCAAAACCCATGGGAACTTGCAATCTCCTGCACCAAGCTGTATTCACATAAGGTGATACCTATTCTACAAATACAATAATTGTCGAACTTCGGCGGAGGGAACAAGAGGGAAAGCAGATGCAAATAATCTCACTTTGATGCGCCTTGTCCTGCACCTTATTTCTAGTGTTCTTTATATAGGGTTTTTCAATAAGAGGTGTTATTCCCGTAAAAGTTCAATGGTTTCGTTGCTTGTGTGGCCGTAGCGCCGTCTTGTTGAAAATAAACGCTGTCCAGATCAACACCATCCAGGTAGGTAGAAAGGTAAGATGGCAAGAGTACCCCAGGTACACTTCAAGTAGCACTTGCGTGCCGTTTTGATACCATAATGTAGAGCACTACCTGTGAAAAGATTTAGGGGAGAGAAAAACCGTCTACAGCCATCCAGTGCTGTTGATTTAGTGGAAGAGAGAAAAGGGATCTAGGCTGGAGAATTTCTTGAAGTCATTCCCAAAGGGCACGCTAAGGAATCTCAAGCGCCTAGCCGCCAGAGTCGGACATTTGTAGAGAAAGTGTTCCACAGTCTCTTTCTCTGCAGGATCCCCACAGCTTCTGCAATAGGGGTTGTACGGAATTCCAAGCTTCTCCGCATGAGTACCGATCACCCAGTGACCAGTGAACACCGCAATGAGTTTGGAAATTGAATGGCGGGGGATTCCCATCTCCTTAAGCGTTCTGTTTCTATCGTATTGAGGCCATAATGTTTTCGAAATAGCACACGATGAGACAGACCTCCATCTGTCTTGCGCTTTTTTTTAGAAAGAAATTGTGTAGTTTCCCTTTAACAACCGTTGGTGTCCCCACCGATCTCTGAGAAGGGGACAGCTGAAACCGGTTCTGTCCACCCATTCCTGGCAAGCTCATCGGCAATTTCATTTCCCTCTATATTTCTGTGCCCAGGAACCCAGATAAGGGAAATGTTTCCTGAACGCTCGAGACGTTTGAGTTCCTCCACACAGGAGTTCACCAGAAGAGAGCTGCAATACGGTGACGACAGGGCCTTGATCGTAGCTTGACTATCGGAAAAAATATTAATGTAGGTATACCTCCTAACAGCGGTCCCGAAGCATTTTGCATGCCTGCAGGTTCGCGAAGACCTCTGCTTGAAAAACGTTGCTTGTTTCCGGCAGTTTAATGGAGACCGAAATGCTGGCTGATTTAGAGTAAACCCCCGTTCCCACTCCGGACTCCATATTGGATCTGTCAGTGAAAACAGAGGTATCAATATCCACGCCGACTCTTCCCTCTTTCCAATCTTGCCTGCTCGGAAAGATAGCCCTAGCACACTCCTCAAAACACAGTTTGCGGATGGAGAGGTCAGTGCGAAGAACAGAAAAGGGGAGGTCCGCTTCAAGTTGCTACTATATCCAGTTGTCTCAAAAGGCCAATCTTCTTCAACCTAATAGCACTCTGAACAGCAATGGATTTAACCTGCAGATCCACAGGAAGTAAGTGCAGAATAACGTTGAGCGCACCATCCAATTTCGGCCATAAAAAATCGTTAATCATCTCTCGATAGAGCAATCCATTCACCGTAACTGTTGCTCCAGCTTCATTTCGAAAAAGTAAGGTCCAATGACTTCGCGGACCATAAACCGCATCAAACAGTCACACGTTGAGGATAGAGAGGCTTTTCAACAATAACTCTTGGATTTTCTGAGCTCCAGATCCGACAATTTTGCTTGTTGACGAAGCCACCGAGGTGGAAATGGGCCTCATCACCCAAGATGATTTTTCACCAATTTCTGTATTGCGGTCCGACAAGGCGCTTCACGACAGTGGCGTAGATAGGGGGGGGATCAAGGGGATCAGGAAGAATTTTCCTGGCTTACCTACTCAGAATTACACCAAGGGGCATTTTGTATTTCGTGTGTAGCATTTGCTAAAAGTGGTGGCAAGGGACCGCAAACTTTGGGTCATGTCTACAATTTTTTGCATACCCCTAAAAGAAAAGCCATTTTGGAAAACACGATTGAAGAACCTGATGAAACTCTACGAATGAAATCTTTGAAAAGATTGAATCTGACTCGATGGGTTTCGAAGTATGAGGCCGTCAACGACTTTTTTGAGTTATTCCCGTTTGTTTAGGAAACTCTAGATGCAATGAGAACCTCGGGAGAAGACGCCAAAAATCTGAAAAACGCCATGGATTTCGAAGTTTTAATATGTTTACATATTATCAATGTAATTTTTCAACTTTCGTTGCCTTTGAGTCGTGAATTGCAAAAGGTTAATTTAGGTTTGGTCCAAGCCATAGATCTTCGAAAAAAATTGCTGAAAATCTTGACATTGAGATCAAACACAAAAGAATGGCGCGCAGACAAAAAAATTGAGCAAATCCTGAAGTGCAAATCACGGAAGATTATTTTCGGGTGACAGCGTTCAATCCTTTTCTAGATTTTTACATCATGGATCTTGGGGAAAGATTTACCAAACATGAAAATATATTAGAAGGATTTTCGGCCCTATTCAAGCATGATTTGAACGAAATCGACAAAGTAGCTGATAAATTCATCAAAACAGTCGAGTTTTACCAGGAATTTTTCACTGCGGGGCCACATGCTGGTCTTGTCGAATTAAAAATGTGGAAGAGATATTTAATTCGTAAAGGCGATATCAAACCTGGAAACTCATTGGATGCACTGGATCATTGTCCACAAGAAAATTTTCCGAATATCAATGTGTTGCTAAGGATATTAGCTACTTTACCAGTATCAACATCTACTGCGGAACGCACTTTCTCTAGTTTGAAACGGATAAAGACGATTTTGAGAAATACGACAAAAGAAATAAGTTTCTTTAAGATCTTAATCTTTTCTCTAAGATCTATAAATTTCATTACACAATTAGACATTTATTGTTGTCTCTTTTTTTTATTGTAGGATCGCTTGAACGGATTGACTGCTCTAGCTATTCATCATGATATTCCAATCACAGCTGATGAATTCATAGATAAGTTATCGAAAAAATCCCGAAAACTTGATTTTCTTCTTTAATTGATGCAAAAATTTTTTGCATATTGAGGGCATCCATGTGAAAAAATTTATCCATAATTTTTTGTTTGTTTATATAGAGTATGGTAAGTGATTCCCATGATTATGGAAAAAGAAAACCGATAAAAATATATTGAGTGTAAAAAAAAATATTGCCAAATTATATCCCCCCCATCACAAGAAGCTATCTACGCCACTGCTTCACGATGACCCAAAAATGTTCGAGTTTTACGAACCGTTTCTGCCAAATTTTCACCATTTTAAAGTGAATTTTAATAATTTCAATGCGTTGTTTAAGCGTGTATCGTTCAAGTTTTATTAATGGCGTAGTTTATACTTGTGAAATATCAAAAAGTTACAGCTTCAAAAGTGACATTTACCGAAATAGCAGGATATTCAAAACAACACCTGTTATTGGAAAACCCTTTATTATTTAATTTTGCTTAAGTTTCAAAAACGATTTTTCTATTTTTGATGTGACTTATTCACCTAGTGGATGCAGTGATAGAAATCACGTATGGTATTTCGAGACTGCTAAAACAAGGTTTCGTATGACTGCAGAATATCGTCCGTCAAGTGAAGCATGTTGGTTAGTTTCTACCGGATTTTTGGGGCCTTCAGAGCAAATACGAGTTGCAGTTGAGCCAACTCGGAGATAATTCAGAAGTAATCCCTGCTGTTGTTGTTGCAGCAGTAACTTTCCCAGTCAGTGTAGTGTAAATCACCGGTCGTTTTGGTCTGGCTCATCTAACGGAAGGCCCAGGAAACTTGCTGTTTCGACTGGTTCAGGTCCAGACGGAGAGGGGTGTTAGATGATTGGGTTTGATGGGGCATGTGAAAAGGTGGTAAGTGCCGAGCGGGGTGCCTTCACATGCCGGACATATGTTTAGTATGTCGGGGTCGATTCTGGATAGGTAGGAGTTTAACCTGCTACAGTATCCAGAACGTAAGAAGTAATCCCTCTTTGGACTTACAAGCGAGCGCCCGAAATAAGCCATTGTGCATACTTAAGAGATAATAGGGAGTTTATAGAAGTTTGGCCACGGCAAAAATTTCAATATGAATTAATTAAAAATTAGTTCTCGGTATACCTTTTGGATTGCGGTAGCAATAGGTTGCATTTTTATTTTGTTTTGTTTTGTTTTATTTTGTTTTCATTTTCTTAATTAACACACAAAAAACTAATCAAACACGTGTTACCCTAATAAAACAGGTATTGGAATCCAATCACAGCGTTTCGGTTGACAAGATTTCCATATTTTACTTTAATATACCCAATTAGATATTGATTTTATACCAGAGCGAGCCCGAGCCTTTGGTTTAATGGAAGTATTTGGTGTAGTAATTATTGTAGAAGTTGTAGTCGAAGTGACCGACGTTCTCGTATTCCTCGTAGTATTGCTTGAGTGTGTTGTTGTGGTAGATGCTCACATCCATGAAGTAGATGTTAGACATTGAGAGCAGTTCGGATTCATCAATTGGACGATCCAATGGATAACCGAATGGTTTGTTGTCAATATAACGTGTGCCGGAACCAATGCCGCTGCTGTAGCTTGAGTCGAAGTTGGAGTATTGCTCGACGGATGCTTGGTAGGGCGCAATGTGGAAGAACAATTGCATAGGGAATCCACTCTCCCAACCCTTAGGTAAGAGAAGACGATCTGGGAAACCAGAGTGTGGTTCGCTAATGTCTAATGGCAATTCGTATTTGCCATCGAAGGCAGCCATAACGTAGTGGTACAATTCTGTGTAAGTACTGCGATCCTTCACAGTCCACAGGTAGTCATCGGATGAGCGTTTGATTACATTTTCGCCAACAGTCAGCTCATAAACGAATTCATCCAACTCAACGAAATTCTTGCGGTTCTCTTGCATTGAGATAAGACGTCCGTACTCATCGTACTTAGGGCCGTAGAATGTGCGGATGACAACTTTTTGTTGCTTGTCAGATTGCACTGTGATGTCAAAGTGGAATGGCTTGTGGTTGAGACGCATTTGACGAGCGTACAATGATTTATCCCAAACGAATGAACCATCAACGAACACCATTTTGTCATTCAACAGGTTGGTAACATCAATGTCTACCATGTCGAAGTAGGTGACCAGTTCACTAGCCTCGACATTTTTGATTTCAACGCCGGTAAGACCAATTTCCTTTTCGGTGTAAGGAGGGAGATGCTTTTTGAAAATATTTAATATTTCGGTGCCACATGTGGCCATGCTGAGAGAGAGAGGAACACGCATCATGGTTTCGAAGTTCAATAGAGCGTTGGGGGTTACTTCGTAATCATTCTCTTTGACGTCGGCGAAGTACATATAGTGCAGCATGTACCAGTAGTTGTAGAAGTGTTTATCGGGGCTATCGACATTGCTTTGCACATAGTTTCCGATGTATTCAATAGATTCCGGTTGGCGCAGATCGATTTTCTGACCGTCCTGTGTGGTGTAGACTCCGGAATTAAGGGTACTATATATACTTCTGTAGCTGCTTTGCATTCGATGCCACATGTCGAAGTTGCCGACAGTTTGGATTTCGAAGTAGTTTTTGCGGTAGCTATAACCAACCCCACTATACGAAACCAATTTCGGATCATAGCCTTGTTCGAAAGCATGATACCAAGAGGGTTTTGGGATTTTACCGATACCATGGGACAAACGTTCCATGTAGTAACGAGCCAACATTTGGTCAATATTGTAGAGCCACCATTCACCACGGCGATCCTTATTCAAACCGAATGTCTTGCCATCCAAGAAGAAAGCATAGTCCATATTCAAATAATACCAATACGAGTTCCAGCCCAAATCCTCAGTGAAGTATGACAATACAGAGTGCTTATTGAAGAACTCTATATCACGAGTGTAGTCAACGGGATGCCAGAAAATTTTGATATCCTTCATGAATGAGGCATATTTGTCGTCAGAAACAAGTTCGTAGGTGTTTTCGCGCAGTGGGAAGTTCTTCTCTGCAGCATACCAGTGTTCACCCAAACCCATAAGTTTCCACCATTGGTAGGTCTTGAAGTCTTTCATATAGAAGTAGTCTTGGTTGTGGTGTTTGTTGTTTCTGTAGTACACATCATTGAACTCCTTTTCGTACTGGTTATATTTGCTCCAGGTGTTGTAGTCAAATTTCTCAGCAGCGTAAATTAATTTGCTGTTGAGGAAGTATTGTGGGAAGATTTCATAGATGGAGGGTAGCATCAGACCTTGGAAGTCATCACGATGGATAACGGCCAAAGTAAGAGCATAGACGAACATGCCTTCGTTGACGTGCATGCGAGCCCAAGCGACGTTTCGTTGGAAGGTTTCCCAATCCTTGGCATAATAGAAGTAGTTGAAGAGACCATACGCTTGTTTGTGGTGAGTCTTGACCAGTGCGCCGAAGAATTCACCTCTTGGCAACAGCACACCCATTTTGTAGGACTCGTAGAATTTCTCCATATGGCTATCGAAATGCTGAAATTGTGCAGAAAATTTTTAAAGTTTTATATTTTTTCCATATGGAAGTAAAAGTTAAATGATGAAATGAATTTTAGCTTACGGTATAAAGTTCCTTGTCAAAGGGTGAATGCTGACCCATCTTGATGTATTCATCGAACATCAATGGATCCTCTACACGGTAGACAATTTCAAGGAGGAACTTCTGCTTCTCCAAGAAAGCATGATCGGCGAATGTAACCTTGTTGGTGGGAGGAACGCTGGCGGCGGCTACCAGGCCAACGAGTGCCAAAAGAACGATAGTGAACTTCATCCCGACAACTGCTCCGGATTAGATACTTTGCTCCAATGCCCAAAGACTGTTGCTTACAGCAGCCGCAACTAAAACTTTTATACAAAAATTTAGAAGTCTCAGCTCGCTAGTTTAGGTGAGGCCTATCAATAACGACTACATTTTGGTGATATGTTTATTGCTAAAAATAATTAATATAATGCAATCTTTTTGTATATTTTTGTGTATGTAGGCATAGTTCAAAATTAATGCGCAGGCCTTATGAGTTGCATTTAGTTTAAGAATTACGTTGTTGATAACGGGATGTGATGCGCTGACACCAGCCGAAAAAAAGAACGACAAAAGAACAAGACATAATAAATATTTCTTTAATTTTTCACGTATGCATTTGTGTGATAAGCGTTATGTTTTTTGGCCTGGCATAACAACATGTTTTGAATATGTAATTATTGGGTATGGGAATAAGTTTCCGTCCTTTCTTAGCCAAAGTTACGAGTTATTTAAAAACTTAAAGAATTCATGATATTATGTGAAGCTACAACTTTACTCCATCTTTCAGGCATCATACGGATTCCCCTGACGAGTTCTTTTGACTTGATCCATTCATTGAGCCAGTTTGCGATGCTCTCGTAAGAAGTGAACCGCTCGGACTGTCTGCATTGATCGGGACAGATGGTAATCCGAAGGTGCAATGTCTGGAGAATACGGCGGGTGGGGCAAGATTTCCCAATTCAGTCGCTCTAAAAATCTCTGGACCGATTTAGCACCGTGTGGCCTGGCGTTGTCATGCAGCAAAATCAGTTTGTCATGCCTACCGTCCCATTCCGGCCGCTTTTCTTTGAGAACTCGATTCAAACGCATTAGCTGCAGTCGGTAACGATCGCCAGTGATGGTTTCATAATAGATGACACCCTTCTTATCTCACCAGCTGCACAACATAACCTTTGAAGCATGAATATTTTTTTTCGCTATCGGTGGACCTGGTTTTTGACTCTCAGGGTTATCATAATATATCCATTTTTAATCGCCACTGACGATGTGATGCAGAAAACCTTTCCTTTCTGCAGTTTGAAAATCATCTCACACGCCACCAAACGTCTATCCGTATACCTCTCCTTGAATTGATGTGGCACCCGGTTACCTGCCCTTTACCGACGGTTGATCTGTCAACATCCAACTCTTTAGACATATCATCAAGGGTTTGTCATGCGTCTTCATCCAATAATTGTTGTAGCTGAGTATCTTCGAGTTTTTTAGGTGCCCCTTCGCGATCTTTATCACTCACGTCAAAATTGCTACTTTGGAAGCAGCGACACCTCTTTTACGAGGGCGGAATCTTATTCCCATACCCAATAGAAGGTTAGTTGATGGACTCACTAAAGCAGACTTAGGGAATTATCCAAAAGAATTAGTACTGTATTTTAAGTGTTTATTGGCCGCTAATCCAAATAGAAGTGGTTTTCTAAATAGGTATTTCAAACTGGAGCTGGATAAAACTTCTTTCCACACTTTTTACATTTTACTCTAAGTCACATTCCAAAGATACGCCATCGAATCGAGAACGGTAATTGCAAATTACCATGAATAACTTAATATTAAATAAATAAATGCATTTATAGGTATAAAGCGAAAATGCTTCAAAGTAACATAAAACTATGATATAGAAAATACCTCTTATCATCAATTCATCCTTACTACTTCTATTAACGTCATGATTGGCAACCACAATTACTCCTATTTTGGTGTTGTAACGGTATTTTTTTTCATGCTATTGGAGTATGCTGACGATATCAATATTTCCAGCCAGAACAACCGCGCCGTATGTTCAGCGTACTCCAGTCTGGAGAAGGAAGCCGGAAAAGTGGGTCTTGCGGTGAACGAGAGTAAAACAAAGTACCTGCTGTTAACATACAAAGAGTCCGCGTGTCTTGGCCCACACGTCACTGTTGGCAACCGTGAGTTTGAAGTGGCGAAGGCTTTGTTTACCTAGGTACCAGTGTAAACATCCGAATGACGTTACTTTGGGCTCAGTAGGCAATTGCGAAGTAGAGCTCTCTCTCGAAATACGAAAACAACGCTGTACAAAAGCCGAATCATTCCCGTCTTTGTGCATGGCGCTAAAGCGAGTGGACGATGATGACAACTGATGAGAGAGCACTGGGAGCGTCCGAGAGAAAAATTCTCCGAAAAATCTTTGGTCCTCTTCGCGTAAGCGAGAATGAGTTCCGTATCCTCCGATGGAATAGCGAGTGGTATGAGCTATACCAAGATGTGGACATAGAGAAGCCTATGTATTAAAATACAGCGGTTGCGCAGACTTCGCCATATCTCGAGGATGAACGAAAGTGCTCCAGCACAGCACTCCTTTGAGAGCGAACCCCCTGGTGGCCCTCGTCGTCCAGGGGATTACCTAATATACGTAGGGAAGATCAAGTGAAGCATAACGCCATAACGCATAATGGCGCCAGTTTTGGATTCGGCCAAAACCGACATACGGTTTTGCAAATTATATCGCCACGCAATCCACACATCAGGCGAGTGAGGGGAGAGCTCTACATGAACCAAGACCAGTCGTTTTCAGTCAAAAAAAGAAAGCGATGAACAGACATCGAATTCACTCCTGAATATGGCTATTAGCGAATTATCTAATTTGTGTTTGATCAAGTCAAAAACCCACTACGGGGAAGGCGTTTTAACAGCTGAAAGGAAGTAATGGGCAAATCGAAGACAGCTCTGATGGCTATATCGAAAATAGAGTTCCAGAAATTTTTCGAGAGCTGCATCAAACGCTGGCATAAACACATTGTAGTTGGAGTAATCCTCCATAGTAATCCTCTTGGAGTAATGCTCGATAGTAAACTCTTCAAGGGTAGTCGAGTCGTGTAAATACAGGCGGAACTATGTCGGTAGACATAATAGCCTGATGCTAACATGGGGGCCGGGGCACGTGGGTATCGCGGGTAACGAGATCTCTGATTCTTTAGCCAGAATGGGTTCTGAGG
The DNA here is from genome assembly GCA_037575425.1 of Anastrepha fraterculus. NCBI lineage: Eukaryota > Metazoa > Arthropoda > Insecta > Diptera > Tephritidae > Anastrepha > Anastrepha fraterculus. Next base: position 319,236 of record JAYXIM010044508.1, on the reverse strand, counting down.
CACAACTTTCTTGGCCCGGAGCCCGTTCTGCCACTCCCTTCTACGGCTATCAAAGCCACGGTTAGAAAACGGGTTACTCTAACCCACAATCGAGCTCGGCAGGCTGAGAGAGGCTGTCATGTCCGACCTACTGTAGCAGTTCCTGATGTCACTATGCAAAAGGGACTGTAGGGAGGCTGGTTGCTTTGATGACGGGCCACTTTCTATGGGCAAAGCACATGGAAAAGGTGGACATCTCTGCCCAGTATGGGAAGAGGAGGATGAGACGGCGGACCACTTTCTGTGCGTCTGCCCAGCCTTCGCTCGAATCAGGCTTGAGGTCTTTGGCACTGATGTGTTAAGAAGCGACCACCTTGGCTCCTTGGCACCACAAGATCTACTCAGATTTCTTCGGAGGTTGGGTAGATTTAAAGAAAATTAAAAAGGGGATCCGAGTGCAGTACAATGGATTTAACTGTGTCTGAGTGCTGCACTTGCTAGTCTGTGCCGACAAAAAAAAAGAAGTTGATTGGAAGCACTTTGAAGGCCATAATATCACTTTTGAGGAATACATTGTATAAGTATTTTGAATTTTCTGAATATATTCCGTGAACTTTTTGGCCAAAGTGGTATTATAAAAAGCAAAAAACGTGCTTTCTCTGTTATAAATTATGCAAAATTACTTAAATTTGGTACAAATGATGAACTCAAAATAAAAAAAATAAATAAATAAATGCGACACAAGTAAAATATTGAAGAATGGGCGGTGCCATGCGCACTTTTGGGTAAATGCGTGACGGCTTAATCAAATTCGTTCAAACTTGGCACAACTCATTTAAATTCGAGATAAATTCTATTGAGCTCGGAAAAACCTACACCTATTTTATACTTACATATGCTGAGATAAATTTTCCGTTTGCCCCTCTGCTGTTACAAGTTATAAATGAAAGTTAATATCTCAAGATCGAAAGTGTCGGAACTTTGAAACGATCGGAGCAAAATTGACAAAATGGCGCGTATTTGAGCGTCCGTTGTTCCAATCTGGGTTTCTATATCTGCTCGCCTTCGAAGCGAATTTTTGAAACTTGCTTTATTTTTTAAGGAGTGCAGATCCAAATTTGCTAGACCAATCGTTTTGACATTTTACACAGACTCTTCACATAATTCACCAGATATACCCTACTTATTTATCTTAACAAGTTCGTAATTTTTTGTTTTTGAGCGAATATGGGCTTTTTGGCTTCCAAGTGCTACGAAAAATTAACAACAAAAATTACTAGGGATACCTCAAGAAACTTCTCCTTTAATAATTCCAGTTTGACTTTTTTATTTTAACTGCTTCTGTTGAGATTTATGAGGTACACCGCAAAATAACTTTTTTTTCGAGACGCCTCGGGAGATACACTGTAACTCGCTCAACTTTCTACAAATTTTCCAAAAAAAATTTAAATGTTCATGTCAAACGTTGCATTATAACATTTTTTTTCTATTCTCCAAACGGCCTAGATGGTTTTCTTGAGTAGCTTTTATCATGGTAGAAATACACTCGATGGCTTGCCATTGTCTGCCGGGGGCGATCAACTTTTATCATTTGGCGTTTTATACGCAGAGTTTCGAATCAAGATACTACTAAATGGTAGTCACGCACCAGCTACAGCAGCCGCCGTATATAGGTATATGCATAAAGAGGCCTACCAAATTTCAGTAAATTAAACAGTACCAAAATTTTAGTTCATAGGGGCGTTAACACACCCCCTTTTTCAATACTTACAACTGTTTGCTGTTAGTATCCGATTGATGTAAAATGCATCGAGTACCTTAGTACGCATAGTTCCAGAGATTAACAGTATGAATATTTGGCGGTGCCGCACTCCGTTTTCCAATAACTATCTCTCTTAGCCTCAAGACTCTTCTACTCATCTTTTACCAAGCCCTTGTATGCACTTGACTATTTCTTCAATTCAAGTTCAGTGCTGCAGAATTTCACCGAAATCTGTAACTTTTGATTGTATCCATACGGCTTTGCTCCCTTCCTACTTTTTACTACACTCAAGTTCAAATATGTCTTTTATGTTGTGTCATATTAAAGTTTAAGTGTGAAAATTTTGTGAACATCCCGGCGATACTCTGGCAATCACTTAAGCATTCAACGAGCTTCTGACAACTAGGCACAATTTAAAGTTAGCTTCTAGGTTAATTTTTTGTACCGCTTTTACTTTAGCCATGCATTCTGGTATCTTTTTTAAAGAAATACCATGTATATGGGTCCTAGTCTTTCTCTCTCTCGCCGCGTCTAATGGAAAAAGCGGAATGAAATTCATTGACCTGGCGCTAGTTATTGTACTCGTACACACAGTTGTCCAAATCTGCGCAGTTTATGTTTAGCCTTCCTGCCTATCTTTAAGCTTTGCGCTCAGTGACGACTCGGAGGAGGTGAGAGGTTGCAAGTAGCCAAGTTCTTGTTGAAATCATTACCTTTTAAAAACTAGAGTTTTAGCTCACCTCTGAAATATTTATGCAAACGATTAAGTTTTAGCCTCACTTTTCAGAGGAAGATGAGCCGTTGGAAGACGCTGTTCAGAACTACTTCTTAGCTTTTGTGGTTTTCCAGCCCTAAAAGAAGTAATGATAGAAGTGCAGCAACTCGGATCTAAGGAACAATTGACTTTAATATGCGCCCCAATGAATATCCGCAGGATAATGAATGCGAAGGTGTGACCAAATTGGCTTAAGTTTTTAAATGTTTTGAGCCTTGTCTGTCTTGCGTGACTTTTTACCGACAATAAAGAATAAGTAGGACACAACTTTTAACTCTGTTCATTTAGTTTCATATCTTCAGTCCCCTATAATTTGAAATCTATTAATTTAAAGTAGTTGTCGACATACTTTTTGAATCGTCGTAGCGATTGGTTGCACTTTTTTGTTTTATTGTATTTTGTTTCAATTGAATAACGCTTAAGATACTAATTCAACACTTGAACGCTACATAATAGTTGACAAGATTTTAATTTTTTCCTTAATTATACCCAATTCGATATTGAGTTTATGCCACAGCCAGCTCGAGCCTTAGGTTTATTGGAAGTATTTGGTGTAGTAATGATTGTAGAAGTTGTAGTCGAAGTGACCGAAGTTCTCGTATTCCTCGTAGTATTGCTTGAGTGTGTTGTTGTGGTAGATGCTCACATCCATGAAGTAGATGTTAGGCATTGAGCGCAGTTCGAATTCATCAATTGGACGATCCAATGGATAACCGAATGGTTTGTTGTCAATATAACGTGTTCCGGAACCAATGCCGCTGCTGTAGCTTGAATCGAAGTTGGAGTGTTGCTCGACGGATGCTTGGTAGGGCGCAATGTGGAAGAACAATTGCACAGGGAATCCACTCTCCCAACCCTTAGGTAAGAGAAGACGATCTGGGAAACCAGAGTGTGGTTCGCTAATGTCTAATGGCAATTCGTATTTGCCATCGAAGGCAGCCATAACGTAGTGGTACAGTTCGGTGTAAGTGGTGCGATCCTTCACAGTCCAGAGGTAATCATCGGATGAGCGTTTGATTACATTTTCGCCAACAGTCAGCTCATAAACAAATTCATCCAACTCAACAAAGTTCTCGCGGTTCTCCTGCAGTGAGATAATACGTCCGTATTCATCGTATTTAGGCCCGTAGAATGTACGAATGACAACCTTTTGTTGCTTGTCAGATTGTACTGTCATGTCAAAGTGGAATGGCTTGTGGTTGAGTCGCATTTGACGAGCGTACAATGATTTATCCCAAACGAATGAACCATCAACGAATACCATTTTGTCATTCAACAGGTTGGTAACATCAATGTCTACCATGTCGAAGTAGGTGAACAGTTCACTAGCCTCGACATTTTTGATTTCAACGCCGGCCATACCAATTTCCTCTTCGGTGTAAGAGGGGAGTTGGTTTTTGAAACGGTGAAGTAAATCAATGATCCAGGTGGCTTCACTGTAGGTAATAGGATCACGCATCATGGTTTCGAAGTTCAATAAGACGTTGGGGGTCACTTCGTAATCGTTCTCTTCGACGTTGGCGAGGTACATATATTGCAGCATGTACCAGCCGTTGAAGAATTGTCTGTCGATACTATCCATGTTACTTTGCAAAAGGTTTCCGACGTATTCAATAGATTCTGGTTGACGTAGATCGATTTTTTGACCGTCCTGTGTAGTGTACACTCCGGACATAATGTTACCATAGATACGCTTGTAATGACTTTGGATTTGGTTCAATATGTCGAAGTTGCCATAAGCTTTTATTTCGAAGTAGTTCTTACGGTAGCTATAACCAACACCACTGTACGAAACCATTTCTGGATCATAACCTTGTTCGAAAGCATGATACCAGAAGAGTTGAGGGGTTTCACCCATACCATGGGACAAACGTTCCATGGAGTAACGAGCCAACATTTGGTCAATATTGTAGAGCCACCATTCACCACGGCGATCCTTATTCAAACCGAATGTTTTGCCATCCAAGAAGAAAGAATAGTCCATATTCAAATAATACCAATACGAATTCCAGCCCAAATCCTCAGTGAAGTATGACAATACAGAGTGCTTATTGAAGAACTCAATATCACGAGTATAGTCAACGGGATGCCAGAAAATTTTGATATCCTTCATGAATGAGGCATATTTGTCGTCAGAAACAAGTTCGTAGGTGTTTTCGCGCAGTGGGAAGTTCTTCTCTGCAGCATACCAGTGTTCACCCAGACCCATAAGTTTCCACCATTGATAGGTCTTGAAGTCTTTGACATAGAAGTAGTCTTGGTTGTGGTGTTTGTGGTTTTTGTAGTAGACATCGTTGAACTCCTTCTCGTACTGGTTATATTTGCTCCAGGTGTTGTAGTCAAATTTCTCAGCAGCGTAAATTAATTTGCTGTTGAGGAAGTATTGTGGGAATATTTCATAGATGGAGGGTAGTATCAGACCATGCATGTCCTCACGATGGATAACGGCCAACGTAAGAGCATAGACGAACATGCCTTCGTTGACGTGCATGCGAGCCCAAGCGACGTTTCGTTGGAAGGTTTCCCAATCCTTGGCATAGTAGAAGTAGTTGAAGAGACCATAAGCTTGTTTGTGGTGAGTCTTGACCAGTGCGCCGAAGAATTCACCTCTTGGCAATAGCACACCCATTTTGTGGGACTCGTAGAATTTCTCCATATAGCTATCGAAATGCTGAAATTGTGCAGAATATTTTGTAAAGTTTTATATATTTTCCATATGAAAGTAAAAGTTAAATGATGAAATGAATTTTAGCTTACGGTATAAAGCGCCTTGTCATGGACTGCCTGCTGACCCATCTTGATGTATTCTTCAAACATCAATGGATCCTCTACGCGGTAGACAATTTCAAGGAGGAACTTCTGCTTCTCCAAGAAAGCATGATCGGCGACTGTAACCTTGTTGGTGGCAGGAACGCTGGCGGCGGCTACCAGGCCGACGAGTGCCAAAAGAACGATAGTGAACTTCATCTCGACAACTGCTCCGGATTAGATACTTTTGCTCCAATACCTAAAGACTGTTGATGTTTTGCCAGCAAAGGTGCCTTTATATACACTTTCACTTATCAGTGAACGAACAGTTTTTTTTTCAGTAAAACTGTAAGAAAAAAATAAAGAATACAAAAACAAACCTTTGCCGATTCTGCATGACCTTTTGCTGCCTAGCTTGTGAGCATAAACAATGCATTATGAAGAACAAATTTAAATGTTTATTAAATTTTATTTAGTTTTTATTTTCAGCATTAGGGTAAGACAAGCAGATAAGTCTTGGCCCAGTGCCTAAACAAAAATAGTCCGTAAGTCATGCGGTCTGCGCCTCTCGTATTGTTTGGGCGGAATGAGGGAAACAGTTGGGTTGAATAATAAAAAAAATACTAAAAAGGTTCGGTAATTATTGCGAAGAGACATTTCTCTATTTGAGTTTACTCAGCTGGTATTATATGCCGAACATCGGATACCTCTGTATTATTGCATTATTGCAGCCATTTACCAATTAAATGCTTGAAATGCAGGTTATACCAATCAAAGAAATTATTCCGAGTTAGAAGTAATAAGGATGCAATGAATATATTATGAATTTCTTTAATTATATTATATATTTTATACCGCCCCGGCGCTATGAGAAGCTTTTTCGTGGCAGAAATACACTCAGAGATTTGTCATTGCTATTATTTTCAAAGGATAATTAATTAATTCCGGTCCTGCCTAGGCCTAAGTTGGAAGCAACAGATGAGCGCATAGAGCGTTGTAGAAAGGAGAAGGGGTGTATATTCAAGAGAATAATAATTAATAGGAGGTGTGGCAATTAGTCTCGGATAACTTTGTTATTACTTTGAAATTGAAAACTTCGGGTCGTGAAAATGTCTGGAAAAAGAGGCTGTTGTTTTCAATGGATGTAATGGCTGTTCTTGAATGGCTTCGGATTGCTTTTCAGCCCAAATATGGCAATTTTTCTCATTAACATAGCCATTAAGCCAAAAATGGGCCTCATCACCATAAGTTGGCCTGTTCGCGCGATGAACACTTCTCACAGAGCGTCGATTTTCGTAATACAATTGGACGATTTGTAAACGTTGTTGAGGTGTAAGTCTTTCCATGATGAAATGCCAATGAATACTAAAAAAATTATGTATTTAGTTTGACAGTAGTCAAGCGTGATCTGTCAAAAAACCCCTATTAGAAAAAGTACCTCCAATCTGATCGCCCTTTATAATGCTTTCTTTGGCGTGGTTGACCGTGCACCAGTTATGAGAACAGATACGAGTCCTTGAACCTTGCCAAAACTTTTAATATTCACACCCTTTTCAAGGGCTGTTTCCAAACGCCCAGACATATTTCTAGTAGTATTTCAAACCTGCCTTAACGAAGACACTTTTACAAAGAGGTGGAAGAAGCAAACATTTGTGCTTTCCCCAAGTGCAAAAAAGGCTGGCGAACCCGAGTCTTACCGATCAATATGTCTACTAGACACAATGCGAAAAATTCTCGAGAGTATTGTTTGTATAATAAAAACATTTTTCTAATAGCGGTCGCCCCTCGGCAGGCAATGGCAAACCTCCGAGTGTATTTCTGCCATGAAAAAGCTCCTCATAAAAATATCTGCCGTTCGGAGTCGGCTTGAAACTGTAGGCCCCTCCATTTGTGGAACAACATCAAGACGCACACCACAAATAGGAGGAGGAGCTCGGCCAAACACCTAACAGAAGTGTACGCGCCAATTATTTATTTTTTATTGTTTGGGACAGATTGCCATCTTTCGCTAAAGATACCAGTTTGGCTTCCGGAAATCCCACTCAACAGTGGATGCCATCAAATGCGTGGTAGATTTAGCAACAGAAGCCACTGAAGGCAAGAGATGGCGCGGCGGGAAAAAAGAGTACTGCGCTGTGGTAACTCTGGACGTTAGAAACGCTTTTAACACGGCTAGCTGGCAACGTATACTGGGAACCCTCGCAAAAATAGGGTTGCCTAGTTATATTATCAGAATAATTGAGAGCTATTTCACGGACCGTAAACTGCGGGTTAGAAGCGACGAAGGCGCTGAGGAGTATATCGTGAAAGCAGGGGTTCCTCAAGAATCAGTTCTGGGTCCACTGCTATGGAACTTAATGTATGACGGTTCTAAGACTGGATATGCCCCCTAGAACTAAATTCATTGGATTCGTGGAGGACAGCGCAAATGGTAATGGTAGCAAAGCAAATCCATGAAATTGAGAGGATCGCCAGTGAATCAGTAAGCAGGATCAAGGCTTGGCTAAGGTCTATGAACTGATAGCCATCTATCAGCGCTTTTGCGGACTATCTGCGACTTCCTTACAATTTCAGCCGGTCGTTATAGCCGGCCAACGCCCCGTAGGCATTTTGGCGAAAGAAATGCAGAGAATGTATTTAAGGCTATCCGAGCCTGACGGTAGAGCAAGTCGTAAAAATATTGCAGAAGAAGAAAGGCGTCGTTCGATCGCCCACCGGTAAGCTCGGTGGAACAGATCACCAAAAGGTAGATGGATGCATGGGCTAATACCCATTCTTACGACGTGGTTAGAAGGGGGTTATGGAGAAACAAACTTCCATCTAATCCAATTCTTCTAAGGGCACGGGGTGTTTCGAAAATACCTCCATAGATTCGGTTATGATAGTTCACCAAGCTGCCCAATCTGCACGGAGAGGAAAGAAGACGCTGATAATGCCTTGTTTCTTTGCCCACGCTATGCTCCCGAAACCTGTAGCAAATTAAACGGAGAGAATATTAGGGTTTTTATGGTAAAATCGGGCAAGGCCTGGAAGCGAATCTGCGCGCATGTAAACCATATCCACAATGATTTAAGACGCGCGGAGGTTCGTAGACGAAATACCTAGCAGCCTATGAGCTAACCAGCCCCGTGAGGAAATTTTTTTTGGATTGCTCCGCGGGGAGAGTGGTAGATAGTGGAGAGTTTAGTACGTAGGTGTGGCTGTAAGGCTACAAGTAGTGCATATTGCTATGCCGGTATAACAGCACTCATGAGAGTTTCCTCTTCTCGGGCGTCATACCGGAAAAAAACCCTCAAAGCCATTCCACCATACAACTACCGCTGTGTACAGCCTGTGTAAGATTTTGGGTTCCAACACTAATATTTTTCCAATTAGCCTTCTACAGCAGTACAACGCCATCATTGCTTTGCGCACTCTATCTGCAACAATGAGTCCTCAATTTAGCTTTCTATGTAATACAAAACCTAAATATTTAGGCCTTTCTGCTACTCTCAGCCCTAGGGATATTGGTTTGAGAACAAGTGTCTTTTGCCTGCTGCTAAAAAGTATTAGATCCGTTTTTTCCGGATTTACACCACCAGTACGGCCCACATGCCCATGAATTTTTCCCATCATGAAAACGATTTTTTACCATCCGATGCATTGCCATCCCTACTGCAATTCTGATATTTTGCTTGGCACCGCAGAAACATAAAATTTAAAAAGTGCCTTTGTGGGTATCCCGTATGAGATTAGATGATACGTGTTAATTTGCTAATTGAAAAAAAAAATTGCTACTTCTATGCCATAAAGCCAAAATTCATTAAATTTATAATCTAATGAAACGTCGTGCAAGTTTTCGTTATGATTTGACCTCGAACATGAATTTGATTCGAACAGATGTGCCAAACCATATTTATTTATAAATATATCATACATACGTACGTGCGTATATACATACATACATACACACAATATATAATGCCTACATTATCTTATCATTACTCTTATCAGTGGATTGGAAAACTACCAATGTGGGCGACAATTAATCACACTTTAGGCGTGATGCTGATTTTATTTGTCTGTTGAGAGTATATAAATATTTGTATGTATGTTTCTTCGACTTTTTTACTTTCAGATAGTTTCAACACCTGCTGCCATAGCGTTGGCCAGTGTTGTCCCATAGGGAAAATTAGCACGCCAAAGCTTTACGAGAAGTCTATATTTAACGCGAAATCAAATTAAAAACATGTCAACAAAAAGATAAGTAAAGTGATAATAATAATACTCAATTTCAGGGGCAAAATAATTCCAAATCTGGATGAAAGAACTACACCCGTGCAGGTCTAGCACATAAAAAAGTTGTTGCATATTTCAAGGGGACATAATTGTTTGAGAATACCGTTTGTGAAAATTTGCAGCGAATAATTTTTTAGAATATTTTGATCCTCTGGCGACCTCCCAACTGCCCCTTTATTTAGGTTTTCCAAAAGAGGGGTCTAAATGGCCCTTTCGTGAGAAAGCTACTAGGCTAAAATGTTCTAAAAAATTATTTCTCATGAAATTTAATTCTTTGTATATAAACTATAAAGCCTTTTTCAGTAAGAGCGCTTCAACTTTTTTTCGAATGAAACACAAACGGTTTGACTTTTTTAACTAATTTTTTTTTTATTATCGAGTTTGAACATATACATTTAAGTATGAAATTCGATTTCTTTTGCATGACCACCGCGTGCACGTTTTACGAAGTCCAATCGTTGAACCCAATTTTCGACCACTCTTTTGCATAAATCGGCCGAAATTCCAGCAATTTCGCGTTCAATATTGGCTCTGAGCTCACAAATCGTCGCCGGCTTGTTACTGTAGACCAATGACTTCACATAACCCCAAAGAAAATAGTCTAGAGGCGTCAAATCACACGAGCGCGGCGGCCATTCGACCGGTCCATTTCTGGAAATAATGCGCTCATCGAACTTACTCTTCAACAAATCAATTGTAGCGTGTGCTGTGTGGCTTGTGGCCCCGTCCTGTTGAAACCATACCATTCAATTGCGGCCAAAAATAATCGTTTATCATGTCGCGGTATCGATTTCCATTCACAGTAACGTGGCGATCGTTCTCGTCAACGAAAAAATATGGGCCAATTACGCCGCCGGCATGTAAACCGCACCCAACAGTGATTTTTTCGGGATGCAACGGTGCCTCATGAATCACGTGTGGATGGCTTTCTGCCCAGTAACGCATATTTTGCTTGTTGACAAAGCCATTGATCCAAAAGTGAGCTTCATCACTGAAGATGATTTTTTGGAATTATTTGGATTTAAAGTAGCAGCAACAGAACAATTATTTTCATAAAAAATTTTCACGATTTGCAATTGTTGCTCAAGTGTGTAACGTTCCATGATGAAATGTATACTAATGAAGTTACAAATGACAAGTGAAAAATAAAAAATTTTGCGTCGTACGCCCTCCCTATCGGAAAAAAGTTGAAGAGCACCTATTGAAAAGCGCTATATATGCATGTCGCTCCGATATGTAGCGCTTTTTTCCACTAATTCTAAAAGCTCTAAGATCAAAAATTTCCAACTTAATATGGCCATAAAAAACCAGTTTACCTTAGAATGCAAAACAGAAAGTGTAGGCTTTACTATATACGTCTTGGTCTTTCATTCTGATTTGGAATCCTTCCGACCACAAAAATGCTGTTGCACTTCTACTTCCTGATTGGCGCCATAACTGCCGAGTTTTACAAAGCATGCAAGTCGTTTCTTTCTCGTGCTAACTGGCCCCAGTTGGAAACACCAAGGGAAGCCAAGTTGTTTTCCACCTGATCTTTCCAACGCAAAAGAGGCTTTCCTCTTCGTCTGCTACCCCCACTGTGTAATAATATTGTATAAAAAAAAGATATTAAAAAGGTTGTGCTTGATCAAAAAGTTCCCGGAATATTCAGAAAATTCAAAATACTTATACAAGGTGGCGCAAAATTAATCGACCTTTCGGAAGATTTATAATTCATGCAAATGCCTTCGTACGTCATCATATTTGACATTTGTGAACTTGGCAGCTGCAGTATGCAAACAGGCAGGCTATGGAGCGCGTAAAGATCAAAAGAAACATTTCCATAACTCAAAAGAATTTTTTTGATTTAGTAAAAAAGTTATTCAAAAACAAAAATGGATGATTAATTTTGCGCCCCTTGTACAATTTATTCCTTAAAAGTGATTTTCATTACTTCCTTTCGCCTGTTAAAATACGTTTTCCGTAGTGGTTTTTGATTCGATCGAACAGATGACAGAAACAAATAGCAGGGAGCCATATCAGACGTATTCGGGGGCTACTGGATGGTACTCGAAAATAATTGCCACAGATAATAATGACACTGCCCGCGGTGCGTTATCATGGTTCAAAATCTCACAATTTCTTTCTTTTTTGGTGAATTGCTTCACCTAAACGTCTCATAACGCTCAAGTAATAGTGCCTTTAACTGCCTAATTCTCTGGAAAAAATTCGTGGCATACAATGCCGTTGTAATCCTTAAAAACCGTGGGCATCGCTTTCTTTTTTAACTGAAAACGACTGGTCTTAGTTCATATAAAACTCTCCACTCACTCGCTTGATGTGTGTATTGCGTGTCGTACTCATAAACCCACGTTTCGTCTCCGGTAATCAGGCGTTTGATGAATGTTGGGTCGGGTTCAGCCTTGGAAATCATGTATTTTGCGATATCAATACGGCCCCTATTTTGCATGAAATTCAGGCCCATTGGGTCAACTTTGCAATACCCTGAATGGATCCATAAGACATGTTCAAGTCCTCTGCCAGCTCTGTTATGGTTAACTTACGGTTATTAATGAACTTTTCTTCCACTTTATTGAAGTTTTCATCAGTTTTTATCAGTTTTCGATGTCGACAGTTACTACGTTTGTCATCTTCGATCAACTCTCGATCTCTTCTGAAGCGTTCACGCAACTTGTAAACGGCTAATTCCTTTAGAGTAACAGTTTCCCAACATTTCTAAGGTTTTTGCACCATTAAATCCATTTTCAATGAAACATTTAATACAAACTCGTTATTGCAAATTCAAATCCATTTTTAAAATTGTAAAAAATCGAACACCCGTGTTGAGGTAGGCTTCTCCAAAATGGCGTAACTTTTACAAATGTCATACAATTTTGCTAGAAATGTTAATTACAGAATTGGTGAACAAAAATAAAAGAAAGGACCTAAAATTAGTCCACCTAGAGCGGCAAACTGACCAGGGGACGATCGCGAAGAGGTGGGTTTCCATGTGCAATTAATGGATTGGAATGCCCTTGGCTAACTACTGGTCTACTTCTGGAAAGGTGGGTTGTGTGTCAACTCAACAGGCGCTGACACTCCTCAGTTACTTTCTTTCGTGATGATAAGATTCCTTGGCACCATAAAGGGCGAATTTAGGATTCACGTTCCTGTGAGCCTTCTTATCTTTGGACATCTACTGTCCACGGATAACTCCAAATAATCTGTTATTATACAAGGAATATACATGAGATGTTCAAATCTGCAGCTCGCTGTTACCTGGTTGAATGAGAAATTTGTTAGTCTAAGTGATATCTAACATGATATTCTATGAAGCATCTTCCACGCATAGAAATCCTTTCTATATTTGTTGGTGATCGCTTACTCAGAATTACCCGTTAGACATTTGATCTCTTGTTCTGTTCCTCCCAATTTTGGTTTCGTCAGATGAGTTTTTTTTATGCGTATGGAACGTTGAGAGATTTCATTGAATTAAAAGACAGCCATTCAACGGCAGTCGGTTCTGTATTACCGAAACGATTCGGATTTTTATCTGGCCAAGGACTGTCACTCCAGCAGTATTCCCCCTACATGTATAGGGAATCCTTATGCTGTAAATGTAAATGTATCCTATAAATTCAGCGCTGATTACTGTCTTGAACAGACACCTGCCTGCCTGCTTACAGTATAGATTACTAGCTGATCTACAAACCCAGATGCATTGAATGCTTTACCATTAAGTTTTTCCAGAGTTTGTCTCCCTCCAGCCTTCATAGCAAGAGAGAAAGTGTTCTATCTTAAGAACATTAAGCGTTTACTGATTGAAAACATAAATATTTGATTCTTCTAAATTCTTATCTTTCAAGAGTAAGTGTAATAATCTACTCAGTATAACTCTGTTTTAATAACTAAAAGAAGTTGTCGAATACATTTTTATTACATTTTATTTATTTTACTTAAATATATCCAATCCGATATTAAGTTTATTGGAAGTATTTGGTGTAGTAATTATTGTAGAAGTTGTAGTCAAAGTGACCGAAGTTCTCGTATTCCTTGTAGTATTGCTTGAGGGTGTTGTTGTGGTGGATGTTCACATCCATGAAGTAGATGTTAGACATTGAACGCAGTTCGAATTCATCAATTGGACGATCCAATGGATAACCGAATGGTTTGTTGTCAATATAACGTGTGCCGGAACCAATGCCACTGCTGTAGCTTGAGTCGAAGTTGGAGTGTTGCTCGACGGATGCTTGGTAGGGCGCAATGTGGAAGAACAATTGCACAGGGAATCCACTCTCCAGACCCTTAGGTAAGAGAAGACGATCTGGGAAACCAGAGTGTGGTTCGCTAATGTTTAATGGCAATTCGTATTTGCCATCGAAGGCAGCCATAACGTAGTGGTACAGTTCTGTGTAAGTGGTGCGATCCTTCACAGTCCAGAGGTAGTCATCGGATGAGCTTTGGATTACATTTTCCCCAACAGCCAGCTCATAAACGAATTCATCCAACTCAATGAAATTCTTGCGGTTCTCTTGCATTGAGATAATACGTCCGTACTCATCGTATTTAGGTCCGTAGAAAGTGCGAATAACAACCTTTTGTTGGTTGTCAGATTCCACGGTAATGTCAAAGTGGAATGGCTTGTGGTTGAGTCGCATTTGACGAGCGTACAATGATTTATCCCAAACGAATGAACCATCAACGAATACCATTTTGTCTTTCATCAAGTTGGTAACATCAATGTCTACCATGTCAAAGTACGTAACCAGTTCACTAACCTCGACATTTTTGATTTCAACGCCGGAAAGACCAATTTCCTCTTCGGTGTAAGGGGGAAGTTGATTTTTGAAAAGTTGTTGTGTTTCGATGATAAAGTTAGTTTCACTGTAGGTGATAGGATCACGCATCATAGTTTCGAAGTTCAATAAGACGTTGGGGGTTACTTCGTAATCGTTCTTCTCGACGTTGGCGAGGTACATATATTGCAGCATGTACCAGTCGTTGAAGAATATATTATCGAGACTATCAACGTTACCTTGCAAAAGGTTTCCGATGTATTCAATAGATTCCGGTTGACGCAAATCGATTTTCTGACCATCCTGTGTGGTGTAGACTCCGGACACAATTTTATCATAAATATCTTTGTAATGGCTTTGGATTTGGTTCAGTGTATCGAAGTTGCCATAATTTTGAATTTCGTAGTAGTTTTTGCGGTAGCTATAACCAACACCACTATATGAAACTAATTCTGGATCATAACCCAGTTCGAAAACATGATACCAAGATAGTTGAGGGGTTTCACCGATACCATGAGACAAACGTTCCATGTAGTAACGAGCTAACATCCGGTCAATATTGTAGAGCCACCATTCACCACGGCGATTATTAACCGATCCGGCGATCAAGCCGAATGTTTTGCCATCCAAGAAGAAAGCATAGTCCATATTCAAATAATACCAATACGAGTTCCAGCCCAAATCCTCAGTGAAGTATGACAATACAGAGTGTTGGTTGAAGAACTCAATATCACGAGTGTAGTCAACGGGATGCCAGAAAATGTTGATATCCTTCATGAATGAGGCATATTTGTCATCAGAAACAAGTTCGTAGGTGTTTTCGCGCAGTGGGAGGTTCTTCTCTGCAGCATACCAGTGTTCACCCAGACCCATAAGTTTCCACCATTGATAGGTCTTGAAGTCTTTGACATAAAAGTAGTTTTGGTTGTAGTATTTGCTGTTTTTGTAGTAAACATCGTTGAACTCCTTCTCGTACTGGTTATATTTGCTCCAGGTGTTGTAGTCAAATTTCTCAGCAGCGTAAATTAATTTGCTGTTGAGGAAGTATTGTGGGAAGATTTCATAGATGGAGGGTAGCATCAGACCTTGGAAGTCATCACGATGGATAACGGCCAACGTAAGAGCATAGACGAACATGCCTTCGTTGACGTGCATGCGAGCCCAAGCGACGTTTCGTTGGAAGGTTGCCCAATCCTTGGCATAGTAGAAGTAGTTGAAGAGACCATAAGCTTGTTTGTGGTGAGTCTTGACCAGTGCGCCAAAGAATTCACCTCTTGGCAACAGCACACCCATTTTGTAGGACTCGTAGAATTTCTCCATATGGCTATCGAAATGCTGAAATTGTGCAGAATATTTTGTAAAGTTTTACATTTTTTCTATATGGAAGTAAAAGTAGAAATGATGAAATGAATTTTAGCTTACGGTGTAAAGCTCCTTGTCAAAGGGTGAATGCTGACCCATCTTGATGTATTCTTCGAACATCAATGGATCCTCTACGCGGTAGACAATTTCAAGGAGGAACTTCTGCTTCTCCAAGAAAGCATGATCGGCGACTGTAACCTTGTTGGTGGGAGGAACGCTGGCGGCGGCTACAGAGAACGATAGTGAACTTCATCTCGACAACTGCTCCGGATTAGATACTTTGCTCCAATACCTAAAGAGTGTTGATGTTTTGTCAGCAAAGATGCTTATCAATAAACGAATAGTTTTTTCCAGTCAAACTGTAAGGAAAAAAACAAACCATTGTCAATTCTTCAGGACCTGCTAGTGATCATAAAAAATGCATTATGAAGAATAAATTTAAATACATAATTATTAAATGTTTTATTTTTTATTTCAGTATTAGGGTAAAATAAGTGGTTTTACATTGTGTGTGAATAGCTATTGAAGGCACAATTATAGGAATCACAAATAATGGTTCTCCTCGAATCCACAAGCAGCATCTGAAATAATTGCCAGAAGTGCTGAGACTTGACACATATATCAAACTATGAGCTCGGATGCAATTATAGAGGCAATAAGTAGCCGTTTTGTTTGCATGGAAGTTAACTTTAATATTTCATCACGATTATCAATACACTTAGGTCGCTTTTTTTATGGAACTAAACCAGCTCTATCCTTATGCCATAGATTTTACCTGTCGTTCCAGCACTTTTCATATATCGGACCTGCTTTTCACTATTAAGAAAACGATGCTATCTTCTCTGCCTTTCTTGGCCCAGTGCCTAAACAAAAATAGTCCGTAAGTCATGTAGTCTGCACCCCTCGCAACAGCTGGGTTTAACTTTTAAATTTTAACTTGGTTAGACCTTTTCACTCTCTTGAGGTGTTAAACTTATGTATATTCTTCTATAGGGTTCAAATCCGAACTTTTTAATGGCCAGTGCAATAGCGGTACTTTCCTGGACAAAAATGATTTGGAGCATTGTTTTGTTGAAATATCCAAATGTCACCATAAAGTTGGCTAGCAAATTCTATATACATATTCACAATAAAGCAAGTTCAAATATACTCATCAGTGCATTTATCTTTGTCGATATGAAACAAGTAGGAGTTTTTCTCTCCTAACAAAAGGTAGCCCACGCCGAACTTGAACCTCCGCTATAAAAGCAACGGAGTCGGGAGCATTTTGTGTACTGTGTCAATACTTCTTATAATCATCAGCGCCATAGAGGTTACATTTTTTTTGTCCCAGAAGATGTTACTTAGCCACTCTACATCCCAAAGTTGGTATTTGTCTGCAAATACTAAACAGCGTTTATATGTCGGGGCAAGAAGTCTGTTTGTGGTACCGTAGAAAGGTGTCTCACGTTTGGGTTTTCATGAATTATTTGAAAAATTCTCATTCTTGTTAAATTTAGACCCACTTTTTATGTTTTACGAGGATTAAGCACCGAAAGTCTCAGTATTGGACTTTATCCCGTGATTGACAATGAAATGTTATACCATGCATACTTTGACGTCATTATGATTTCGACTAAGTTTTCTGGTATTATTGGATCTTATGATATTGTGTCTAAATCTCGTGTGCTAGCCATAAATCGTGAGTATACAAAAAATACATGCCTTGCATCTTCATGTTCATGGCATACTGGGCATAAAGGCGACTCACATTGCTTAAACCGATGTAGATAATTCTGGTAGCAGCCATGACCTATCAGGAGTTTTATTAGCTCAAAGTTAATCTGGCCATATCTTCGATTTAAACATCTCTCTATGTTTGCGCAAAGTCTGTACAAGTCACCCTATGGTTTTCCATCCAAAGATTTCGCTCACAATTGTCGGGCGACTCTGCAGGTGGGTTCTCTACGCCATCTTCCATTCGTTGCGCTTACAATTTTCTCAAAAATAGGTAGTTCGCAAGTCTGTAAGGGTATGCCTATGTCATTGTCTTTGTGCTCATCAGTCAACTTGGTGTCAAGTCTCGCTAGTTCATTGGCCCAACAGTTACCCACAATGTCACAATGGCTAGGAACCCATGTTAACCTTAGTTGAAATGATTAAGCAATATCGTTAGAGGTGTGCGGTATCTCATGGCTACCTTGGAGGGATTTTATCGCCGCTTAGCTATCAGTGAAAATGTAGATATTTTCTCCTACCAGTGTTACGGTTTTTATTATTGCCACCAGTTCAACATGGAAGACACTGCAGTAGTCGGGAAGTCGCAAACTCTAAGAGATTCCCAGATGTTCGGAATATGGCCAGATCCAGATCTACTGGAAGGAAGTTTAATGTCACATATAATGCCCTCGGTTATGAAATATAAAATTTAAAAACTGCGATTGTGGGTATCCCATATGAGATCTTATGATACATGTTAATTTGCTAATTGAAAAAAATGTATATACATATATATAAAATCTGTTATTTCTATGCCATAAAGCCAAAATTCATTAAATTTGTATTCTTATGAAATGTCGTTCAAGTTTTCGTAAAGTATGTGACCTCGAACTTGGGTTTGAACAGATGTGCCAACCCATATTTATTTTTAAATATATCGTACATACGTACCTAAAGTACATATATACATACATATATACAAAATATAATACCTACATTATCTCTTTCAGTGGTTTTGACGACGGCATTGAGGCGCGCAGTTAAAATCTTTTTTCTAAGTTTAATTTCAAATTCAATAAGCAAATTTGTCAAGTAACGTTTATAGTAATCAGAAGCTGAAAACTTTATTGGGATCAATAAGTTTAACAATATAATATCAAAATTCCTATATAATTTAACTTACACTTTCTTTTCTGCTGCGTCCATGCGCTTTCGTCAACGGCTAAATGCAAAAGAACTGAATTTGCTGCTATTTGGCATGTGTTGATTGCGGAATGCGAGAGAAATAGATAGATGAGAAAATGCAAAATGGGTTGCCAAAGCGACCTTTCGCAACACCCCTCTTCGGAAATCTTAAGCAGTTTTATGCACGACGGTTACCTCTTCTGATCCAGAGCTAACATTATCTGTTAGTTCTCGAATACCACTGGAATGGTTTGGCGTAAAGGCTTCATCTTCGGCTGCATTAGGCGGCACGTAAGTCAGTGGCCTTGAATTCAAGATGCTTTCGATGTCAGCTCCTTACGGCTCCTCTCGCAAGCCGGAATCTAGCGTTCATACCAAAAGAGAAAGTATCCTATCTTGGGGACCTTAAAGCTTTACTGACTGAAGGCCTGCATACATATTTGATACTTCTAAATTCTAACCTTGCAAGACCTTATAACTTACAATAATATTCTCAGTATAACTCTGTTTTAATAATGAAACGAAGTTGTCGGATACATTTTTAACTGCCGTAACCATCAGTTGAACTTTTTATTTATTGCATTTTCTTTTGCTCCTTTAACACTTACAATACTATATAAACACTTGAGCGTCACTTGACAAGGTTTCCATATTTTGCATAAATATATCCAATCCGATATTTAGTTTATGCCACAGCCAGCTCGAGCCTTTGGTTTAGTGGAAGTATTTGGTGTAGTAGTTATTGTAGAAGTTGTAGTCGAAGTGACCGAAGTTCTCGTATTCCTCGTAGTATTGCTTGAGGGTGTTGTTGTGGTAGATGCTCACATCCATGAAGTAGATGTTAGACATTGAGAGCAGTTCGGATTCATCAATTGGACGATCCAATGGATAACCGAATGGTTTGTTGTCAATATAACGTGTGCCGGAACCAATGCCGCTGCTGTAGCTTGAGTCGAAGTTGGAGTGTTGCTCGACGGATGCTTGGTAGGGCGCAATGTGGAAGAACAATTGCACAGGGAATCCACTCTCCCAACCCTTAGGTAAGAGAAGACGATCTGGGAAACCAGAGTGTGGTTCGCTAATGTCTAATGGCAATTCGTATTTGCCATCGAAGGCAGCCATAACGTAGTGGTACAGTTCGGTGTAAGTGGTGCGATCCTTCACAGTCCAGAGGTAATCATCGGATGAGCGTTTGATTACATTTTCGCCAACAGTTAGCTCATAAACGAATTCATCCATCTCAACAAAGTTCTCACGGTTCTCTTGTAGTGAGATAATACGTCCGTATTCGTCGTACTTAGGTCCGTAGAATGAGCGAATGACAACCTTTTGTTGCTTGTCAGATTGCACTGTGATGTCAAAGTGGAATGGCTTGTGGTTGAGACGCATTTGACGAGCGTACAATGATTTATCCCAAACGAATGAACCATCAACGAATACCATTTTGTCATTCATCAAGTTGGTAACATCAATGTCTACCATGTCGAAGTAGGTGACCAGTTCACTAGCCTCGACATTTTTGATTTCAACGCCGGCCAGACCAATTTCCTCTTCGGTGTAAGAGGGGAGTTGGTTTTTGAAAAGGCGAAGTATTTCGGTGATCCAGGTAGCTCCACTGTAGGTGATAGGATCACGCATCATGGATTCGAAGTTCAATAAGACGTTGGGGGTTACTTCGTAATCATTCTCTTCGACGTTGGCGAGGTACATATATTGCAGCATGTACCAGTCGTTGAAGAATTGTCTATCAATACTATCGATGGTACCTTGCAAAAGGTTTGCGATGTATTCAATAGATTCTGGTTGGCTCAGATCGATTTTCTGACCATCCTGTGTGGTGTAGACTCCGGACACAATGTTACCATAGATACGCTTGTAATGGCTTTGGATTTGGTTCAATATGTCGAAGTTGCCATAAGCTTGTATTTCGAAGTAGTTCTTACGGTAGCTATAACCAACACCATTATACGAAACCAATTCTGGATCATAACCTTGTTCGAAAGCATGATACCAAGATAGTTGAGGGATTTCACCGATACCATGTGACAAACGTTCCATGTAATAACGAGCCAACATTTGGTCAATATTGTGGAGCCACCATTCACCACGGCGATCCTTATTCAAACCGAAGGTTTTGCCATCCAAGAAGAAAGCATAGTCCATATTCAAATAATACCAATACGAGTTCCAGCCCAAATCCTCAGTGAAGTATGACAATACAGAGTGGTGATTGAAGAACTCAATATCACGAGTGTAGTCAACGGGATGCCAGAAAATGTTGATATCCTTCATGAATGACGCATATTTGTCGTCAGAAACAAGTTCGTAGGTGTTTTCGCGCAGTGGGAAGTTCTTCTCTGCAGCATACCAATGTTCACCCAGACCCATAAGCTTCCACCATTGGTAGGTCTTGAAGTCTTTCATATAGAAGTAGTCTTGATTGTGGTGTTTGTTGTTTCTGTAGTACACATCGTTGAACTCCTTCTCGTACTGGTTATATTTGCTCCAGGTGTTGTAGTCAAATTTCTCAGCAGCGTAAATTAATTTGCTGTTGAGGAAGTATTGTGGGAAGATTTCATAGATGGAGGGTAGCATCAGACCTTGGAAGTCATCACGATGGATAACGGCCAACGTAAGAGCATAGACGAACATGCCTTCGTTGACGTGCATGCGAGCCCAAGCGACGTTTCGTTGGAAGGTTTCCCAATCCTTGGCATAGTAGAAGTAGTTGAAGAGACCATAAGCTTGTTTGTGATGAGTCTTGACCAGTGCGCCGAAGAATTCACCTCTTGGCAACAGCACACCCATTTTGTAGGACTCGTAGAATTTCTCCATATAGCTATCGTAATGCTGAAATTGTACAGAATATTTTATAAAGTTGTATATATTTTCCATATGAAAGTAAAAGTTAAATGATGAAATGAATTTTAGCTTAGCTTACGGTATAGAGCTCCTTGTCATGGACTGTCTGCTGACCCATCTTGATGTATTCTTCGAACATCAATGGATCCTCTACGCGGTAGACAATTTCAAGGAGGAACTTCTGCTTCTCCAAGAAAGCATGATCGGCGACTGTAACCTTGTTGGTGGGAGGAACGCTGGCGGCGGCTACCAGGCCGACGAGTGCCAAAAGAACGATAGTGAACTTCATCTCGACAACTGCTCCGGATTAGATACTTTGCTCCAATACCTAAAGACTGTTGATGTTCTGCCAGCAAAGGTGCCTTTATATACACTTTCACTTATCAGTGGGCGAACAGTTTTTTCCAGTAAAACGGTAAGCAAGAAAAAAAAATGAACAAACCATTGCCGATTCTGCATGACCTTTTGTGGCCAAGCTAGTGATCGCATGCGCTGATTTATTAAGAACAATCAATATTTTAATGTGTTTATTTTTTATTAAGGTAAGATGCATTCGTGTGTTTATATGTGTGTTATTATACTCGTATGTTTTATGTGGCTACGATAAGGCCATTATCATTACTCAATAATGTTATGGTCAGCTGTCGTTTATGTTTTCGTTGTGCATTTTCGAGCAGATGTGCCATGCCATATGTTTTATACTTATATATGTTTTTAATTTTTATCAATATATACTCACATTTGCACATATACAATATAATAATATAATTTCTACTAATTGGCTTTAGGTGCATTTCTTATCTATGGATTGTGTACACGGCCTAAGGAAAACCGCCTGGCGTAGTCTAACTGAAATGAACTTTGAAATTATTTCAGGATGAATATGTTAGTTGAAAATACATAAATATGTATGTAGGCTGGTATGCATATTTTCGTGAACATATGCTGATACTTTTTGTTTTTTTTTTGAAGATAGTTAGAAAAAAATAGCCATTTCTTCGGATAGCTTGTTTATATTTTGAGACGTTTAAAAAATTATATTATTAAGCTGAGTAAAAAGTTCTTTTTTGGACTACACAATTTAGACGTTAGAATTATCCGATGCTCCATTTTGTTCGATAACTTTTATCCATTCTGAGGTAAGAAGTTGTAGTCTGTATAAATAAAAAATTTGATCATCAAAACTTTTCACAAGTGTATCCTGAGGCCAGTTTTTTGCCATAAACAAATTTTGCAAATGCTTGACAATGACAATCGTTTGTAGCTACATAGGTCTCGGCTATACGCCGGATGTCATGGAAACTCTTATCCAGGCTGTCGAAGTCTATGGCGCATCACTAAAAATATGTTAGATCTGGCATAAGAATGAATGTGAAACATATTGGTCGTGCAAAAATCGTTGTAACATAAAATTTTTTAACAATTTTTATTTTATTTTCTTCTTTATTATCATATCAATTTTCTTTGTTATGGCGCAATTTGAAATTTGAGTAGGTCGAGCCAAGGAGCACCAAGAGATTTGGTAGCTCCTAAAAGAGCTCTGTAGAGAGGGTAGATAGTCAAGGAGGGAAAGAGAAAAGTATTAGAGAAAGAGATAGGAAAGAATAGAGACAGAGATAAAGGTGGTTAGTGCTGTGAGAATTTTCCAGATTCTTTGGCAAATCTGTAAATATCCACCAGTTTTAGAGAACGAATACATTTGGAGAACGAATTATGTAGTTTTGACTTTTCTCATTGGGCGATGCACATCAGTTTTTGTTATGGTATCTGCAGATCTCTGCCAATTCATTTAAAACCAATGTTTAATTTTAATTTCTTTTTTGCCTTTTTAGCAATTTCTTTTTAGCAATTGCCCAATATTTTTCAATGGGTTGCAATTGTGGACAGTTTGGTGGGCTGTGGTCCTTTTGAACAATATTTACTCTGTGATTTCCATACCAGTTCATGGCAAGCCACCTTTAATGACACGATGCTAAATCGGGCAAGAACAGAACTGAGTCTTTATGTTGTCTTATGAATTTCAGCAAACGTTTTTGCAAATACTCCGTCATGTAAATGTCTTGATTTATAGTGCCCGTGATAATGAACGTTTGCTTTTCATACCACACCGGCAGATGGCTTGCCAAACCCAATGTTTTTTAGAGAACTTCTCCAACATTTTGGCTGAAAGGCACCTGGAACTCCCCCTCTCGTCCTGCTTAAAGTCTGCTTTGACGTACTTTTCATCACACTTAATCGAGCATATTTTGAAGAATACGTAAAAGTTACAAAAAGTGAAAACGCCAAATTAATAATGACAACAAACACTATGAATACGTAAATATATTTATTTTTATTTGCATTTAGTTTTATCCAAACGATGATAAAACACAAACGACTAGTTTGTTTCCATTCTTAATTAAAGCGACTCCAAATGAGCAGCGACATTTCCCCGGCACTTAAAAAGAGTATTTACCCCGCACTCAATGGCCTCTTCACCCGATACCCTAGAAGACGTAACTTCTGTTCTAACTCAAACCTATCAAATTGACCCACCGATACCTAAATTTTCTAAATTTGAAGTGAAATGTGCCATTAAAAATCTGAACACAAATAAATCTCCCGGCTACGAAATAGGAGGTAATTATACTAACTGGAAATTTTTCTGTTCAAAGGAAAGTGGCTCAAATTAAAATGGTCCTCAAACCTGGCAAAAAACCAGATTCAGTTGATGCGTATCGTCCAATCAGCTTGCTACCGATCACTTCCAAACTTATTCTGAAAAGGCTGTTTCCGATCATCGAAGAACGAAAAATAATACCCAATCATCAGTTCGGTTTTCGAAGAGAACACAGAACTATACAACAAGTTCATTGAATGGTTGAATACATTGACAATGCATTCGAGCAAAAAAAAATACTGTGAAGCAGTCATCGGGTTTCTCTACAAAATTAAGGGAGGGTGGTTCCCTATAAATTTTTGTTTTTTTGTTTTTCCTTGTTCACTCCACTCGTGAGCATAGGGCCTCGACAAGACTTGTCTTGCGTTGGTATCGTTAACATTTTTGTTTTCTGACAGGGTAGGTGATTAGCCTGCCGCTATCAGTCCTAAATAGTGGGAATGCTCACCTGTCTTTGCTTAAGAACAACGCCTTCTTTATTGCTTGGAGCGCCATCTGTGTGTCACATTTTTCTGGCAGAAGGATCGCACAGTTGGTTCAAGGCTTCGCTAAATTTGGTGTGTCTGCGCTATTACCGCGGTTGCCCGCTTCCTCTTGCTGGCGCCACTGATGCAATGTGTAACTGTGTGTTTTTGCTTGTTTTAGCAGTCCCAATGCAAATAATGTGCTGACTATTGTGTAGGAGTAAGGATGGAAGGGGTACGTTTTTGGGTTTGATGGGTGAGGTGTTTTTTTTTTGTTTTTTTTTGAAATAGGTAAAGTAGGTAAATTTGGAAAAGTGCGAGGACCGTGCTTTACGTGGGATTCGAACCCACAACCACTGGGATGGCAGGCTAGTGCACCTACGCTAGACTACCGAGACCGCCTATATACTTCTGCATACTTATTATGCCTTATCTCCATAGCCAAAATTTCTTCGTCCAGGAAGGAGATCACCTCTCCGAGCTCTGCGAAAGTTCAGCGGGCGTTCCCCAAGGAAGTGTAATGTTGTACCTACTCTACATATATGACTTACCCGAAACTGAAGGGGGGTAAATACAATATAAACACATTTGCTGATGATACTGCTTTACTAGCAAATGACAATTTTCCGCAAGCAGCTTCTTCTATAGTTCAAAAGGGACTCCACAAAATCAACCTATGGCTCAAAAAATGGAAAATAAAGTCCAATGAAACGAGACACTTGTCCACCCGTAAAACTCAACGATATGGAAATGCCACAAAGCAATGAAACCAAATAGCTAGTAATGCATCGAGACAGAAAATGAACGCTCAAAAAGAAAAGCACTTGGTATTAAAATCAGCGACCTTCACTGGCTTTTAAATCGTCATTCCCAAGTTTCTCTCGAAAGCAAATTGTTCTTGTACTCAGCAGTTCTAAAACCCGTATGGACTCACGGCATTCAACTTTGTTGCACAGCGGCAAACTCCAATATCGAAATTTTACAACGATTTCAATCAAAAACATTAAGAATGACCACCAACTCACCCTACTATATTACAAACTCCCAAATACATCGCGACCTCCAAATATCCACTGTTGTGCAAGAAATAGAGAAATATGCAAGATCCCACAATCTTAGGCTCCAAGCTCATTCTTATTCAATCCCATTGCTTTTACCTCACTCGAAAGAAAATCCACCACAGATCTTGTCTTCTAGTGGAAAAAACTAAAATGGGTTGTATCACTTGGTGCATCCATAAACGACTGAAATTCTCTAGCTGTTCTTTAAGTTATTCTATAAATATTGCTTAATGTATACAGCTTGCCATAAAAGTGTTCTTAAAAAAAAATCTTAATTAACATGTAAAACAACACTATTTCCATTCGCCAATTCCGGCTGTTTGTGGTCGATTGCTTAAATATTTTACCGGTTGGGTAGTGTTGGGTGAGGCTCATAGTGGATAATTCCTTCCCAATCACACCAAACACATACAAAAACCTTCTCGGTCATTAGTCCGGGCTTAATAATCGTTTAGATAATCCGACCAAAACAACGTGCTGCTTTGGCTGTTGTTGTTTATGGAACTCATTTTTCATCGCCAATTATCATCCGCTTGAAAAAAGAGGTTCTTTTGTGCTAATTCGTGTGGGTAACTTGTTGAGTACAATCTCTAGCTACTTCTGACTGAATTATACAAAGGCCGCCTTTGGAATATTAATTTGTTGCAAATAGAAACGGAGCTTTATTGGGCCAGAAGCCTATCAAAAGCGCCAAAATTTTAAAGCCGTTGATCGATTTGAATGAAACTTCACATAAGAAGTTTTTGAGGTCGCTAGTTTGGAACCGGAAATTAATAAATAATTGCCGTGTATACTCCTGTTGGTAGTTTGGCTGAGCTCCTCCTCCTATTTCTGGCGCGCGTCTTGATGTTGTTCCACAAATGGAATCGGAAATTAGTTTTCCAAAATTCGAAATGACGGATCCAATGTGGCGTACGAATTTTACTAATACTTATCCGATTTTAACTAAATTTATATGCAAGGCGCAGTCCAAAATAAACAAGCTTATAGAAACAATAGGAGCTTTGTTCTGATAACTTCGAATTTATTTATTCAAAATTGTCCCCTCTGACATCGATACACTGTTTTGCGCGATCTAAAAGCTTTTCGAAAGAGTGTTTCGATTGACCGGAATGTCCTTCAGGATGTCGGTACAAGCCTTTTGAATGACGTCTACGGACGCAAAACGTTTTCCTTTCTTGGCCAAATGCAATTTTCCGAAAAGGTAGAAGACACAGGTAGCCATATCAGGCGAATACGGTGAATGATTGATCGTTAAACTGCGATTTCTAGTCGAAAAATCAGTCACAAGTGTGGATCGATGAGGTGGTGCATTATCATGCAATAAGCGCCAGGTTCCTCCTTCGCGATATTCAGGGCGAATTCGACGAATGCGGCGCAACAAATGGTTCAAAACGCCAAGATAGAAAATTGCATTGACGGTTTGGCATATTGGCACGAACTCTTTGTAGACAATTCCCTTAGAATCGTCAATACAAATGAGCTTGGACTTGATTTTTGACTTCTCCAAACGCGATTTTTTGGGTGGTGGTTCGTCTGGGCCTTCCATTCGGCACTCGTCTTTTCTCGCCTCCTTAATGAGGTCTTTCGAATGTTAAATTCTGAGCAAGTTTTGGTTAACTTGTGCGGAACGAAACGTGCACTGACCTCTCGTAAGCCCAAATGATCAGTTAAAATGCGACAAATCGATGTTTTGGAGATATTCAACTCTGATTCCATGAATTTATACGACGATTTCAGTTCATTTTAGATAAATTTACGAACAATTTCGATGGAGATTTTGGTGATTACTGGATTTTGGGTGGCCCGTATATTCATTGTCATTTATATCCTCAGAACCATCTCTAAAACGTGTAAACCACTCATGAACTCTGGCACGAGATAGACAATCATCGCCATAAACTTTTTTCATCTATTCAAATGTTCCGGCTAACGTTTTACCGATTTTAAAACAAAATTTGATATTAGCTCTTTGTTCGAAACTCATTTTTGTACCGATGACATAAACATACTGACACTTTAGACGCAATAACTTCGTTTCCACTGAACCGAATGTCACCAAGCTTTCACTGGAAGTCAGCTAGGGATGTAACTTTCAACTCACTAGCTCAGTAAAAAGATGGCGCCATCAAAAACATTTTTATGACGCCAGTTTTGTTTATTTTGGACTTCACATTGACCGATCTTAGTTCGACTCATTGAAGCTGCGCTTATAGGTATATAGTTAGACGCAGTTGGGTTACTTTACATGAAGTATTTATTCATATAATAAAAAAAAAGCTGCATAAGAAAAAGCTATACATTGCCACTTTCTGACCGCAATGAGAGCCTTTTTATTACTAGAAATTCTAAGTCCTACAAATTCTGATTAAATAAAAATATATAAATAATTGGCGCGACACTTCTGTTAGATGGTTGGCCGAGCCTATTTTTGGCGTGCGTCTTGATGTTGTTCCACAAATGGAGGGACTTACAGTTTTAAGCCAACTCCGAACGCCAAATGGTTTTTTATGAGAAGCATTTTCTTGGCAGAAATACACTCGAAGGTTTGCCATTGTCTGCCGAGGGCCTTTAGAAAAAACTTTGTCTATAATTTTGATGTTTCATGCACGAAGACTCGAACCTACGCACTCTCAATTTCTGATTCCAATGATAACTATTCTTCCGATTTTGAATGCCAATCAGAAAATTAAATGATTTTGAGGAGAACGAAATATGAAATGCATTCTATATATACCATTATTTTTTTTTTAATTTATAAAAAAATTAAGAAAATTAAAAAAAATCATAAAAACAAAAAAGACTCCAAAAATAGTACTACGGCGCCAAGGCTCATTGTAGCTTATCGGAGACGATTTTCGTTTTGCTAAAAAATGCAATTAAATTTCATTAATATTGAAATATTAAAGAATGAAAAATTCAGCATCAAAAGTCTTTAAGACTTGCATACATTAAGCGCATTGAAATACATTAAATTATTTTTAGCATTAAGCATATCACCGCGAGGTTATCAGCAAATGCTTGTCTGCACGTATTGCATTGCTTAGAACGGTGTTTCTCAAACTGTAGTATGCGGTACCATTAGTGTTGCGTGAGGTATCCTAGCATTAAAATAAAATCCTGTTCTGTTTAGTACAACTGCAGGACCATAAAATAGACAAAAGCTGGAAACTACGTCATCCTGGCCATAACAAGAGGGTCTGTAGTAAGAGACAGCTGCTTTAAAGGCTTTAGAATCCACTCTCACCTCTTTAAAAATAGTACATTAATGTATGTTGAAACTGAGCTCCGTTGCAAGTTTGAATGAATTTGAACTTATGAGGGTGCCGGGACACTGTAGTGTTAAGGCAACAAACTGGCTAAAGAATGGGCGAACTGCGGTTCTTTGGAGCGTTCAATTTGACTGGAACCAAGTACAATCGCGCACAGCCGATTGCGTCAAGGATTTCATTAGTAAAGTTCATGAGAACCGTTGGAGCAGTACCGACACCCGCCCAATAACCAAGCGTTTCCTGACAAGGCGTAACAGGGTGGTTGAAAACTCCTTCACAGACGGGGAAGCAGTTATTTAAGTGGTATGATGAGATTTATTAAAGGACACATTCCATGTTGATGACATATGGTCTCCATAGGCATCATCGACTATTCACGGTATACATCTTATTTGGATGATGAGGATAGTACAAAACACTTTCTCTGTCGCTGTTTGGCTTTCGTTAGATTTAGATGGTGTTGAAAATGGACAAGGTACATTCCCTTTCTTTCGATAAACTGCTATGATTCCTAAACCAGTATGGAAAGTCTGGAGATGAGCAATGAATGTCCACACCAACTGTCTTTTACTACACTTTAAATTTTCGTATTGCGCCTTAATAAAAAAAAAAAATAAATAAATAACCGGCGCGCGCACTTCAGTTAGGTGTTTGGGTGAGCTCCTCCTCGTATTTGCGACGTGATCCTTAATGTTGTTCCACAAATGGAGTGACTTACAGCTTTTAAGCCGACTACGAACGGCAAATTGTTTTCTATTACGGGCTTTTTCATGACAGAAATACACTCGGAGGTTTGCCATTGCCTGCCGAGGGGCGACCGCTATTAGAAAAAACTGTTTCTTGCCTAGCGTTTCGAACCTACGTACTTCCGAATGGTAGTCACGCACTAACCCATTCGGCTACGCCTTAATTGCAAGATATTGCCCATACTGCCTGATAATATCAATAATATTCCATTTTTAAACGATTACATCCATAGTACAGAAGTTTATTGAGATTTTTTAACTAGAACTCACAAAAGTTATTTCTAAGGTAATCTGGTTGTGATAAGTTTTTGGTCCACATTATTTGTAAAAAAGTTTGTGAGTCACTGGCTTGTGGAATATGCACTTTTTAGTAGGTATAAAAGCCTCTAGCTCAGTTTTTTGAAATTAAAAGTTTTAGTTGAACCGCAGTTAATAATTTTGGGCCTTAGACGGCCTATTAGCCACCACTCTTCTGTTTGACACGGTTAATGGCATTGCGCCGGCATGGCACCTTATTTCTTTCGTAATAAAGAAGGAGATACCGGTATCGTGAATGGCCTTCGGTTTGGAGCAATATTAACCGATTTTCCGTGGCGAGAGCTTGACAATATCGATATATCCGAGCGGTGGTAACAACCAGATAACGGCGCAGCTTCTTATCTCGTCGTCCTATATTACGATTTCTCTTATATCGTTGATAACAGTATAGGGCGTTTAAGCTTTCATGCGGTAAGATTTTTATTCATAAACGTTTTTTGAGCACACCTTTTTAATTATAAATATTCATTCTTATTTCAGCACTTCGATTGGTAGATGGGGGAATTGGACGAGTTTGAACGTAACTTGGACGTAACTTGGCGTACAATCTATTCAATTTCTTTTTCTACAATCTTACCTGCGTTAGCATCCACATCGGCGAAGCCATGTTCGGATATTTCAGTTATCCATTCCATCGTACAGTTTATGAGTCCGATTAGATAAGTTGCTTTTGATGCCTACTATGTACTTCAAGCGCCAGATCATGCACCAGCACGCACCGAGAATACAAGAACATCGTTAGCTTCAACTCATCATTGTATAAAAATAAGGTCCAGTGTTTTGGTTAGTTAAAAAAAAAAATCATGAAGAATTGTATACAATTTTTTCCGTTTAATTTTAAAAAACTATTTAATTTAATTTTAGGAATATTTTTGAGTTTTATATTTCACGAAATAATCGCTCCAATGCCGGCATGTGCCCCTTTTTCGTAATTTTCCAGCATTTTTGCCCATGTTTTGGCATATTTGACATCTTTTTCTGTTAGATATTTGCCCTAAGTTAAACTAAGGTCCTTGGCTTGTTGTGCATAAATCGACTTTAAGAGGTTTGGGGTAGTCAGAGGCCCGAAAAAAATGATGATTTTCAATAAGTTTTTTTGCTAGTCAATTCCTTTATTTTACAAAACTAAAAACATAGTATTAAAATATCATGTTTCGACTTGACATTAGCAAAATTAAAAAAAAAAAAAAATTATAATAATTCTAAAAGTTATCGCTGTTTTACGTGCAGCATCCAGCTACTTGTTCTCGAACGCTCCCGAGCGCCCTTTGTTAATTGTTGAATAACTCGAAAAGTATTTGTCGGATTCACTTCAAATTTTCACACAATATTTTTAAGACATTATACTTCAAGAAAATGCAAAAAAAATTAAATTTTGTGAAAATTCTGACTACCCCTAACCGCTTAAGTAGGCCTACAGGAAAAATATACATTCCGGCGGTAGTCAGATGGGTCAGATGAACTTGGAGTAAAAATTTTGCTTTTTACAATATTGAAGCACTTGAGTGATGGCGTCAGATATGTGCGGTAAATGGCTCGGTTATTATAGCTTTAAGACTTACCTGATTAAAGGGAGGTTGCTCTACCACGTTTATCTTCCCCGTAGCGTTGTGATATTAGCGGTTCGGCGTTGTCTGAGCTTGCCTTATTTGGCTTGGCCTATTTTTAATGATTGCGACTATAGTTTTAAGTGCTAAATTGTACACTCAATTGCTATCTAATGCTGCTGAAGTAAGTTACCATGGCATCCGCGGAAATGTGGAAAAAAAACTTGGAGGTTCTTTCAAATATGATCTTTAATTTATTTTATTTAATTAAGTTTTTTAGAATAAGTAAATATATATTATATGTATATATATTTTTATTGTAAATACGTATGTCTATAGTAAATTTTCTAATACAAAAAAATTTTGTTAAAAAAAAAACTATGGAGCACTAATTTTAATCTTTGAATAATAAATAAACTCGTTTTTTAAATCTATATATGTAGTTCGGAGTTTCAGTATTATATTTATATAATATTTGTATGCAATAGTCTATTTCCATTAAGAATCTATAGTATTTAGCAGCAATTAAGAGCTCAGTTAAGCTTCAGTAGTAACAACCGTTTTCACCGCTATAAAGTTACATCTGAGGTTTGCTGTCAAGAGATGAAAATTTTGTTTGTTTGTTTATTTAGCATTGAGCCCTTCAGAGCCCTTTACCTGTGAACTCCGAACTGGCAGTGCTCCACAACGGCAATATCAACGACCCGTTCACCACCAACACAGGCATAAAGCAAGCTTGTCCCCTGTAGCCCCTTCTCTTCGCTATCGTCCTAGATGACTTTATGAGTCAATTGACTCTGCATAAAAGAGGTAACGTATGGAGTTTGACCAGACATCGTGAGGGAGACCTGGACATCGCCGATGACTTCTGCCTCCTCTCTCACAAACCCTCTGGTATGCAAGCGAAGGCGGACAGACTAGCCAAGCTGGCACGCACTGTCAGACTGGAGGTCAACATCGCCAAGACCAAGGCTATGACAGTCAACTACAATAAAACAAGATCTATAATGGTTGACGGGTGTCCGGTGGAATTTGTCGAAAACTTCTGCTTCCTGGGCTGCACTATCATGACAGACGGCGGAGCAGATGAAGATGTCAACAGCAGGCTAAACAAATCAAGGGCGGCGGTCAGGCGAATGCATACAGTATGGGCGAGTTCGCAAATCTCCAGGCGCGTTAAACTGCGAATATTCAGCTCATGTGTGAAGTCTGTATTGTTGTACAGAAGTGAAACATGGCTGGTCTCCAACACCATCACATAGAGGCTACAATCTTTCGTCAACAAATGCCTCCGCATCATCTGTGGAATATTTTGGCCGGTCACCATCAGCAACGACGCGTTGTGGAGATCAACGAATGAGGAGCCCATCCTATGGCAAATCCAACGCAGATAGTGGCGATAGATAGGCCACGCGCTTAGATAACCACCAGATAGCATCACGAGAATGGCACTGGACTGGAACCCACAAGGGGGCAGAGGTCGCGGTGGGCCAAAGATCATCAGGCGAAGGTCGATGTTGCGCGAACTAGATCACATGGGACGGCGTAAGAACAACAGCCCAGAACCGTGAGCGATGGAAGAGTCTTGTCGAGGTCTTACACTACCGCGCGGGGTGAACAAGGATATAAAAAAAATAATTTCAAATAATGCGACTATTTACTTCGTTTGTTCGAGAAAATTTAAAGGCTTACCGGAAAATCAAGTTAAGGAAAAGAATGACATTCGTATAAGAAATATGGGCAGTCATGTCGAAAACGAATTATAATGCCAAAACATGTAAATGAATGGTTAAGTTTTTTTTTCAGTCACATATTTTTTGCATTATTTCTTTCTAATAAAATTTTCCCCTCCTTGGAGTGGAGGCCGCAATCCCTTCCCGAGTTACTTCTTTACTTTAAGTGTTAAACCTTTTTGTATAGCTAAAAAAACATACAAATTTTGATTTGCAGAATAAATTAACTTACTGACTGGTCTGAATAGATCTTACATTGACCACAAGGGTCCTTAGAGTCAGCAGAGTCGTTCGAGTCGTGTTAAACATAGTTCGTGATGCATGTTTTGGCGAGTTTTAAAAACCGGTTAAAACGTTTATCAGCAATATCCTTCAGAGATGAAAAGTACAATATACCGACACCAGGCATTTGTAATGAGTTCTTCTTAGAGCAGGGCAGTGCCAAAGGAGGTGTTCTAGTGAACCCCTTTCTTCTTCGCAAAAGTTACACGCATCGTTCTGGCCAAATCTCATTTTAGTTGCGAGAAATAGAGTGAGACAATGTCGCGTCAGTACGCCAACCAATATTTTATATTCCTTCCTTGGGAATAATAGAATAAAGTTGGTTGCTTTCATGTTGCAAGTTCGTAGCAATATTTCGGCAATCCTGTAGGAGGTCGTGACTTCCCATATAGACTGGGCTTCCCGAGTTAGTACCTCGTTTAGTTCCGTCTTCAAAACTGAGAATGAGGGATATATATTCGACGTACTCAGCTTAGGCAAGCGGGTGTCTGCCTTAGCAAGCTTGTTAACTCTTACATTTCCCTCTATTCCCTTGTGCACCTGTACCCAGTGAATTGTGGTCTGTTTATTCTCGCAGAGCTTCTCCATTTTGGTTCTACAGTGATGCACGCATGGAGGGCTAGTCATTACAGCCATTATTGCTTTAATAGCAGCGATTACTATCTATGAAAATGTGTGTGAGACTGTTGAGTGGCATAAACTCCAACGCTAATTCAGCTGCTTAGTTGCAGCATAGATCTCAGCTTAAAATATGCTACAGTGATTTGGAAGCCTGAAAGACTATTGGTTATCAAACTGCGGGCAAAGTACAGTCGCTCCTACTCTTTCCGTAATTTAATCGGATTCTAAACGCTTCTGCCAGTCATTCTATATTATTTTCTATTACAAAACCAGGCCTCTTGCCAGAGTTTAATTGTGGAATAACGTAGTCTGACGTTCCGTTTATGTCCTGTATGTTGCTGTGACCAAAAAGACTTTGTGAGGATTGACCAGTCATTGATTTGCAGAACAGTTTCCATGAAAATAGAATAGATATTATTGATAATGTTTACTACCATTTTACATATTCTTTAATAAAAAAAAATAAGTTAAACGGTTGAACTAACATTAAAAAAAAGTGATTTTATTTAAACAAAAATTTCTAATATCTCCGAAGCTGTAAAGTTATATATGTATAATCACATATTTTTTATTTAAATGTAACCAAATTAATCAGAAATTACCTAACTAATGTCTAGAACGTCTGTTCCGGTAACCCCGTATATTTATATTAAAAATTAATTCAGCAGTAATTCTTTTCAATATTTCCATAACTATGAATTCATTCGTTATAAATTCTTTTAAAACTTAATTAATTACTCCTCTTTTGTTTGCTTGGTTGCAGTTCGGGCTGAGCCTGAAAGTATCTTGAAAAATTCGGCTATCCCTGTTAGCATAACATTTCTTGTTAAGCCAGAAAAGCTATGTTAACTCCATTTTGCAAGTGAGTAACTAGATACTTAAAAAAAAAGAGCACGCAATTTGGGTATTTTAAATGCATTATGTAACTGTAGTTAAGGTTAAACTTTATATAACTTGTAAATTGGAAAACGGCTAACAGCCAATTAATGAATTACCTGCCTGCTAACAATTCACTAATCTTAGCACTTTGCAATTTTTGACTAGTCTGAAGTTTTTTACGGCTTTTAAATTATTAGAATTATTAGAATATTTAGTAATGTTTGAGCTCCTTAAATGTCAAGTTACTACCAACTTCATCTAAAAAAATGTTGGTAGCACTTTACAGCTCTCTTATGTTCTCGGCCTACTACGCAGCTACTCCATTTGCACCTGTGAGGAAATGTCATCTACTATTTTCATCGAAATTTAACGAAGGTGCATATTATATCTCACTCTAAGTCTTGCAGAACTATCGACTAGCAGGTAAGTTGCATATTAAATATTTCTTTAATTGCCTATACGAGGTGCGTTCAATGGTATCGCGAATTTTGAATTTTCGCGGGTTACGTATATTCGAATTTCCATTTTTTCATGGCGATATGTTCATACTCATGTCTCTCACTCATGCCGACGAGTTCGGCCATTTTGAATGTTCAGTTAATTGTTCACAGCTGCTTTGCTTGTACGTGTTTCGGCTAGTCATCGATTTTCACCTATTCAAAAAGATGGATCAAAGGACCTGTATCAAATTTTGTGTGAAAAACGAAATTAAGTGCGCGGATGCATTCTGAATGTTGACTGTGCCATACGGAGAAGGTACTTTGGACCAAAGCAACGTTTATCGGTGGTACAAAATGTTCGCAGAAGGCCGAGAAGATGTGAACGACGAAAAGCGTGCGGGACGTCCGAGCACTTCTACAACTGATGAAAAAATTGATGAAGTGAAGAAAATGGTATTAACCAATCGTCGAATCACCGTTAGAGAAATTGCAGAGAACCTAGACATATCGATTGGTGACGAATCGTGAGTTTTTGGTTATGACGTGGAAACCAAAGCTGAATCATCTCAATGGAAGCTGCCGCACGAACCAAGACCGAAAAAAGCGCGATTGCAGGGGCGTTGTGCATCATGAGTTCCTGCCACTGGGTAAAACGGTCAATAAGGAATACCTGCAAGTTCTGCGCAATTTGTGCGAAGCAATCCGCCAAAAACGGCTGGATTTGTGGAAGAATAAAAATTGGCTCTTGCATCACGATAACGCCCCTGCTCACACATTGTTGCTTGTGCGCGACTTTTTGGCCAAAAACAACACACTAATGATGCCACAGCCACCGTATTTCCTAGATCTGGCCCCCTGTGACTTTTTCTTGTTCCCGAAAGAGGTCCAGGACGTCGCTACGCTACGATTGACGAGATAAAAACGGCATCGAAGGAGGTGCGGAACAAGATAAAAAAAAGTGATTTTTTGAAGTGCTTCGAAGTTTGGAAAAAACGTTGGCACAAGTGCACAATATCTCATGGGGATTACTTTGAAGGGGACAAAATAGATATTTATGAATAAATAAATAATTTTTGAAAAAAACACAATATTCGCGATACTTTTTGAGCACATCTCGTATTTCACTAATTATCCTTTAAATATTCTTACTTTTATAATTGAGTTTCATTGAGAGTTACCCGGCTTTGTTCTGTTTACTTTTAAATATTATGGTATACCATATTTCTTATATGTAAGTGTTCTCATTTTCTAAATTAATTGTACTGCTATTTGGATCTTTCGAAGGTTTCTTATTGCCAATTTTATGCGCTTCATGTAACGTTGTTGGCAAAATCGTATTTGAGGTTTCGGGAAATAGCAGCGATAGACAGCCACTAAGTAAGGCACAGCACGCGAACAGTATTGCTGGTGCATTTTCATAGTATTTAGTCTGAAAGTAGGTAAGAAAAAATGCAAATGTAGCTAAGCTTGTGAAGGGTCTTTCAATAAACGGGTCTATATGTTGCTTTAAAATAAATAAATAATGTAAAAAATTGATTTTTCACTTTGCTTAAGATTCTTTACACTTCTTTCTCTATTTTTTAAAAAGTCTCAATAATTTTAACGCTTTGTTCCATCGTGTAAAATTGTATATCTGCCTACTTGATAAATGTAAAGATGTCATAGAAAAAAGGTGCCGCTTAAAAATTATTCACTACGGACATCTACATAGATGTCACTTTTGAAATACAATTCATTTTATACAGTTTTATAGATCTCGAGCTGTCGAAATTATGACTGATGATAACATCCAATTAAGCGGCCTTAGAATGTGATTTTCGCAAGATTTATAAATCTCCGCGAGCCTGAAGACTATAGTGTATCATTTTGGTCTTCTGAGAGGTATGCGGGCTTCTAATAAATGTACTATAATTAAAAAAAATAAATAATTGGCGCGTACACTTCTGTTAGGTGTTTGGCCGAGCTCCTCCTCCTATTTGTGGTGTGCGTGTTGATGTTGTTCCACAAATGGAGGGACCTACAGTTTCAAGCCGACTCCGAACGGCAGATATTTTTATGAGGAGCTTTTTCATGGCAGAAATACACTCGGAGGTTTGCCATTGCCTGCCGAGGGGCGACCGCTATTAGAAAAATGTTTTTATTAATTTTGCTTTCACCGAGATTCGAACCAACGACCTCTCTGTGAATTCCGAATGGTAATCACGCACCTACCCATTCGGCTACGGCAGCCGCCTATGTACTATAATTACAGGAACAAAATAACAATGCAAAATGACGTTGCTCAATACCAAAAGCGCCGTCGAAATTAAGGAAACCTCTCCGAGCCGTTTGATACCAAACAAGGTTTCAAGTAAGGTGTCTCTCTGTCGTGTGACTTCTTTAACCTGATGCTGGAACAGACCGTGTGAGTCGCAGAATTTAATCGCTCAGGCGATATCATCGGCCTCAACAAACGCGCTGCTAACTCGGCCTTTTCCAAACTGGAAAAAGAAGCGAAGCCAGTGGGCCTGTATCAGCACCCACGTCACTGTTGGAAGTTATGATTTCGACAGAGATTTCGTTTATTTAGGAACCAGCATTAACACCGACTGGAGGTCAACTCCATCCCACAAAGCTAGCTCTCGACGAACAAATCGAACACTACAAGGCTCTCATAATGACCGTCCTATTGTATGGCGCAGAAGCTTGGACGATGATAACATCCGATGAGGCGTCCCTTGGAGTGGTAGAGAGAAAGAGTATGCGGAAGATTTTTAGAACTTTGCACGTTAGCAACGGCTATTATCGCAGGCAATGGAACGATAAGCTTTATGACGACATAAACATAACGCAGCGAATAAAGATCCAGTGATCCAAGAACCAGTTTTCTTGTCGGAACTACTTAATTGTCCATACATAAAAAAATCCTCAGACTAGTCAATCACGCCAATCGATTGCCAGATCAGTGACGACCAAATCATCTGGTGGTAGGTATAAACGGCACAACTAACTTCTCCTTGCCCGGAAGGAGATGGCAAGGGTGTAGTATTTTATTATGCAATGTCCTCTCTGCTGCCTATACGCATATTGTTGGGTGTGATGGGACAATGCCCTCTTCTACTAACCTTTTTTTTAATATCGAAAGCAAACAAAAATAGCCTACACTGATTCTGCCAATCTTCTTTGTTGAATTGACGTAGTCTCTTTGCTAACTGAAATACAGACCTGGCAGGCGTTTTGCCAGCAACGATCAACAAGTTCGGATAGTTTTTTCTCAAAAACCCAGTCGAGAATGTAGTTGATAAGAAAACTCGCACTGAAACTCGAAGAGAAGAGATCCCTCTATGAGTGCATGCTAGTACTACCACTGCCCTTACCGATGACGATCGTTGAATTGAAAGCAATAAATCAGACTTTGGGAGGGCAAGGAGGTAAGTTCCTTTGCCCTTTAACTATTTTGGCGTATGATCATTTGTAATTGAAAATCGACTGAGGGTTCGATAGATTTGCTTATTACCTGAATGTGTCAATTAAGAAGAAAAAAGTTTAGAAACATCTAAAGGTCGACCGCAGAAGCTCGCTTAAAACTGTACCCGCACGGTAAGACAAACTTAAAACTGTGGGTCCCTCCATTTGTGAAAACACATCAAGACCTACCACACAAATAGTAGGAGGAGCTCGGCCAAACACCTAACAGAAGTGTACGCGCCAATCATTTTTTTATTATTTTATAGGTGTACTCGTATAGTGAAGTTATAAATATTTAAAGCTTACCAGCAATGGAGTTTGTGGCGCCACCATTGCTCCAAATCGTCCCACCATCGAACAAAATGACATCAAACTGTTGCGCAGATTCGTTGGAAATATCTCCGAGGTGAAAAAGTATAAAACCTGGAACGCTGCGGTAATGGTCAATTTGCCCACCAAAAACAAGGTCAGTTGCAGATAATACTGATCTGGAGTAGGTGAAAAGGCACATTAGTAATGAATATGAATATTTACATATGTATATCTGAATCAAATACTCCTACCTGAAGCCACGAAAACCGTACACAAACAACACAAGCCACTGAGCAGCATATAACCGCAGAGCGAATATCTCCTGCCATATCTATCCATTGTTAGGCATGGCAAGAAGAAGCCTGGAATTTCCACTAGCGCAATCAACATGAAATTGTAATACTTGTTGCCGCCCAAAAACACTGAATTCAAGCTCAGTCCATAGTACACAAGCACAATGACTACCCAACTCAGCGAACAGTTTGCAATACGAAAAAATAATTTTCCACATGCCTCACGTATAGGGAAACGCCTGCCACCTTGAGTGTTTAGCTTCTCACGATTCGCCAATATTAATTTATCCAGCGTCGCATCAGACAGTCGACGTTTATTCGTGCGTGCTACACGTTTCAATATGTCCGTAGCTTCCGTTTCACGCTCTTGACTAAGTAGCCAACGTACGCTCTCTGGCAGTATCCAGTAGTAGGATAAAATGGCTAGTGCCGGTATGTACAAAATCCGTAGCATAATACGCCAATTCGGGAAATACATCGAGACTGCGGCCAAGATTATTTCACCAATGGCATAGAAGATTGTAATCACGCTACAAGCAAGCACGCGCTTACTCGGCCCCACCAGCTCGATGCCAATGATGAAGCAAATAGTATAGAGTGAACTATTGGCGACGTTGTCGAGGAACTCGAAAATAAGAAATGGCACAAAGGCTGTGGTAAAAGAGCGCCAAATGCCAAATATGGCGCTTAGTATGCCGCCAAGTGTGAGCGCATTACGACGGCCATATCTGTGAATTGGTAGATTAATAAAAATAATGTTTAAACAAAAATTTCCCAACCAACTATATAGAACTGAATATTGATCGAGCATAAGAGAATGCACTCACTTATCTGATATCAGTCCACCGAGTGGTATACCAACGAATTGTCCCACATTGTTGACCGTACCTGCCAGCGTCAGCTTCCATTCGTCATCGCAGTAAATGCCAAACTGCATATGTGCATTGATAAAATTTTTATTATTTTTATTATACATAGGTATGTAGGTATGTTGGTATATTGTTACTTGCATTTCGCTACACACTCACATCATTCGATATCGTCACTTCTTCATCGCGAAATATGAAACTATTGCCTGGACAATCCTGTGCCACCTCGCTATCAAAATTATCTGCGCCGCAATATTGTTCATCCTCGCGTGGGGTTGTCCAATTTGTAATTGCTCTGGGTGCGTAACGCCGGCATTGATCTAGTTCGCGGCTCTTCGTAGGAATGGCGTATTTCGTCCATGGCTCATCGTAGACGCTTTGTGGGCCATCGCATTCGGTGATGTTGCACCTGAGGAAAGAGAATATGGAGATATTTTATGATTGACAACGGAAGTCTTTACGAGCTTCATTTTTTCAGTATAATTTAGGAATAAGATTTGAGAAAATAGTTAATACATTTCAAATCAGGTGAATTGCTGAAAGTCAACTTGATAACTAAGAGAGTATTCGAGAATACTTTTCCATGTGTTTGCTGGGAGGCTATATAATTGAGCGTTTGGCCGAACTCCTCCTCCCGAATTTAGAGAAGGTCCTCTGAAACGGGGTGCGTTGATGGGATGCGTAACCTGATATTTCAATATTACATGAGCATTTGGCCATCAATTATATTTGCTCACGTTGAATGAAATAAGATTTGGAAAAAACTCATAAAAAGGCCCGTGCCGTTTGCTTCGAAAATTGGTTCAAGATTGACTCAAAACAGAAATAGTTGGTAAAAAAAAATCCTGACAAATTCAATCGCGGTATATCAAGCGACGTCTATAAGACCTAGACAGGTGAGGAATTATGAATAAGGGAATATGCAACTGAAACCATACAGAGATCGACTGCATCGGTCTTTCCAGATGATCCGAATCCAACAAAAGCTGAACGTGCATGGTGCACTTCGAAGCAAATGGCCGACTGTTTGTTCAGAATTATTGGAGTGATACCAGCATGTCATTAGAACAACGTACAATGGTAAATTATGAATAGTACATCATCATTTGTTTAGCAGAAGTATTCGAAAAATACGGAAAACAAGTCACAGAAGACGAATCGATATCTACCATGTAATGCAAGCTCTCCCCCATCGACTCAAACAAGTGAATTTTTGAATATTCAAAACATCTGGAATCAACTGATTACATCTCGAATCCGCATACACTTATGATTTGGCAACCAAGAATTTCTTCTTACGATCGTAGAATGAAAATAAATTGCGAGACCAACGTTTTAAGGCGCTTGCAGGAGCAGCTCTTGAGTTCATATCAAATCTTTTAGGTTTACTTAAGGCTTCGAATGGAAAAATGTTTTCAAAGAAAAATTACACGACAGCCATTTTTGATTATAAATGCAGTGGTCACACAATTTATTCGTAACCCTGCGTAGCACGTAAAAAATGTTAGCTTTACGCAAAATGTTTGCTGTAACAATATATTTCTTTTGGGTCACTGATAGAATGTTACATTCCTAATGAATTGCCGTAAACGAAACTCGCGTTATTTCAACTGAAGGGTTCCAAGGAAAGCAGGCAGATGTAACGAAATGCTGCAAAACATTTATTCGTGCACTATCAGCTCATGATATTGTTGCTGCAACATTAACAGTAAAATCGTTTGCTGAAGACGAAATAAGATTGGTTTTTCTTAGTTTTTATCGCCGATTCAGTTTCAGTTGCGAATGGGACGAAGTGCGGATTTACCATGAGAAATGCGTGAAATTGTTATTAAATTGTACTTGGACAAGCGAAATCGGCAAAACAATTGGCAAATCGCATTCTACGGTGCAAAGTGTTACTGCTAATTACGTTAGTACTGATAAATTGAAAGCTAATCACCACCAAAACGGAAGGCGAAAAATATGGACTCCATGTGAGGAACGCAACATAGTAGCATCAGTCGCGCAAAATCCAAAAATATCCTCCACGGTACTATGCCGACATATTCAAGAATTTTTGCATTAAAAAGTAAGCCCGCAAACAGTGTAGAATTGTCTGTATGACGCTGGTTATCACAGCAGAATGGAACGCCGCTAGCCCTATTAAGGGATTATGTACAGTTATAATTAAAAAAAATCGATTTTTTTATTTTATTTTCTTAATTTATATATATTTAAGAATACATACGGACAATTTAATATCGTTTCGGTGAATATTTTCGAAGTTACACGCAAATTTGGAAAGGCGTTTCAGAGTGCTTGAAATACAAGACCGGAGCGGCAGTGCGTTTGTATCAAAATGGTGTTTTCAAAGTCGGTGACCAACATTACTCGAAAACGGCTAAACCAATTAGTTTCGAATTTTAACACGAGTTTTTTTATGAACAATTTTATAAACAATTTAAAGCCGAAAATTTGGTCAGAAATCGATTTTTTTTGAGAAACTGCCATTTTGCTTATTCCTTCGATTAATTACTAGATTTAACATTACTTTAACGATATCTGTTTGGTTTCTTAATTTCAGTTCAGAGATCTAGTGGTCACCGCAAAACGTCTTTTTTGAGAGGAGCGTCTGGAGATCAACTGTAGCTCCTTTTCAAATAAATATTTTTACTAATACTAAGTCTTAAAATGCAGTTAAAAGATAACATAATAAGTGTAATAGATTTAAAAGCTATCTCAGAAAAAAATGCTTGATAATTCGCTTTTTTTCGGCCTTCTATTTGTATATAACCCCTTAACAGAAAGAAGAGATTTGAGTTCGCCAAACGCTTTATAAATGAGCCAGACTCTTTTTGGGACAACGTTAGTATATTTAGTGATGAGTCGAAAATTAATCCTTTCGGATCAGATGGTCCTCCAAAAGTTTGGCGAAAAGAAAATAGAGAACAGCATGAAAAAAATCGTATTCCTACCATTAAGCATGAAGGAGGAAATGCAATGGTTTGGGAGTGCGTAGCTGTAGCTGGAGTAGAACATCTGTATTTAAACATTTTGAAGAATAATAGTGCAGTTAAACTTGAACTTGATGCTAAAGGGTTCTTGTTTCAACAAGACAATGACCCAAAATACTTATCTTATCTCGTACAAGAATGGCTTATTTACTACTCCAAGCAGCTTAAAACTCCACCTCAAACACCGGATCTGAACCCAATTGAGCATGTCTGGGAGCTCTTAGAATGGCGAAACAGAAAGACAAGCTCTAAGTGTTGAGTGGGAGAAAATTGCAGCTTATGAAACCAAGGTATTGGTAAAAAGCATGCAGCGACATTTGGAAGCAGTTATTAAAGCTAAAAGCGGCCCAAAAAAGTACTGAATACTTGTTTTTTCTATTATTTTTTTAATAAAATATTCTTTATATGGCTACGTACGAATAATATTTTTGCATAAAATTGTGCCTTATTTCGTTATTGCCTTAAGTTATTCCAGAAATCAATTTGGAAGTTTTTGTTCCTTCAACATTGAATAAAAGTGTTACTTTTTTACAAATGTACTAAAATTTTGTTCTTTTGTATAAATCGTGTCAAGTATTAGGTATATCTGTATATAAAGTGTGAGTGTACGAATAAATTGTGTGACCACTGTATTTATCTCACTTCACTACCTCAAAACTGATTTACATAGTATTTGAACCATCTTGCAAACATACGACTACATACATATGTATAATATTTTTTTGTTGTCGCACGTTCATATTCAATACGTCTGTTATGCAAAAGTCACATAATTGCGGTAAAAGTATTTCATTTCACTGAGTGTGCACAACAGTAGATTTTAGCATTTTATGTAACATTTTTAGTTATTTTTATTTGTTTTTGTTTGTTTTTGTTTCGTGTTTTTTGTTTTTTGCTCACCTGTGCGCTACAGTGCCAGCTGTGAAAACGTATGTGATCGACGAAACGGAATTGAACAGCACCGGCAGGCAGGTTAGCAC
Organism: Anastrepha fraterculus; assembly: GCA_037575425.1. Lineage (NCBI taxonomy): Eukaryota > Metazoa > Arthropoda > Insecta > Diptera > Tephritidae > Anastrepha > Anastrepha fraterculus. The sequence continues at coordinate 274,896 of JAYXIM010044508.1, read as the reverse complement.
GAGTATTACAGTCTGGAAGCGTCCGAATTCACCCAAACGGATAAGTATCGCATCCAAGGTGGATTCTTCATCGCTACTGCTGGTGGCAGGCAATGATTCTATGCTCTGCGTGGCACTTGCCGGCGATTGCATATTACCGATAGGCAATTAATTTGATTTCAATATTCTTACGATAAATTAATGCGATGTAGTTAAAAACGCGAAGACCACCACTTTAAAAAGATCCGAGTAATTCAAGGTAAGGATTTTAATAAATAATTAGAGAAACTTGATGTGGGAATGACCTTCAAAGCAAAGTGTTAAGATTTATGCAATATGTGTTTGCATGTGTATGCGTATTAGGGTGGGCCAATAGGTGTGCACAATGTTTTCTCAATTTCGTTCCTAACAAAGATTGGGATTCTACATAAAATTTTAAGAAAAACAATGCATTAGTGTATAGCTCTAAAGTAAATTTTGAGCCCGCTAAATTTTAATATTAACTATTTTAATTAATACGTTAATCGAAAGGGAGTTATGACATTGAAGAGAGAAAGCAGAAAAATACAACTCCAGTTGAAAGTAAAAAAAAAAAAAAAAAAAATGTATTATTAGAAAAAAATTTTTTTAATTCATTTTCGATTTTATTGTACCAAAAATTACATACAGTAATTCCTATTAGAATAAGAAAAACGTTACAGATAATTTGCCTTGTAGCGCCGTGGTGGAGTTTTTTAAATAAAGAATTGATATTAAAAATAAATTCGTCATACAAAAAAATCCCTAGTAGTAGAAGTTTTTATTGAAAAAAAGATTGCCTTCGTAATTTTTTAGCCAATTTTAATCTTAAAATTAACTTCACTTTAATGTAAACAGCTTTTTTTTTAATTTCGGGACCTGAAATTGACCTTGGAGCTATGCTCTAGTGCACCTTTTTTCTGAGAATTTCATAAAAAATAAGAATTTGAAAATTGACCCGTCCTAATATACACCTATGTTCACAATAATAGCAGCACAAAATATGGCAAAAATTGTATTTTATTTTATTATTTATTTATTTAAATTTTTTTTCAATGATAAAAATATATAGACGGAGAGCTGGCTACATAGATAGTGCCTTCATCAGGTACATGGCTAATTTATATTGAAAATAATAGTATTAGTGTAGACGAATATACAAATGAATGTCTGCCATTGCAAAACTGGGGCGTAAAGGGGGGGTACGCAGTGAAAGGGGTGAATTTTGGGTGGAAAAAAATTCATAAGGTACAGGTATTCTATGTACGGGAAAAGTTTCGTTATATATTTGAGAAAGTGTCAAAAAAATTGGCAGACATTTTGCGAGGGGCTAACTCGCCGGCAGACGGCGCTGAAGATTGCAAAAATTAATTAAAAAAAACTCATAAGGTACATGAATTCCAATTATTGTATTTTAAAGTTTAAACATTCCAAAAGCCATTTACAAAATGGCAGACAAAAAAGTGAGGGCTAAGGCCGCGGCAGACGACGTTAAAAAGTGCGCTACACATGAACATTTTTAGTCACATTCTTGATATTTAAGTGCAGAAGAATTATTATCGATATTTATGGAGTGTTTCGAGTGTAAAGTGTCTTGAAAAAGTCAAATCGATGATGGTGCCTCTTAGTGTTGTTGACTTATTAACGTCTGATGCACAATCGAAATTGAACATACTACTGTGTCCAAAAAATAAGGTGACATTGTATTTATTTTGAAAATTCTTTATTTATTCTTCCAAATCAATTTCATCCCCTTCAAAGTAATCCCCTCCCGACACAATGCACTTATGCCAACGTTTTTTCCAATTTCCGAAACACTGGTTGTAGTCACTTTCCGGAATGGCCTTCAGTTCCGTCTTCGTTGCGGCTTGAATCTCCTCTATCGTGTCAAAACGGTGTCCCCGGAGCGGTCTTTTGAGCCTGCTGAACAGCCAGAAGTCGCACGGTGCCAGATCAGGTGAATACGGTGGTTGCGGAACGATATGGGTTGAGTTTTTGATGAAATGATCACGAATTACGAGTCCAAAAAATTCAATGTTTTCGGTACCAGTCGAGATTTGACGCGCTTGAGGCCCAAAACATCCTTCAAAATGGTATTGACTGAGCCTTTCGATATGCCAACATCATCAGCAAGGTCTCTAATCGTTAATCGACGGTTTTTCAACACCAAATCTTTGATTTGTTGGACGTGAGCTTCGTCAGTTGAGGTTGATGGTCGCCCAGGACGCTCTTCGTCTTCGACACGTTCACGACCGGCTTGGAACTCACTATACCACTTGTAAACATTTTTTTAGACATAGCCTCATCACCAAAGGCTTTCTGCACCATCCTCAACGTATCCGAAAATTGATTCCGCAAACAAAATTTAATGCAAATTCTTTGCTCAACAAATTTCGACATTGCAAAAAACGAGAAACTCACTTTTAGCAGCTCACAAAACGACGCGTATCTCAAACAGTAAATGAATATTTCACATGAAATTTGACATAGATGTCACTCACAGTACTACCAACCTAAAAAAAAAAAGAATTCTCCTAATCCTTCAAAGCGCGCAGTTTAAAATCAAATGTCACCTTATTTTTTGGACACAGTAGTATCTTTCAAGAATTTGATAAAAGTTTCGTCATTTTTTACGTTTGTGTAAATGTAACTTGACCTATTCCATTCCCATTCCATTTACCTCCTCCTCTATATCCATACAAAATATCTATCAAACAAATAAAATTTAAATTTTGTTTTAAAAATTGCAACCCTTACATCAGTATTTTCTTATGACGTTGTCACGTTAAACTATCGTCAGTAAACCGACTGTACAGACAACCTGACATTTGTTTAATAGAAGGATTCTTTCTCATACAAATGTATCAAGGATTTACCAAAAACATTCGGAAGTATCTCCAAAAAATACTTCAAATGGTGACTAACAATGCAGCTCATGAAATTCATGTAATTTTTGATAGATATTGGTCACCATCTATGAAAGATTACGAAAGATCTCAGCGAAGCGGTTCCTCTGGTAATCGTATGTACGTGATTTCTGGACCTGAACAATCAAGACCATCAGACTTTAATAAAGAACTCCGAAATAGCTTTTTCAAAGAGGCACTCGTGAAATTTTTAATCGTCAACTGGCAAAATCAAGAATTAATTCCATTCTTTCAAAATAAAAAAGTGCTACTCAATTTTAATAACTGTTATCAATATGAAGCTGTGAATGAAAGCATATTATTTTCAAAAAATGATAAGTTTACTCTCGATTTGCATGAAGAGGCGGATTCAAAAATAGTATATCATGCGTGCAATATCGAGTCAACAGCGAACATTCTAATAAAATGCTCAGATACGGATATTTTAATTATTATGTTGGCTAATATGATTCACGTACAACACAATAGCAAAGTTTATATTAACAGGGGTTTGGAATAAGCAACGAATAATTGACGTATCGACGTTGCATGAAAAGTTAGGCGAGATAATGTGTCAATCTCTGCCAGGATTTCATGCTTTGACTGGCTGCGATTTTAATCCCGCATTATTTCGCAAGGGAAAGCAACGTCCTTTACAGATTTTAAAGAAAAATGAAGACTTACAAAACGCATTCGGTCAAATTGGACATGAAAACTGTGATGAAACCGCTGTTTTCCCGATTCTTGAAAAGTTTATCTGTAATTTGTACAACTTTCCGTTGCTGAGCTCCGTAAATGATGCACGATTCGCCTTATTTTTAAAAACCTATAAGGTCAACGATTTGGAGGAACCTTTCCAGAAAAAAAAATTGCAGAATTTTTACTCATCCACTTTGCCTCCTAGCCAGGCTGAATTATTGAGGACCAAATATATTGCTACAATATGGAAAAATGCTCATAAGAAAATTCTATCATATTTACGACCAGAAACTTGCGGATGGATATTAGTAGAGGGAAAGTATACATTTAAATGGTTTGACGGACCACAGCTGCCTAGTACAATACAAGATATTATTGATCCTGGAACAAACGAAGGTAATATATTTATCCACAGAACATATAACTATTCCATTCTATTAAATGTCTAAAAATCATTTTGCTTTGTGCTTTGTTACAGGCGATGAAGACATTAATGCAGAAAGCGAATCAAATGAAGATGAATATAGCGATAGCGAAGGAGATATCACGTCCAAATCAGATTCCGATTGCGAATGTGACTAAAAATGTTGACGTGTAGCGCACTTTTTAACGTCGTCTGCCGCGGCCTTAGCCCTCACTTTTTTGTCTGCCATTTTGTAAATGGCTTTTGGAATGTTTAAACTTTAAAATACAATAATTGGAATTCATGTACCTTATGAGTTTTTTTTAATTGATTTTTGCAATCTTCAGCGCCGTCTGCCGGCGAGTTAGCCCCTCGCAAAATGTCTGGCAATTTTTTTTACACTTTCTCAAATATATAACGAAACTTTTCCCGTACATAGAATACCTGTACCTTATGAATTTTTTTCCACCCAAAATTCACCCCTTTCACTGCGTACCGCCCCCCCTTTACGCCCCAGTTTTGCAATGGCAGACATTCATTTTTATATTCGTCTACACTAATACTATTATTTTCAATATAAATTAGCCATGTACCTGATGCGGGCACTTTCATGTAGCCAGCTCTTAGACTAATAGTTCACACTACAATAAAAACCAAAACTTACAGTTTCAAACTTCGTACAAAATTTAAAATATTCAACATTGAATTTTTATAACGTGCAAATTTAAAGTAACTCAAAAGTCGCGTTAATTTTTGGCAGTTTTTTCGCGCATTCGTTGTATAAAAGCAAATGCATAGCACCGCCATTACAATTATCAAAAACCAATGCGAATTTCGGGCTACTTTGAACTGGCACTTTATCATATCAAAAATGAATGGGTTACAAAACAGCATATCCAAAATTTCTCAAAAAGTTCTCACCAAAAAGCCTATTGCATTTTGATAAAGTGGAAGTTTATAGTGGCTCAAAAGTCGCATTGATATTTGACAGTTTTTTTTTTTGACGGTGGTCTCGTATATTTTAAATTCTTGAAAATGTGACGGAAATTTGTTGAATTTTCTTAAATTTTATACAAAATTCTCAGTTGCATGGTTTTTATTGTAGTATGAACCACATTTTTATAAAAAAGTAGAAAAAAAAAAAAAAGTAATCAAAGCTTTGCAATATGTCGCGCTGCTATTATTGTGAACACAGGTGTACGTTTGTATATATAAATATATACAAGCATTTAACAGGATTGACCAAGAAATGTACTAACATACATTTTTTTTTTAATTTCTTGTTTTAAGGGGGTTGTGGAACCGTATAAACTAAAGAGAAAAATTGAAATTTTGTCTTTTACCCAAAAAAATGCGAGCAAATCTTGACGGATTGACTTGAAATTTTAACTGCTTATTCTCAATCAGATTCTGTACGGAAATACGAATACATTTTTTCAATGTATTATAATCATGTTCAAAAATATTTTTAACTGCATATATTAACAGACACATTCTGATTCTTGATAAAAAATTTATTGAAAAAAAAATATATAAAACAAAATTTTTTAAGTGCATATATACAATTTTTTCTGTATTAAGTACGCTTGGATTTGTGCAGTATATTATATATATTTTTTTTTATAACAAATTTTAGTTAAATAATTTATTGTTTTATAAATAAAATCTTTTTAGCTTCATATTCACATTCACATTCTGTATGGAAGTACGGATGTTTTTGTTTGCAATATATTATATTAAATATTTTTTTTATAAATAATTTTGCAAATTTTTTTTAACTGCATCTCCCCAATTATTTCCTGTATAGGAGTATATTTTCTAAAAGACTTCTATTAAAAAAGGCTTTTAACTGCTTATTCACAATTACGTAAGAGTACGGATTGATTTTTTTTTTCATTATATTACATATTTTGTCTTATTTTAATTTTCGAAATTTGTTTTTTAAACCGCATATTCAAAATTATATTCTGTATGGATTTTTTTTAAATTTTGTTAAACAAAATTTGCATAATTGGGCCACATTTACTTTCTATACAAAGTACGAATTATGTTTTTTTTTTCTTTATATTAAATACGTATTCTTTATAAATACTTTAAATTAAAGAACTTTTTTTTATAAGCAATTTTCGAAATTTTTTTAAGTGCATATTTGTAAGTACATTTTGTATGGAAGAACGATTTAATGTTTTTGTTTTCAATATATACATATTTTTATATCTAATTTAAATTAAACAATTTTTTTACTCGGTATTGAAGAATGGATTTCGTAATGGATGTTTTTTATTATTAGTATTTCATATGTTTTAATTTTAATTCTTTTTTAGTTTTTTTATTTATTACATATTTTTTATAATTAATTTTAATTAAAAAAGAATGATAGATTTTTATAATTATAAGCATTTGATGTTTTTTTTATACAAAAAGTGTATTAAAAAGTTTTTTTTGTAAAAAAATCTAATATTTTTTATTTTAAACTTTTTTTTAGTTTTTTTATTTATTACATATTTTTTATAAATAAGTGTAGTTAAACAATTTTTTTACTTCATATTCACAAATACTTTCGGTATGGAGTTTTTAACGTTAAGAGTATTTCATATGTTTCTTTTATAAAATGTTTTTGTGCTTTTATAAATTGTTTTTATAAAATGTTTTTTTGCTTTTATAAAAAGTGTTAATTATAAACATTTTTTTCATTTAAAATTTTTTTAAACTTTTTTGTTACATATTTTTTGAAATTAATTTTAATGAAAGAATTGTTATACTCCATATTCACACATACTTCATACTGGATTTTTATTATTGTATTATAAGCATTACTTGTTTTTTTTTATAAAAACTTTTTATTAAAAAGGTGTTTTTTATAAACAATTTTCTATTTTTTTGTTATTTCAAACTTTTTTTAATTGTTTTATTTATTACACATTTTTTTTATTTTTAATGAAAGAATTTATTTATTTTTAGTAAAAAAGTGGTTTTTATAAACAAATTTTAATTTTGTTTTTAATTTTAAACTTTTTTAGTTTTTAGTTTAGTAGCCAATGATTTGTAGAAATCTCTACAAATTGATGTTTTTCCAATAATATAATGTAATCCCTTGGAAATGGTATACACACATTTTTGAATTATGTTTTGTTTTTTAAACACCTCGTTTTTACAAATATTTTTTTTCTTTGATGTTAACTTTTTTTTAAATACATCGTTTTTCCGATATATCGATAGATTCACGGCCACTTGTATAATAAAAACAATTTTTTTCACTATGAATTCAAATTTGCAGTGCTGCTCTATTGCTCCGACTGCGTGCCACTCAAAAAAGGCTTCGAGCAAAAAAAGCTGTGCAGCCCCTTTTTTTAATATTTTAATATTGTAAACTATGTATTAATTAATTAAAAAAATAATTATCGTTTTTATAATGATATACATTTTTTCACATTTCTGGTTTATTTCATTGTACGGTGTAAAAATTTCACAAAGTATGCGTATTTGTCAGTAGCTACGGTGGCTTTACCCCTTCAATAATTCGTTTGCACCAAATGCCATTTCATCTTAGCATTCATTTGCATTATACATGCAGAGCTCATTTATAGATATGTAAAAATTAAAAATTCACAAAAAATAGTTTTTTTTCACGACAGGCCAATTACCGTTATTCTTCTTATTTCTATTCATTAAAACACACTTTTAAACAAACGCGAACGTTCAGCTTATAAGCGCAACCTGCGCTACGTCACACAAATCATGGCTAAAGCTATTTTTTTATTGCCATGTATAGATGAATTTATGCATGTATGTATGTATGTGTGAATGTATGTATATCAGTAAATATAATTCAATCAGCCGCTAGCTACCGCCACTCGCGCACGTTTGCTTCAATAGCTTTGTGTGTAGCCGATTTTAATCACTATGCACGATTTCAATGCCGCTATTCACCGCACCACTGCGCAGGCGTACACATTACAACATTGCAAATGAGTAACAGTATCAGAATAGGTAGAAAATAAAATTGTTAAAAAAATTTCATTCCACACGCTCAGCGGTCTCAGCGATCTGTTTACCTGAAAGTGTAGAATGCGTATGCAAACGCCAAGCGCGCCAATAAGGCTTTGAGGGATCGCGAATTTGGCTAAAAGCTTAAAAAACTTTTCCATATTTATATAAATATCTGTTATATTGGGTGGCTCAGAAAGTTCATTAACAATGCTGAGTAATGTTAAACTATTTTTATGTGTAGTTTTTTAAGTGAACTTTATTAAATTAATTGCATTGTGTGACAGTGAAAATATGCTTTATTCGAGGTATACCTACATCAAACGGTAGGCTTAGTTAAGTGGAAAAAAATGCGAAATGAAATGACCCTCAAAATCTGAAAAAAGGTCGAAAAACACATTTTTTCATAGTTTGAGACAGATTCGGAATACGCACCTGTGTTCACAATATTAGGAGCGCGACGTTGTTACGAAGTTTTAATAATTTTAATAAATAAATCACTTTAAATTAATTAAATTTAATTTTTTTTGTTTTCTAACGCGAAATCCAGCTCAAAACTTTGTACAAAATTCACAAAAATTTAACAAGTTTAACAAAAAAAAAAAATATATATATATATAATAAGTATATATAAGTGTATTTTTCATTTAATTTTTATTTTTTAATATACATTTCCACGTTTCATAGCTCATTTAATATTTAGTGTGGTTATAAAGTACAGGTGTTAGGTGGCTTAAAATTCTCGTTGATTTTTGAAATTTTCTTTCGCTGAGGTGTTGCGTATTTTTTGAAATATAAAGAATGCATTAGAGTATAATTTCAAGGCCGCGACACACGAGTTAGCGTTATGAAGAACCGTCACGAAATGTAAAAGCCTACGGCATGCAAGCTATTCTCTTTGCCAGTACCATACACAAATCTCAGGGCGGTACATATTCTGAAATAGTCTACGAATACGATAAAAAGCAGTCACAATCGCTAGTGTGTGTCGCACTGTCGCGTGTTACTTCCATTAATCGATTGTTTATAATTACACACAATGATGATTTGAGATTCTACCATGGCCGGAGACCATCAACGACAACGACATCATTGCAAGCAGAATTTCGAAGACTGTCGATGAATTGTTTGGAAACTCTTGATCAACAAATGATTCAATGTATACAACAAAGAGAAGGATTGCCGATATACTCTTTTAATTGTCAAAGTCTACGTGCTCATGCTACTGATGTATTGAATCCAGTTATGGAAAAATGCAATGTGATAGTTTTTCATGAGATTTGGTTGCGTGAAGACCAGGAAATCAGTTTACCGAATTTTAGCTGCATCATCCAGTGTAAAAGAAGTAATGTTCGAACCGGCGGAGACGCTATCTACCTCAACAAAAATGATTCCGTTAATGTCCTCACACCAAACTTACGATTTACCGCAGTACAGTCAACATCAAATGCAGCTATAGCAGAAGATGTCGATGATATTTGTATTTCTGTGTGCCGTGCGATAAATGGACGAAACATACATAGTATCATAATTATGGGTGTCTACATAACTCCGAATTCACATATTAACGACATTCTCGCAGTTTTACATGGTTTGTTATTAAGATACACTCGTGATGGTGGTAAACTTCTTCCTCAACGCGACGATCTGAAACCTCTCATATTAACTGGAGATTTCATTGCAAATTTTGCATCGGACACTTCCATGGAATTAATACAATTTTTAGAACATAAACTGAATTTCCAAATGAGTAATGACCGCTAAGGACTGCGCAAAAGTAGTTTTAAAAATTCCGAAGTGGTAACTGCGACGTGGAGGATGCTCCGCGCGGTGGTCGTCCGGAAGTCTTAACTCCGACACCTTGCTCGAACTCGTGGAAGCTAAGCCAAATTTAAAAAGTTCACAGGCCCCTGCTTCAGTTGGGAAAGGTTTCAAAGCTGGGAAAATGGGTTCCGCATAGACTTTCCGTCGCCAACCTTCAGCAGAGAGTTAATGCGTGTTCTCAGCTGCTGCATCGGCTTGAAAACGAACGTTTTTTGAACCGTATTGTTTTTGCTGGTGATGGAAAATGGGTCCTTTACAATAATCTTGTTCGCAAACGCCATTGGTTAGATAAAGATGAAACACCAGAACCGACCCCTAGAGATGGCTTTCACCCCAAGAAGATTCTCCTGTCTATTTTTTGGGATATGGCCGGTATTGTTTATTATGAACTTCTGGAACCAAACCAGACGATAACTGCTGATTATTATTCCCATCAGCTATCAAACCTGAATGAGGCACTTAAAAAAAATCGACCGTCTTTAGTGAAAAGGCACAAAGTTTTGTTTCACCACGACAACGCAAGACCTCATACCGCAAGGCAAACATTAGGCAAGCTGAACGAGCTCGGATGGGAGCTACTGCCGTATCCACCATACTCTCCGGATATTGCACCTTGTGATTATCACCTTTTCCGTGGACTTCAATCCCATATGAGAAAAAAGAACTACTCCTCAAAAGAAGCTATAAAAAGGGATATCGAAGCGTATTTTGGCTCCAAAGACAAATAATTTTTTGAGCAGGGAATTAAAAATTTGCCTAAAAGTTGGGAAGACCTTGTAAATAATGAAGAAAAATACATTATTGATTAATAAATATTTTAAAGAAATTTTTTTTAAATTTTAAAACCACCTTTAAAAAACGCACGAACTTATGGACTGACCTGATAGTTAGCGACCTTAAACTTGCACTTTGTTACACTAAAATTTAATGGACTGCAAAACTGCTATCCAAATTAACAAAAAAAAAATCTGATGAAAAAGGTTGATGGAAATTTGTCAAATTTTTATAGACTTTGTACAAAGCTTATAATTTGGATTATTATAGTTTTTGTTGTATATTTTTATTATTTTGTTGTATTATTTTTGTATATTTTTATGAAATAGTAATTGAAGTTAAAAAATTAATAAGTAAACATTAAAAACTTGCCAATATGTGGCGCCTTCATAATAATTTCGGGGGAGTCTATTATCATTGGCCGAGTGCCAAATGGGCTCGTGCATGACTTCCGTATGTTAATGCGCGGGCTGGAAACACTGCGCATGTAACACTAAATGATAAAAACAAAGTTTTTTTCTAATAGCAGTCACTTCTCGGCAGGCTATGAAAAAGCTCCTGATAAAAACCCTCGGCCGTTCAAAGGCGGCAAAAAACTCTATTTTAGGAAAAACATCAAGGCCCACACCACAAGGTGGCCCAGTTTTTTCCCCCCATTTTAGAATACAAAAAAATGATTCTGAGTGATGGAAATCATTATTATGACCTCTACGTGCTCCATTAGTTGTATAAGTAGTATTTATTGCAAATAAAATACAAAATTTTAGTAATTACTTATTATAGTATTAAGAAAAAAAAATAAAATGTTTACAATAATTAAACGACAATGCCATGAGCCGTTTGTCGATTTATTTTTCGTGCGAAATAAAAATCCGGGGTTCGGTTAAAATTTTGTATTAAGTAATCTCTGTATCTAAAGGCAAATTTAACAAAATGCAAACGGGTAACCCAATTATCATTATCCCCATTGAGAATCTCAATCAATTGTGAATTATTTAATGTACATTTTTTCGAAAAAGACTTTTGTATATTCTTTTAATGCGCCAGGGAAAGTGCTATGTTTTCAAGCTCGCCTAAATTACACATTGAGTTAGTTTTACTTTCTGTATCAATGTCACCTCCATAGTTTTGTAAATAATCCAGACCTTTTGACCTGTTAATTCATAGTATCATACTTAAGGCTTTTTGTATGTACATACACATTGGCCTTGCCTGGTTGTGGTTTGTTAAAAAGCAATTTTGCATCTTCTATCCAGCTTTCTGACTGTATGCTATCTACATATTTGCCAGATGCCATTGTTTTTATTAAATAAGTTCTTTAAATCTCTCATCTAGAAGACTTTTTTGTTTATAACAATTTTTGACAATTTTTTGCCTTTTTGTATACTCAAGCTGCCCATTGCACAAGTGTCAAATATGAACGTACGACACCAATTGCCAAAGTTATAAATTTTCCGATAGGGTGATTAATTTTGCGCCACCATATATATATATATATATATATATATATTATCAAACAAAATTTGTCTTTTTCCACAAAGCGTTACATATCCATTAGCCAGCGTAGTTTTAAGGCTGCCAGATCCTCCATTCGCATCTGTTGGTCGCCAGTCACTTTAGGTCGTTCCAACTGTTGGTTGTCCTTGCTATTTCCGTTTCTAAGGTTCTTCTCCAGGCTGGTGATGGTATCCCTATGCGTCGGCTACCTTGCGGGTTCCAATCAATCGCATTACGGGTGATGTCGTTCGGATCTCTTCTTAAAATGTGTCCAAGCTACTCCCACTTTCTTTTGAGTATTTCCAATCGCATTGTAGTTTGGTTCGTCATAGCCCATAACTTTTGGTTGGATATGGTGTTTGGCCAGAAGATGCGAAGTACGGTGGTAAATACTTGTAAGCGCTGAAAATCTCTGGCTGCAAAATTCCAAGTTTCGCAAACGTTGAATTGGGAGGACTTGACATTAGAGTTGAATATTTTAGTGTTGGTGTTAGGAGGGATCACAGAGGTTTCCCAGTCATCTTTAAGAGCCAAAAGCCTGTTTCGCTTTACTTATGTGATTGGTAATATCAGACGAAGACTTAAGCTCCAAGAAGAAAAAGGAGCTAACTTCTTCAAGCTCAGTACCGTCAATTTTAAATTTGTGTGTACAGATCTCGGCAGTTATTTGCTACCTCATAATTTATTAAGGAATCACGGCTCGCCACTATAAATGCAGCTTCGGATGTGGGTGCAACTTCTTCACAAATGTAAGTTTTGGCAGCTTATTTTCCAGTTTATTTACACCAGTTGCTTCATCTATTCTCCACTCGCTAAAGCAGAGCAGACCGAAGGCGCCTATTGATAGTTATGAACAATTGTTGCTAAGTATGTTTGTAATAGTCTGTAAGGAGTTATGTATTACTTCATATTCATCATTTTAGTTTAAATTTAAATTAAAATTTTATTTTATTTTAATATACCAAACGGAAATCTTTTCAAATGCTTATGCCCTGTATATTACAAGAGATATTCGGGCTTAACTAAGTGCATCAGCAATTTGCTACCGAACTTTTTAGAGTACCCAATATATTAGTAAACATGTTCGTATATTTGTCCCCAAGTAATTTGGATACATTTGCGAGCGTTCGTTCGTGCTACAGTTCGTACACTCGTGTGCACGTACCTCTTGATAACTTCACTTCTTTCTCCTTCTTTCTCCTATATTTCTGATAGAAATATATGTACTATATGTTTGCGTATGTACGTGACTTTTTAGTAACTCATTAGCAAGTTATTATTTATGAATATTTAGTAGTGAAATGAATATTTAGTATAGCAAATCACAAACAAAATGCGAGATCAAATCTGCGCACCGCACAAAATGTGATGGAAATTGCCAAAAAAGAAGTCGCTTTTGTCATAATGTCAGCCAATTATTCATGATTGCTTTTGGAAACTAGCCGAGCGTAAGGTTAATAAAAAAAAAAAAAAGTTTTCTAAATCTATTGATGGTTGCCACAAGTATTTAATAATTAAGGTTGTCATAGATATTTCAGTTTCAGATGGTGCACCCTGTATTTCATGAACTACTTCTTAACCATGACAATGAGTTGTTCAACGCTTTATTGCATGAATCCCTATTATTTCGCCTTATTAACAGGGATTAAAAAATTCTTCTACATACATACGCAGTGCGTACGGTATTTGAGGGCAACTTGAGAGTGAAACTAATTAGCTTTTATTATGAACAAAAATTAATGAAATTTTGCGAACTTTTTACACAACATTAACTTATCACATATCTATAAAATCATTTAATAAAATTTCCATTAACTGCAATTATCTCCTCGTTCCGGGTCTGGAAATAATTGCCTGCGAAAAATCAAAGGGTCCTTACTCTTATTGAGCATAACGGTAATAATTGCAGCCTTTAGAGAAGAAATAGTGTTATGAAGTTGCTTATTGGTTTCATGCTCAGCTATGCCCCATACGTAGTAGTCCAGGGAATACCATACCTGGAGTTAGGCCGTCATAAGCTCGATGCTCTCCGGCACTTTAGGGTGTTTAATTTTGTTTAGAAGGCGGATTTATCGGATAACTCACTGTTCTCATGTCTGCTTCGACATAACCTGTCTTCTGCGCTTAACGTGGGACTTATACCGGAGATCTTCATGGATAACTCAACATTTTAAAAATGCCTTAGTTTTGAAATCCAAGCGTGTGGGGGAGATCTAAAGACTCATGGAAAAAAGAGTTCAGAAGGTGTGGCCAATATCAGATCGTTAACCGCGTTTCAGTGAATTTGAAAGAATCATCTGATTGGCTGACATTACCGGGGTCATGACAGCGGTTTGTTTACGAAAAAATTGAGATTGCGTAGGTGATATACGAAAAAAATTAACACAACCTCCGTCCGTGTTACTGCTTTGCCCTCTGACCGACAGATTGAACGAGTGTGAAATGAGCGGGCAGAACTCGGCTGCTGAGTATCCGGTAACGTGGCAGCCGAATTAATTTGTGTTTTTCACCGTAGCAGATTGGCCTTGGTAATCTATCATCTATTCATGAGGTTTAAAACATATACACGCATATAACCCATGGTGAAATGATTTTTAGAGGGGTGCAATTTAGCTCCTAGCGAATTTGACAAAATCAGCTGATGGGCTGACGTCACTTGAGGTGTGTTTCCAAAAAAAAAACTGAGATTGTGTTGGTGACATGTGAAAAAAATGAACCAATGACACTTCGTTGCCGTCTGAACAACGACTGATTGTACGAGTGTGTGAATATGTGTGAAATGATCGTGCAGAATTCGGCTGTCGTTTCTCCAAGTGATGTGCGGGAGTATTTCCAAGCCAAAGTTCCCCTCACAATTTCCTTTTTCACTATAGTAAAAGAGCAAACCTAGTAAATCTATCATCCTTGAATAAAACCAATCAGTTTTTCGATGAACGAACGTACAATATCTGCCAAAAATATAGATGAAATATGGGAATTTATTTAAAAAAAATAATAATTCCATCGAACATATTGAAATTTGAAAAAATATATTGAGATATTTACATATGTAGAAAATAATTTGTGTGTAGTAATTTCTTTTGCTAAAGGTAAGCGCCATTTTAGTCTGCACAAAAATCGTATAGGACTATATGCCATATCCTTTCCCCAAAATTGTATAAGGGGTTGGGGTAGTCAGAGGCCTGAAAAAATGATGATTTTCAATAATTTTTTTTGTTAGTCAATTGCTTTATTTTACAAAAATAAAAAAATTGCATTAATACATCTTGTTTCAACTTTACAACAACAAAATTAAAAAAAAAAAATTATAATTGTAAAAGTTATCCCAGTTTCTGTGCAGCCCGTTTTTTCAGAAGTCTTTAGAGACTCATCTAAAATCAATCGGACAAGATACATTTGTTTTATTAATAGATAACACTGTGTAACAAAAAAAAAAAAACTAAATATACTTTTATGGAGTCCTAGCACAACTTGTAGGTATAGAAAAACTAAAAAAAAAATGGTATAAGAGACATTTCCAATACACCCCTAAAATCTCATTTTATGGCCAAAAAACCGTTTTTCAGTAGGTTAATGTGAATAATCACTCCTAACTTCGCCAATTTCCATCCGATTTCTAATTTGGTTTTTTAGTCCGAAAGAAGAAAAACAAGCCTTTTTGACAGTGTCTTCAAAATTTTTTTTAAATTGAAAACTGACGAGACTGTAGTTGTAAGTTTTTGGAATTTTTTGTTTCTTTTATCCATTTTTTCAACTTGCGCATCATTTTTACGATATTATCCGATATTGAGGATTTTTTAGTACACTATTAATATATTGTAGTAAATTTAATTTTGCGTCGAATAAGCTATATTTTATTGTAATTGGATGAAAATTCATAGAGTTGTGTAAGTTTTAAGATTTTTTTTTGGCATGTAGGTATAACTGACGCTGAATAGGAATTAGGGCGTGTTTTGATGCGTTTTTATAGGTGCATAATATTTATTGGAGTATATATGTAGCACAGTGTAATCTTATGCCTGATCAAAGCTTTTTTCAAAAATAAGAATATGGCGGCCTCAGGAAATAATTTTCAGATTTTCAAAAAAACCGACAATTAATTGTTAAAAAAAAAAATCGAAATTTTTGAAAAAAAAATCCTTCGATCAGGCACGATTTTTTTATGTTTTTCAAAAACAGTATAAATTGTATTAAAATCTACCAAGCGGTTTTTAAGTTGCAGTGAACACTAGTTCAAAAAACATAGTTTTGAGAAAAACGCATTTAAAGTTTTGCTATCGATTTACTCTATGATCAGAAAGTACCGAAAATGTTTAATTTAAACGCTCCGGAGCGCCCGAGCGCCCTTTGTTAATTGTTGAATAACTCGAAAAGTATTTGTCGGATTCACTTCAAATTTTCACACAATATTTTTTAAAATATTAGTATACTTTCAGAAAATGCAAAAAAAAAATTAAACTTTCCGAAAGTTCTGATTACTCCGAACCCCATAAGTCTAAGTTGTTTAAATGAAAATTTGCAATTCTCATTAATTCTATAAAATAATACTCCAAATCTCACTATTTTTTGTGTTCATCCAAAATAAATAAAATGACGGGATGGGCACTTTTGAACACCAGAAACGTGTTCTGCGTACAAAAATGCATCGAAAATTAGCCTCATATCCAAGAAAAAAAAATTAGACCTGTGTTAACTATAATGCATGGAAATATACCTTTTATTTTTGCGTGAAAATGCGTTGTGTAGGCAATACTAATATATTTTTTTGGTAATATTATATTATATTATATAATGTAAGGCAGCTCGCAATATGCGTTCCTCGCAAACACAATTCCTGTAATGAATATACGATGACATAGCAGCAAATAAAAAAAAACACTCTTTAAAAATTAAAAATCATCAAGTGTTTTTACAACAAATTAGCGCTGTCGTACATTAACATCGAAGTCCAATTGTGTTTTGTTGTGCCCATTGAGTTCGATGTACTCTCATTATCTTATTAGGTTGTTCAACGAGACTTATTATACGATAAATCTTTTGTTATGTCATCTTGAAATTGACGTCGAGTGCACTTAAGTGGAAATTTTGTTTAGTTATACTTACAATACATACACGCCTACAAATTGTACTCGTATATTGCTTTCCATCACATACATCCATCATATTTTGAATAAATTGCAACAGCACGAGAAAGCAAAGTTCCATTTAATTCTCATCACGCTTTACTTTAAGTGCGAATTTCTAGGGATCGATCAAAAATTGGGTTTTACCTGGAAATTGAATTTCTTTATGCCTTGCACTCATTTCTATCGATCACTGAAGGGTTTATTTCAATGTAGCAAACAAAAAATAAATCAATGTTGGTGGCATATTTCCAAATGTGACGATTTAGATTTTACAGAAATGCGAATACAGTTGATAGAAGTGGATTCTTAACGCACAATGATATATTTTAACAAATTAATTTGCGAAGATGGAGATAAAATTGATAAAAGATTAGTTTTAATCCCTCAGCCCTTATCGGATATGCATTAGGAGGGCCAAAAAACATGTTTTTTTCGCTTGTTGTTATTGCCTTAATTTCTTCAATGATCAAAAAAATTAGACACCTATTTTTTATTAATTTAATGTTTACCCGTGCCGGCAAAACTTCGAAAATTACCATTCATTTTCAATTCACATGAGAAATAATGCACTATTCGGTAAATTTGTTATAAAATATTATTATCGAGTCCCAGGAAACGAAAAAGCGGATGCATTGGCCGCGGCCTCGCCTCTAATAGGACCCAAGCCCTTTCCTGCTATGGGACAACACACCATAAAAGATAACCTTAGGAGTGAGTCTGGGTCTGGGTGAGGTACTGTGATGAGTAGACGGCACAAAAGACCATGAGGTCGAAGTGCAAAACCTCATAAAGAATCTAATCTAATCTATTATCGATTATGTTGTTATAAATGATCGATAACAACATTCTATAATGAATCCATTGGCTAAAATTTAGTATAATGTATATCGCTTTGGAAAAAACGGTAAAAAGGGGGTGATAGAGGGGTGTATCCCCATCTTAAAACTGAAAACAGAACCTGCCGGAGGCTTATAGTTTTTAAGTAATTTAATGTTAAAGTTCTCTAATTTAGCGAAAAGTTGGTGTTGCCATACACCTGAAATGAAAACGAAGTTCGCACGCAGGGATGTTCAGTGGAAGGTTCATTGTAAAACTGCAGTATTTTTTGCTGTAATTTAATTTTGAAAATAAAAACATACAACTAATTTAAACTTAAAAACAATGATATTAAGCGTATCACAAAAAATAATAAAGTAATTAAAATTGAATTAAATTAATTAACACAGTATTTTTGCGTGGAACTCCTTATCGCGTAGGCGGCCTTCGGCCGCGCTTCAAAAAAATAACCCTCATCAGTCCAACTCCGGCTACGCAATCCACAGTATTTTTGCGTAAAACTCCTTTCCGTGTTAAAACCATTGAACCCAAAATTAAAACGTTATATGCGTGTATGTAGTAAGCAGGCACAATAACCCCCATTCCCATCATTAACACTAAACTCAAGTACTTAATTTTTGTTTTCATTTGCAGGCATCCGGCAACACCATACTGTTGTAATTCCAATCTTCTTCTTGTTCACGCTTAAAATTGGAATGTGATTCCATAGGCAAATGAATTTGCATTTAATTTTAATAGATATAATTAGATATTACCTACTCGGTAAAAACACGCGTGGGAGTGTATATTTGGTGAATTTTAGTGAAATGTTAAAAAATATAGAGTGTAATGTGGCAAATTATAGTGAAGTTCCCGAGGGCATTTTGAATGTAAATAATTAAAAAATTATTATTTCCCGAATAATTTAAAGTTATAAAGAGTGTTCCTTAACACCTCACTAACATCTCCACCAAGTTTCATTAAAAAAAACATTATAGTTTGCCAGAAATTCCAAAGTATACATTGTTCTAAATTCCAGGCAATCCATTTATTATCGATTATTCTTTTATAAAATATTAGCGATATTATTTAATCTAATTTTCATTTTCTCTTCGAAAATGTTTGCTATCATAAAAATTATATGAAAAATAGAAAAATCAAATTGGAATTTTCGATTTTTTAATAATTTTTCTTTTAGTTTAGAATGGTTATAAAAATATTGTAGTTGAATAATTTTTTTATACAAAAAGAGTAGTGACCGCCATAGCCGAACGGGTTTACCAGTCGGTAATACAGACGCTTAAAGGCCCCAAAAGCTGCCATAAAAAGGCTTCTCATAAACAAGCCATCTACCGGTCGAAAACGGCATACAACTGTAGGGCTCTCCATTTGTGGGAAAACATCAAAAGACGCCCACTACAAATGGGAGCAGGCGCCCGGCCAAACATCCAACATAGAGTGCTTAGCATTTTATGACAAATTTATCGAAAAGTGCACTTTTCTTAAAAAAAAAAAAAAATTAAAAGTGAAAAAAATGTTTTTTTTTTAGCCTACTTAATATACTTATAAATATATACTTATCGTGTTCAGGATCAATTTAGGTGATTCTTAAGTCCCAAGGACGTAATTGAGGAAGATATGATTTCGCACTTTTTATGCCATTGTCCTGCTCTATTCAGACGTAAATTTTAGGTCGACCATTTTTTAATGAGTTGGAAGATCCCAGTACTTTAAAAATCAGGGATATTCTAAAATTTTTGAAAAGAGTGACAAAGACAAGTTCCACATGCGGCATCACAATGGGATATGAGCCTAACCTACTTATAAACATACATACGAGTATGTAGATGGTGTTCATCTTCAACGGGTGGGTTGCTTCGTCATTGCCCTCTTTTTCATGAAGCCTTACAAGTTGTTGTTGTTGTAGCAGTATACTTAACCCTGTCAGTGTAGTGTAAATAAATCATCTAACGGTAGACCCAGGAAACATGCTGTATCGTCCAGAGGTAGAGTGGTGTTAGATGAGTGGGTTTTAAGAGGCATGTGAAAAGGTGGTTAGTGTCGTGTGGGGTGCCTTCACATGCTGGAATATAGGTTTAGTATGTCGGGTTCAATTCTGGATAAGTATGAGTTTAACTTGCTACAGTATCCAGAACGTAATTGTGCCAAGGTCACGTTGGAGCTCTTCGCCTGCAATGGGCGGTGGTTGGACTCTGATAACGACATTCGGGAGTCGGGAGCTTAAGAAGGTGGTAAGTGTCTCCCGATGAATGCCGTTTCTTGTCTGTCTGTATACGATCTAGTCCGAACAGATCGACAATTACTGAAACCTTACAAGTTCTTCTGCCCTACTGTAGCCCTCTAGGATCCCTATCATAAATATAGTTTAACGTAGGCACCCTCTGTCGAGGTCAGCGCAGACTTTCCAGCGCAATTTTAGTATTGAAAGTGATGAAGCTTGGTTATGGGTAAACATGAAAAGCCCTCTCGCTAAAGGTTCAGTTCTAAGCAGCTCTGCAGTTTCCATGGTGAATGAAACTTGAACCTGGAAGACGTAGGGCAGAGGAATCCAGCTCTGCACTATTCGTGTAAACAGCTATACAAGATAGAGTGTGGCAATTGTTTCTTCACTCTTATCTGCTTGGAGTTTGTGTGTTAAAATTGCGCTAACGAACCGAAATCACAGTGCAGCGATCTGCGCTCGATGTAAGAAAGCTTTACATTTTTAGTATATGCAAGTGCTTTAAGGTTTTACGTCCTACTGCCATGTTTCTCTTAAGCGCGGGGCAATATAAGCCGCAGACTATTATACTGCAAGATTGCGGGACAGGAGAATCAGAATTGGTCCAAGAGATTCACTCGGTGTGGTTCCCAAGCTTTTTTTACAGCTAATGTTGGCTTTAGAAGCTGAGGTATGCTGCCGTTTCAATACAACGTCTCACCAAACAACACCAACTCGTAATTTTTATGTCTTATTTTATTTTTATGATAAGTTTGTATTTCTTCAACAATTTGACGCCCAGAGGCGAAATAATCAGAACGTAATGGCATTTAAGATGGATCTAAACATCAAACTTTAGTTGCTTTATTGCTTTCAGCCCTTTATTCAGCTACGAGTAAAAGATTTGCCAGCTGAATAAACATATAAATGCCATAACGTCTGGAATGCAAAGTATGGAGTTATAGCTTTAAGGCGTTCACCCAATTCGCGCTTTCGTTGCTTCGACTACTGTCATAAAATAAGAGAAATATGCTGTAATGCATGCAAGTTGGCCAAATTATAGCTTGGCTTCGGTCGAATTCAAGTTTCAAATAACGCAATATTCTGTTTGACAGCGCTTTGTCGACCTTTGACATTTTAATTTCCCTTATCGCTTATGTTTTCTCTTATTCTGAGAGTGTTAATAGCAATCATTGGGCCATAGAAGCCTTTAAAGTAAAGCAACGCAAGCCTCCACTGTCTCCACTGGCTTTCTGGCCTTAGACTCATTTTATTATTCTATGGCACCGATAGGGCCCCCAGACGTTGTGATCGAATTGCACGATCGCCTGTGTGAAAGGTTTTCGTTAGAAGCACACAATGATATTTTATAGACAACAAGTTTTTTCAACTTCATTTCGTTCATAGGTCTGATTGAGTGCAAATGAAACGATCAACATATGGTATTTATTGGACTTAAGGTTATAAGTGAAATTTATTTATTTTTTTATTTTTAAAAGCTTACATGATAAAAAAATTATTAGTAACTCAAGCAAACGCAGCGCTAGTAGCAGAGACTTTCGGCTGCAGAAGCGAAATTATATTGGGTATTGGCTGCATGAGAACTGTTGATAGCGATAACTATGTTTTGACAGCTGAGAATGGCAAATTGTGTTGACATTTCTGTTCAGTAAGGTTTGGCAGTCATCTTCAATCGTTTAATGCCAGAACATCGCTTTCGAATTGTGGAAATTTTATTTGAAAAACTTAACCCTTCATTGCATAATTTAATATTTCTTTGTAAAAAAAACATACACATGTTATTAGACCTCTAAGTAATGGGGAAAATAATTTAAAAAATCTTTGATTTATAGAAGAATTTTTTTTTTTTATTAAAAATGGTTTGATGTAAACTTCCATCATTATGCAGAATGAACATATGAACTTAGTACAAAATTGAAATAATAAATTAAGTCACTAATACCTTTCATTTATACCTTCAATTTTGGTGAAAATGAACAAAACAGTTATTGTTTTTGTTCAGGCATAAGTTAACCTTACATTTGATACAGCTTATTGTTGAATAGCCTTTACAATGTGGGTATTTGCATCGCAGAGAAATGCCAACTTGTGGCCAATGGTCACTGCCATCCATTCTTAGGTCTTTTGGTGGAGGAACAACTGCAGGTCCTCTCTTCTTTTTTGCCTGGATTTCATTTTCCACAAAGCTGGAACTAGGACGTCCTCTTCTGACCTCTGTGTTGGATCCTATTGAGCACAAAACTTGAGCTAATTCATTACGAAATTGTCCCATGGAAAGCATATCCTTTTTTGGTATATTTCGAATTATTGCATTTTTTTTGTAAATAACCCAAGAATTTATGACTGTAAGATCAAGTAGATGAAAGAATATGCGTAAATACCATTTTTTCGACCTCAAAGGAATATGGAACCTCCCCAAAAAACTGTCCATTAAATCAACTGCCCCCATATGTTTGTTGTATTCTAAAACAATTTTTGGACATGGAATTTCAACCTTTTCCTTCTTTGCCTTGTCATACCTAGTGACACTAGATACTGGTGTTGACCCCACATATGTTGATAAAAGTGTCACCATTTTGTTGTCTTTCCAGGTGACACAAGACATATCAACACCATCAAATGTAGATGTTCTTTCGACATGACTTCCTCGTGGTACAGACTTTTTCATAAACTCCCTTTTGTCTGGTAATTTTGAGTTAGGTATCCGATTTTGTTGTACAGTACCCACTGATAGAATTCCTTGCTTGGCTAAATAATGAACCAGGGGCAATGATGTGTAAAAATTGTCAAAGTAAATTATGTGATTTTGATATCTTGGCACGCCTCTTAGCAAACGAATGACTACATTCCCTGTGGCTCCTATATCAGGCTCTCCTTCTGGTCTTCCTGTATTTTCCTGTCCTGAATACAATTCAAATGTATGAGCATATCCTGATAAATCACACACTACATACAATTTAAACCCCCATTTGTGGGGTTTATTAGGCAGATATTGTTTCAAAAAATGAGCCACTTTTGTGGCACACATCTGCTCATCGACTGATAATCTTTGCTCCATTGGTACAGTAGAAAATTTTGCTCTGAGGTGCTCAATAACTGGACGTATTTTAAATAACCTGTCATGATTGGGATGGCCAACAGGTTTGTGATCATCATTATTTTGAAAGTGCAATGAGAGCTTCATTCTTTCAAATTTGTTGCACAGACATGAATAATAATATCCCAAAAAACTTCTTGATATCTAACGCAGTATAAGTTATTTTGCTGTTGGTATCTTTTTGCATGATATAAAAATTAGTTTGATCAACAATTTTCTGAATAAAATCATCATCCAAAAAATATTTGAAACATTAGTATGGAGTTTCAAGCTGGGATATTTCTATAGGAAAGGCTGACCTGCCTAAGAATGTAATTTTATCCTCATCAAATTCCATGTTTCTCTTTTTCCAAATCAGTTTTCTTTTGTCCAATAATGTGCTGAAAATAGCACCACAAGGAACTCTGCTTTGGCTTTCTCAACAAGAGGGGGGTCATTTTCATTAACATCCTGCCAGTCTTCATCATCATTTACATCATCTAATATACTTAGAGGTTCGTCTCTTGTATAGTGAGGATCTGGTAAGTTCTCATCGTCAGAATCTTCAGCCTCCATTCCGTCTTCCGACAGCCAACCATCCTCCAGCTGTGTTAGATATTCTTCTATGGCTTTATCTGTCAAAATATTCTGAAAGAACAAAAAAATTGGTAAACAAACTGGAATTATGTGAACCAAAATTTCTTCATACTTCACAGATGACAATACTGCATAATGATGTAAATTTACACCATACCTATTTGACGTTATTTTAGTAATATTTTACATGTTTTCTTCACAAATAATAGCAGTTTCCGAATTACTTACCCTATTTCTATGCATAGTAAATATTTCGTACGACTTCTTTGGACAAAACCATAAAAAAACTTGATAATTATATGCACCGTTAGAACAAAACACATAACATAACCTTGACCAAATTTTTATTGTCATGTGACAGTTGACGTTTGCTTTGTTTTTATTAGGTGCGTTCCGTTTCATTCTTAAATGTTTTTAAAAGTTGCCAGAGGCAAAAAACCATGACCAGAGGCCTGTTTTGGGTGCATTTTTTCCTTTCGAATGGTTTGATAGAAATATCCATCACGATGCAACGAAGGGTTAAATCTGTTTCCGAAGTTCATAGACCAATGGCGCCATCATCGGTCCTTATTTCTTTCGAAATGAGGAAAGAAAATGAATCAGCTGAACATCGAATAAATTTGATTCCAATAAGACATTGCAACTTGTTATACAGCTTCACATTCGATTTATTGCAATATTCAAGTCACCAACTGAATGGACCACGTAATTCGTAGCCCTGGCGGACATATGCTGGATATTATATTCAAAAACTAAATCCCATGAAATTATCTAGTAGACTATCAAAAAAAAAATCATTCCAACAATATTTCATTTCAAGCCCTCAAACTATTATAATAAAAAAATACCCGATATTAAAAACAAAAGAAAATTATAAAAAATCAACACGAATTTGGAGACATTTCAAACTTGCACCTAAATTCAATAATTCAAGTATAAAATTTAATACTTCCATTTTTTTAGAAATTCTGACTAAAAAGTTTGAAACTATGATGAATATTTTTTGAATGGGTTCGCGCATAACTACCATTCGTAAATAAAATATCAAATAATAAAAAAAGTTTTTCTTAAAGCGGTCGACTCTCGGCAGTAATATATAAAGTTTTAAGCTTTGTTGCATAGTTTTTGTTGTAGTAAAAGTAAATAAACAGTCTAACAATAATAGAAATATTTACTAAAGTGTCCGGAAATGTTTCACGGCTCGCAAAATAACAAATTGTATTTTACCAGAAGGCAAGAGCCCAAGAGACCGAAGTCGCTCTGGCAAGTCATGGAAGCCATGGAAACTGGAAAATGAAATAGAAAATCTAATTGCAAGTATCCAAAGCCGAAAATGATTGGCCATTACTGAAATAAAATTTCAGCGAAAAAAATAGTAACAGCAAAGCTGCTAATTTTAGTATTAAAATTGGTATGGCCAGAGTTTCCTTTGGAATTTGCTCAAGAATTGAGTCAAAGCTGAACCAGGTATATTAGATAAAAAGATATTTGTATTCACTTTCAGAAAATATATGTATATATATATATGTATATATTGGCATATAAATCATTAATTCATTTGCTTTAGTGAATTTACTTAGCAAAACCTGTCGATATCATCTTACAAGGCGGGAGTTAATTGCTGTTTCTTAGAATGTCGCCGTGTGAAATTCACCAGTTGCTTATACGTAAAAAATAGGGAACGCGGTTTCTAATTCACCAGAAGAGAAACAATTCAATACTTGTGGTTTTTCCCGCAGGTAGTTTCCCTTAGAGCTTTACGTTATAGTTATAAGGAATTAATTATTGAATTAAATTACTACAGCGATAGAGATTTAGCATCTATTCACATTTAGCTACATATATGCACATAAATTATTAAGATTACACAATGTTACAAAAGTAAAAAAAAAAACATATCCAGGTATTCTCACATAGAAATTCTTCTTTGGTGTAGCCCATAGAATTACACTCGTACGCTAATAGTTTATCTCCATGACTTCGTTTAGTAAAGTTTTGATTGGCAAAATTACTTATACATATTTTGGTTTTCCTCACGAAGTTATAACTTTATTGCTTCAAAGCTGATTTTCAAATTTTTTATGGTTTTGAAAGTTATGACTTCTGCATTTCAAACCAAAAAACTTTTGAAAATTAGTTAAAAAATGGAAGAATTTTCGTATTATTACTCTTTCGTCCGTGAATGTGAATTTCGTCCTTTAAGGACAACTATTTTCAAGTACAATATTAAATAAAATTTTCGATGACAGAATTTTGGAAATGGAATTTTCAAGGACATGGTGAGAGGAAGCATTGTGCCAGCACGGTTTTTATCTGTTACATATACAGCCCGCAAAGAATATATAGCACCTCAGCATTTTGACAAAATTTTCATGACTTATTTATTTACTTTTTACTTCAAATAATTTTTTATATAAAAATATACTTTATTTTATATTTTAGATTATACTAATCCAAGTTTCAAACTTTGTGCAAGATTTATAAAAATTGGACAAATTTTCATCAAAACTATTAAATCTGTAGTCAGAATTTCAGAAAAAATTTTAGGTATGACATTTTCTACCCCATTAAATTTCGCAATAACAAAAATTCTCGTTGAGTTTGCTTGTCGACAATTTTTGTTCGTGGTAATGGGCAATACAGTCAAGGAAAAAAATGATAAAATATCAACGGGATTTTCTAGCAACTTGGACTTTATTAAACTGAAATTTAATGAGCTAAAAAACTGGTGTTCACTGCGTGCGTTTTTTTTTTAATTTTGGGTAGGCAGGTAGGTTAAATGGTTGAAGTACCACTCTGGCACTCCCCAAGTAGCACTAAAGCGCCGATCGCTGTTTTGATACCATTATGAGACCTCCAACGGGCAGATATATGCAGCCCACCAGAGCTGTTAATGTAACTTAGAAGGGTAGATGGGGCTCAGGTTGGAGCACTGTCCCATATTGCCGAAGAAAGGAGCACTCAAACCGCCTGGTCTGCCAAACCCGGACATTTATAGAGAAAAAGCTGGAGTGCCTCCTTCTCTGAAAGGCCCCCGCAGCTTCTGCAATAGGTATAATATTAAATGGTAAGCCGATCACCGTAAACACAACTATAGGGTGGGCCATGTAAAATTTGCTTTTTGAATCGGCCTTAAAAAAAAAGAGCTAATCAATATTTTTTCAAACTTTTTTTTTTATTTTAAAGATTGAACATTGTCATTTATGAATGAAAAATAACATCGTTCAAATGACTGCCACGACTGGCTTTACAGTAGGCCATTCGATCAACCCAATTTTTAAGCACATTTTCGATTGTTTGGGCTCTAATTTCATGAATGGCAACTTCGATTTCGTGTTTTAAAGCATAAATCGTCTCTGGATGGTTCTCATAGCATTTGTCCTTAACGGCTCCCCACAAAAAATAGTCCAACGGGCTTAAATCACAGCTCCGAGGCGGCCTATTGATATCGGAATTCAAAAACGGTCGCCAAAACTTCGAGGGTAAGTTTGGCAGTGTGACAAGTTGCACCGTCCTTTTGAAACCAAATGTCGTCCATGTCATCCTCTTTAATTTTTGGAAACAAAAACTCGTTGAGCATGTCATGGTAACGCTCGCCATTTACTGTAACCGCGGAAGAAGAAGAAGACTCTCCACTTTGGAAATAGGTTTTCAATACTTCCCAATTTTGTTCAAGCGTATAGCGTCCCATTTCGTAAATGTCAAACCTTTAAGTAAATTATGAACACATTTGACATGTCATTTGTGTTACCATTCTCAAAAAAATAGGTGGTTCAAAAAGCAAACGCTTTATGACCCACCCGTTACAAGTTTGAAATTAAATGGCGTGGAGTACCGAGGACTGTGTGCGTCCTGAGTACATTGTACTGGGGCCATAAGATTCTCGAAGTACCACACGAAGAATTCAAGTATATCCATCTAATCAGTGTTTTCTTGAAAAATATGTTGTGCAATTCAGGAAGATGCCAATGACTGGGTGGGAGACCTTTGAAACCAATTCAGTCGATGGCTTCCTGGCAAGCTCATCAGCAATTTCATTTCCCTCTATGTTCCTATGTCCTGGAATCCAGATCAAATAAATGTTACTTGCACACCCAAGATATTTGATCTCCTCCTTACAGGGGTTTTCTAGTTGGTTCTGCACCATGGCATCGTCAGACTCTTGGTCGGGGCTTGGCTATCGGAAAAAATGTGAATATCACTAATGTTAATAACACTGGCAGTATCCGGCAGTTTTAAAGAAATATATAAATTTACTGATTCAAAGAAAACCCCAGCTCCGACTGTCGATTCCATCAGTGAAGACAGAGGTAAAACTCTCGGTACAGATGTTTCCTTCGTTCCAGTCATGCCTACTTGGAAAGATGCGCTGGCACGACCTTCAAACCCCATTTTGTAGTTCGTACATCTGTATGAAGTTCAGAGAAATACGGTGTTAACTGCCCAAAAGTGATGTCATGTCCCAATTTTGGGTAAAAAGTTTGAAATTTCAATTAATGTTTGTCCCTTTTTTTGTAATCTATACTATAAAGGTGAATTGTACATTGTCCACGCATCACTACGAAACGACAACACCAAATGGCGTAAAAATTTTTATATATTCATATTTTCACTCAATGAAGGTTATAGGCATGTTTTTATGGTGGAACTCCCTTCCCACAGCCCCCAGGCCGCGCCACCACTCTCATTCGTCACTAATAATCAATATTTGCTTAAATTTAATCTAAAAATCTTAGTTTTTCCTATTTCCCACTATTTATAGCACACTCTAGACTTTATAATCCCCATAAGCTGTTCAATTATGACCCAAATGCAAAGTTCAAAAACGGTTCTGCTTGGTTGTTTTGATTTTATTCAACGAGGCATAGCAACGGATGCCGGGTATTGTAATATTATGGTTATTAATAAAAAAATATTTTCTATAAAATTATTGTTTGTAATTCCTTTATATACATATCCTAAATCTCTCAAAACTACTCCTACGCGAGCGGGGCCGCGGGTTAAAAGCTAGTTTTTGTATAAAGTTCGAAATTTGGATTTCTATGACTGTTTATGGAGCTATGATTTATGCTTTTGTAAAAAAAAAAATCAGATGAGACACACTGCTGTATTGCTTCCCAGTCGAATATATTTTTGCAGCGAAAATGTCACGAAGGGTTTTAATGTGATTGCAATCGATACTACAGGTCGGCCATTGACGCCGGTTAGCACGAGAAAGAAACGACTGGTGCGCTTTGTTAAACTCGGAAAAAATTGCATAACCGAGACTCCTACATTGAAGAAGAGACTCGCTCGATTTTCTTCAAATGCGGATAGATACACAAGTTTTTTCAGGATATCAAGTCATCTTCGATTAGATCTGAAGCAAATCTGAGTTCACTTTTGTCGTTATAAAACAAATTAGTTCTGTGAAAAAATGACGCCTTGTTGCACAATGTAGTCGTAAGAATTTGTTATTTTTACTCGATTTATTACCGAAAGTTAAATGCAATTACATTTTGACAAGCACGCGGGTCTGACGTGGAATGAGTTGAATTACAGAACGAATGAGGGTTTTAATTTTCCACATTTCAATGTTAATGTGAGTTCATACACTGATTATTCTACAGATACTAAATCTTAACAATTAGAAGAAAAACATAGAAAACCACAAATAAAAATAATAGTGAGTGACACTGCAGTCGACTCCACATAAAAGCAAGTAAGTTGCTTTACAACAAAAAAAAAGAAAAAACCAGAAAGTAGAAGTTGTTATTGCATTAAACACTTAACTCGTATCTAATTAAAAAATAACTTGGTAGATTTCATACAATTAAAGCAAATATTGCTAAGTATTAATAGACACTCATGCAGTTTTATGACAGGTTCATTAAAACTTTGTTATGTGAGTCAGGTGAGAATGCTAAGTCACGTGCCAGAATAGCGGGATTAATAGCTCATTCACATGCGTACATGGCTTACCTCCGTTAAGTTGAAGTGTCTGACACATTGTGGAATGTGTTTAGTCAAAACGACTAAATGACTTTTAAAATTAATAATTAGGTACTCATATAATAGCTGTGAGCTCCTCAAATTACGATAGCTGGTTGAAGTAGATTTTCGAATTTCAGTAGATTGCAACTTCAGCACCGACACCTGAGGAGAAAATGCGATGAATGCATGTCAAGTGTCATCATTCGTAAGAAAGCTTCTACTGCATTTGTGCTTACGATAAGGGTGGCTACATGCTTTCCTAGGTTAGGTGGGTTGGGTAGTGCTGGCTGATCTGTAAAAATACCTCACATAGACCTCTAGGGTCCATTGTGTTACCAGTGATGGTAACGGTGGTACGGGTTAGGCTAAGGTCTTTATGCACTGCGACCAGATTGATCTATTGTACGACCCTAATTACTTAATTATAATTATTTAGTATACCGAGGGATCGAACCAGCTTCTTAGGACGGACCAATTGTAGTATTTCTTCCTCTAGTAGGTATGAGCCCAGGATTCTATGTCTCCTGCGGCCTAATGTCTCATCACAGCAAAACCTGATTAATCTTGTACTAGATAATCCTATTGTGTTAAAGTGTTTTGCTCTATTGGCATTGCAGCTCAAAGATTTTTTGGAGTGATTAAGGCCGCTTGTGCCGTTCCAGTGTTCCCTGATTTTAGTTTGGATCCATTTTTTGGTTTCCTATTTTTTATTATTTTCCAGTTTATATTATTTTTGTTAAAGCCGAAAAATGGGACTAGTCCAATAAATAGCCCTTCTGCCCCTTTTTTGGCATAAAATCTGCCTTCTCGTTTACTTCGTGTCCCTCCTGTCCTGGTACCCAAATCAGTGGACCTGATTATGAGTGTCCAGTTTCTTGAGTACATTTTTACACTCTATTAGGACTTTTGACTTGAATATGAAGCTATTCAAGGCTTTGAGAACCGATCGGCTGTCCGAAAGTATTTTAATTTTTACTTCCTCGAACCCTCTTTTGGATATGATTTCCACTGTTTCCATTATGGCGAAGAGCTCCGCATGGAAAATTATGGTATCTGTACTTAGTGTTAGGGATTTGTGTGCTCTAGGCCCCACTATTCCCGCCCTTACTCCTTGGAGCGTTTTGGAACCCTTTGTGTACCATTTTTGTGAGTCATCATTTATTTATGTTGAGTGATATTACCAGTGATATTATTTTATGTAATCCATAATAAACGTCCTCGTGCGTCTTAAGAAGCCGTTCAGCCTTTTTTCAGCAATATTCTTGAAGGATGAAAAATATGTCGATCCTAGGCACATTTGTCGGGTCCTACAAAGAGTAGGACAGTGGAAAATCAGTAGGTGTTCCAAAGTGTACCATCGACCAAATATTCACAATACGCCAAATCTTGGAAAAGACCCATGAACGGAGAATCGACACACCATCTTTTTTTCGACTGCAAAGCAGCATTCGACAGTACGAAGAGGAGTTTCCTGTATGCCGCGATGTCTGAATTTGGTATCCCCGCAAAACTAATATGCAAGGCTATGCAAGATGACGTTGCTCAACACCAGCAGCGCCGTCAGAATTGGGAGGACCTCTCCGAGCCGTTTGATACCAAACGAGGTTTCAGACAGGGTGACTCGCTGTCGTGTGACTTCTTTAACCTGATGTTGGAGAGTATCGTACGAGCCGCAGAACTTAATCGCTCAGGCACACTATTTTATAAGAGCGTACAATTGCTGACATATGCCGATGATATCGACATCATCGGCCTTAACAACCGCGCTGTTAGTTCTGCCTTCTCCAAACTGGATAAAGAGGCAAAGTGAATGGGTCTGGTGGTAAAGAAGGATAAAACGAAGTACCTCCTCAAACAAACAGTCGGCGCACTCGCGTATCGGCTCCCACATCACTGTTGACAGTTATGATTTCGAGGTTGTAAAGGACTTCGTATACTTAGGAACTAGCATCCAACGTAGAATCTCTCTTGCCAACAAGTTCTACTTTGGACTAAGTAGGCAATTGAGTAGTAAAGTCCTCTCGCGACGAACAAAACTAACACTCTACAAGACTCTCATCATGCCCGTCCTAACGTATGGCGCAGAAGCGTGGACGACGACAACATCCGATGAAGCGACGCTTGGAGTATTTGAGAGAAAGATTCTGCGTAAGATTTTTGGACCTTTGCACGTTGGCAACGGCGAATGTCGCAGACGATGGAACGATGAGCTGGATGAGCTTTACGACGATACAAACATAGTGCAGCGAATAAAGATCCAGCGGCTACGTTGGCTGGGTCATGTCGTCCGAATGGATACAAACGCTCCGGGTCTGAAAGTATTTGATGCGGTACCAGCTGGTGGTAGTAGAGGAAGAGGAAGGCCTATCTACGCTGGAAAGATCAGGTGGAGAAGGACTTGGCTTCACTTGGTGTGTCTAATTGGCGCCGGTTAGCACGAGAAAGAAACGACTGTCGCGCTTTGTTAAACTCGGCCAAAATCGCGTAAGCGGTTATCGTGACAATTAAGAAAAATAAGAAGAATCGAAATTCCAAGTCCTTAGCATAATTTTGGCAGTTCAAATTTTGTTCCCATATCAACTGCGTTTCCAGAGCTAGCTCCTTATTCCGTTGCGTTTTCAGAAAGGGATGTGATGGGTATATGTCTGACGTGCTCAATCTCACCTGCCTTAGCAAGCTCATCAGCTCTCTGATTTACTTCTACTCCTTTGTGTCCTAGTATTCAGTAAATTGTGACCTTCCCATATTCAAAGAGTTCAGGCATTTTGGATCTGCATTGTTGAACACATTCCGAGTTAGTCCAAGGACCCATAATTGCTTTAATATCCGCTTGACTATCAATGAAAACGTTTTTTCGAGTATTAAAAGTAGTTAATTCCAGTGCCAATTCAGTTGCTTTTGCTGCGGCATAGATTTCAGTAGTACATACAGTAATTTTTGAGACTGAAAAACTTTTGGAAATCAAATTGCGGACTAACGACAGCCGCTCCTACTTCCTCCGCCATATTGGATCCATCTGTAAATCTGTAAATGAATTTATGAATGGTATGTTGATTCTAGACCTTTTTTGCTCCATTTTGCTCTATAATGACGCTAGACTTTTTGTCAAATTTAACTGGTTGTTTCTTCATGTTTTCCTAGCCGGTAGAGAAATTTAATAATGTTTACCATAGCGGGAAGAGACGGCTTAGTTTGTCTGTGATATATAGTAAGAGAGTTGCCTTCTATATTTTGCGTACAATAACGAAATGACAGTAAAATATTAATTAAAATGCTTGCATTGTTTTTCAAAACATTCTCCTTAGAAGTCAATGCGCTTCTACATTCGCTTGAACCAATTTTTGAAACACTTTTGCCCCTTAGAAGCGGAAAACTCCAAAACAAGCTGTTTAAAGGCTTCAGCAGACCTTCTTCTGGCGTGGAAAAACGTTGACCTAGGTTTTATATTTGTTGTTCGAGAACAAAAAGAAATCCTTAGGTGCCAAATCAGTGCTGTAAAGCGGATGAGTCATTAGTTCGATCTTTTGAGTGCACAAAAACTCTCTTGTGTGAGCTGATACGGAAGAGCCCGCATTATTTGGTTGAAGAAGATTCGTCTTCGGCGGTTAAAATAATAAATAATTGGCGCGTACGCTTCTGTTAGGTGTTTGACGGAGCTACGCCTTCTATTTGTGGCGTGCGTCTTGATGTGGTTCCACAAATGAAGGGACTTACAGATTTAAGCCGACTACAACCTGCAGATATTTTTTATGGGCAGTTCTTTGATGGCTGAAATACTCTCCGAGGCTTGCTATTGCCTGCTGAGGGCGACCGCTATTAGAAAAAAAACTTTTTCTTTTCTACGTATTTCGAATGGTAGGTAATCACGCACCAACCCATTTGGCTACAGCGGTTGGTTTTTCTTAATTTTCCGAAAACTTATGGGAAAGAAATGGTTGTGTAATACTCAGAATTGACTGTTTTAAATTTCTTAAACAGATTTTTCGAAAAAAACAGACGACCATTTGTAAATAAGTAAAACAATACAATTTTGACATTCTTCTTTTATGATATTTATGTATTTTCGTGCCAGACAGCAACACCTTCTTGGCCGGACTTTGTGTTGATATATGGGTTGGCGCACCACGATTCGATCAGGACCTTTTTTAAGTTTTTAGTTCCCATATGCTGCACATTTTGCATCCTCCATTACTAGAGAATTCAAAAATGTGTCGATTTCGTTAAGTTTCAGTAAACCGTCGGTTACCCTAATTTGATTCAAACGGTTGTGTTGTGACAATTCGTTAGGCACCAATACCTTGAGCTTATTCGAGAGATTACTTGATTCGAAACGGGCTTTTCCTTAGCTCGTGTGCAATGGAATAAATACTCACTTGCCGGTCCGACTCCATTGATGTGTATATTTTTAATGAAATTACCGACGAATCTCCTATCAGACTATGCCGTGTCTTCGATATCCATACTAACAGAACGGATTCTTTGGAACCACTTCTCTGTCTCTTCGTTCGATATTTAATTGGGTCTTTGGAACCCAATCATCATGAAATATGTGGATGACCTCGACTATGCTAACGACATTGCTGTATTAGAGAAACACTATAGACAACGGAATCTAAATAATATAGTTACAAAGCTAAACGTGTTGGGTTGCGTATTAATGTTGGAAAACGAAATTCTTTATAGATACTCGGCTTGGCGCTTTCACGTTGTACGGTCAATCTATCGAAAATGTAAATAAATTTATAACATACAATACATTTATAAATTTTGTGTGAAAAACGAAATTAAGTGCGCCCCTGCTCACATATCGTTGCTTTTCGCGACTTTTTGGCCAAAAACAACACATTAATGATGCCACAGCCACCGTATTCCCCAGATCTGGCCCCCTGTGACCTTTTCTTCTTCCCGAAACTGAAGAGGCCCATGAAAGAACGACGCTACGCTACGATTGACGAGATAAAGACGGCATCGAACGAGGAGCGGAACAGGATAAAAAAAAAATAAGTTTTTGAAGGATTACTTTGAAGGGGACAAAATAGATATTAATGAATAAATAAATAATTTTTGAAAAAACACAAAATTCGCGATGCTTTCTGAACACACCTCTTAATAATAATAGTGGTGCTGAAGAATATATCGAAGTTTTTTAATTTTAGGTCCATTTTGGAACGGGTTAACATACATACATCTATCTGGTTTCACCAAATACAAAACTGGCGAAACATTTGTTTTGAAATTTAATGTCGCTTTTATAAAAAAATCAAAAAAAAAAATTTTCTTTAAAGTCCATTGAATTTTGGGCTACTAAAATACAAGTTTCAAGTAGCTAAAAAAATTGCCTTGATTTTGAGCATTTTTTCCCTGTCGTTCTTGTGCATCTCCTTCATATGACGAATACGCGGAATTCTAAAAAATCACTTTTGTGGTACTCACCGTAGCCGCTTATAATAAATATTTACTTAGTTAAAATTTAATAGTTTTAGACTTTTTAAATCACATTTTAATTACTCTAGAATGCCAGAATTCAAATAAAATAGCCGACATTTTCATGAATTTGTATTATTACTAGAATTCACTTCTGTTTTATTTTTTTGCTGTTTCACCCCAATGTTGTGTGCATCATGCATTGTTGTTGGCAGCACAATATTTGTCGTTTCGGGAAAGAGTAGTGCCAAAATGCCGCTGGTAATCGCGGAAATGGCAAATAATATTGCCGGAGCGTTCTCGTCATATTTAGCCTGGGAAAGAGCGGAAAAAACCGTTAAAGTAAGTATTAATG
The DNA here is from genome assembly GCA_037575425.1 of Anastrepha fraterculus. Taxonomy (NCBI): domain Eukaryota; kingdom Metazoa; phylum Arthropoda; class Insecta; order Diptera; family Tephritidae; genus Anastrepha; species Anastrepha fraterculus. The sequence continues at coordinate 239,200 of JAYXIM010044508.1, read as the reverse complement.
AATTTTCACTGCAAATTAAGTAATAAGTGATTGATGTTTTAAATCGAAAGCGAAAAGTGCTAATTGGGTGCTTGAAGTGTTAATTGGGTTCATTTAAATATTGAGATGATTTAAGCATATTTTGAAGTACGACGGGGTAATCATCAGTGGGCGTCACAAGTGAGCTCTATGACTACTGAGCGTATGCTTCGTGAGCGCAAGTCGTACAATTTAACACTTTCACGCCGGCGCGTACCACCGGTGGCCCGCACAAGTCTGCTTCATTGGGCGGCGCGTACCACCGGTGACCCGCACAAGATTGCGTCATCTGGCAGCGCGTACCACCAATGGTACTTTATTAGACGGTACCTATGAGATGAGATGCCATAAACGATAGAGCGAAAAGATGTAAACATTGCCGTCTGTGGGTGAAGACCATGAATAACAGCGCCAGCGTGAACGTGTTAAACAAAGCTTCCATAGGTCCTTGGCTCTTGGGACATAGCAGCAATGGTGGATATACATTATTTAGAAATCGTAAAAGGCTTATACTGAAATGCTGAGTTATTTCGTCAAAAGCTTTAATAATTTTTGGTACTAAATGAAGGATTTTTGAATTGAGTACACTGCGAGTTGCGCTTTGGGCTGTCTTGCTTCATTTTCACTTCATGTATTTTAGAACCTACTTCCACCGCGCCTTAACTACAGTTATGTTTAATCAAATGCAGTTAAACATCTCATTTAGAAGTCGGAAGTCGACGCTTTTTTTTTGTATAAAAACTGGTAAACTTTACTTTAGAACAAAAATAAATAAAATTTACTGGCCTAACAGAGAATGTTGTGTTAACAGCAATGGCCAGGTGAAGCGAGTGTTTATCCTAAAATAAAATTTTGAAAAACATTAATAGTTTCGCGATCTATCAAATGTTCAAAAATTTGATACAGAGGTTTTTAACACATTAATTTTTTCTTATATATTTTCGAAAAAAAAAAATCTTTTTAAATTTTTTGGAAAATTTTTGGGAAAAAGCTTCCTAATTTATCCTAAAACAAAATTTTGAAAAAAAAATAATAATTTCATACACCACGAAAGGTTGAAAATTTTGAGACAGAGGTTTTTAAAGTATGCTTTTTAACACTTTAATTTTTTTTATATATATTTTGAAAAAAAAAAAATCTTTTTAAATTTTTTTTCCAAAATTTTTGGGGAAAAGTTTTTTTTTTGTAATTTATCTTAAAACAAAATTTTGAAAAAAATTAAAAATTTTGAGGTTTATGAAAGGTTGATAGTTTTAATACAGATAATTTTTGGTACTGTAATTTTTTTATATATTTTGAAAAAAATGTCCTTTTTCAAGTTTTTTTCTAAATTTTATTTTTGTCCCAATTTGTTTTTGATTTTTTTTTATATGTGTTGAAATAAAATAAAATAAATAAATAATTTCGCGATCTATCAAATGTTGAAATTTTTGGTACAGTGGTTTTTAAAGTATGCTTTTTAACACTTTAATTTTTTTAATTATTTTGAAAAAAAAAAAAATTCTTTTATATATTTATTCCAAAATTTTTGGGGATACGTGTTTTTTTGTAATGTATTTGAGGTCTACTAAAGGTTGAAAGTTCTGGTACAGATAATTTTTGGTACTCGAATTATTTTTATATATTTTGAAAAACAAAAAAAAAATATTTTTTCCAAAATTTTTGGGGAAAAGCGTTGTTTTGTAATTTATCCTAAAACAATATTTTGAAAAATAAAAAATTTATAATTTTGAGATCTATTAATGTTGAAAATATTGGTACAGAGGGTTTGAAAGTATGTTTTTAATACTTTAATTTTTTGTATATGTATTGAAAAAAATATGTTTTTTCATTTTTTAGAAAATTTTTAGAGAAAAGCTTCCTAATTTATCCTTAAACAAAATTAAACCAAAAAAAAAATAATGATTTCGCGATTTTAACACTTAAATTTTTTTTTGGAATATATCCTAAACCAAATTTTGAAAAATAATGAAGGTTGAAAATTTTGGTACAGAGGTTTTTAACACTTAAAGTTTTTTTTATATATTTTGAAAAAAAATATGGTTTTTTAATTTCAAAGTTTTTGGGGAAAAGCCTTTTTTGTAATTTATCTTAAAACAATATTTTGAAACAAATTAATAATTTTGAGATCTATTAAATGTTGAAAATTTTGGTACAGAGGTTTTTAAAGTATGATTTTACATTTAATATTGTGAACATAAATTTTTTTTATTGGTTTGGGATAAACCAAACAACTTTTAAAAAAATAATAATTTTGTGATCTTATAAATGTTGAAAATTTTGGTACAGAAGATTTGTGGTACTTTAATTTGTTTTTATATACAATTATTTTGAAAAATATATCCTTTTTTGTTTTTCAAAATTTGTCGGGAAAAACATTTTTGTAATTCATCCTAAAACATTACGAAAAATTTTAAATATTAAAAAACAAAAACCAAAAATATTTCGCTTTAATAAACTCAACCAAAATTTTCAAAATTAACTTAATCTCAAAAGTATTAACTTTTTTAATATTTATTAGTTTATTTCTTATTATATTCAAGCTTACAAATAAACCAATTTTCCCAAAAATTTATGACGATGTCCAAAATACTTGGGTCAATTCACATGGAACCGCTGAAAAGTGAATATTTCTCTCAAGGAATTTTGCATATTTCTACATATTATAACAAAAAATGTGTTGCTATATAGAATTCCTAACCTATTTGAAAGAGTAGAAAAATTTGCCAAACTTCATCAATAGTCCTTAAACTTCGCTGCACTAACAGGGAATGTTATGCTAAAAGTGATAGCTGTACCAAAAATGTATTCGTATGTATATTTTTTAAAAGGTAATTTCAGGTGCAGCCCGAGGCGTACCTGTGAAAATAGGCGAACTATCATTAACTAAGTCTTGTGTTATGAAGTTTTCGTGCAGAAAACTACTTTTCTCTCTATTTTTAACATAAATGTACATTTTTCGTAATAAACAAAGTTTCTATTCCCATTATTTGGAATTAAAAATGCAAAAAAGGTCAAAAATGTAAATTTTGCAGATGATCCTCTTCATCTATTGTTAGAAAACCTAAAATGTAAAAGAAAAACCAGCTATTGAAGTTGAAGTTAATTCGGCAGCAGTGGAAAAGACAGACATTTGTGAGGCCTAGTAGAGGTTCTAATAGCATTAGGCCACAATAGACCTTAAGGTCGAAGTGCATACCTCTGAATCACACATCTTCAATTGCAGTAGAGTTTTTTGTTGGGTAAATATTCTTTATTTGGGTGTTTGACCAAGCTTCCAATCCAATTTTTATCTAATTTTTGGTGTGCTTCTTGATATTTTTCTGTTAATGATCGACTAGGATCTACAGTTCTAGTTTTTTAATGTTGAGCTCTTTGATGGCTCAAATGCACTCGGAGATTTGCCATTGCTTGCCGAAGGGCGACCGTTGTTATAAACAACAATTTTCCACCAATTGATTTTTATGCTCAAAGCAGCTTTCGAACCCCAGCTCTACCGGGTGTAAATAGGCAATTCAGTTGCTTTTGCTGCGGCATAGATTTCAGTAGTACATACAGTAATTTTTGAGACTGAAAAACTTTTGGAAATCAAATTGCGGACTAACGACAGCCGCTCCTACTTCCTCCGCCATATTGGATCCATCTGTAAATCTGTAAATGAATTTATGAATGGTATGTTGATTCTAGACCTTTTTTGCTCCATTTTGCTCTATAATGACGCTAGACTTTTTGTCAAATTTAATTAGTTGTTTCTTCATGTTTTCCTAGCCGGTAGAGAAATTTAATAATGTTTACCATAGCGGGAATAGTAAGATATATAGTAAGAGAGTTGCCTTCTATATTTTGCGCACAATAACGAAATGACAGTAAAATATTAATTAAAATGCTTGCATTGTTTTTCAAAACATTCTCCTTAGAAGTCAATGCGCTTCTACATTCGCTTGAACCAATTTTTGAAACACTTTTGCCCCTTAGAAGCGGAAAACTCCAAAACAAGCTGTTTAAAGGCTTCAGCAGACCTTCTTCTGGCGTGGAAAAACGTTGACCTAGGATTTTATATTTGTTGTTCGAGAACAAAAAGAAATCCTTAGGTGCCAAATCAGTGCTGTAAAGCGGATGAGTCATTAGTTCGATCTTTTGAGTGCACAAAAACTCTCTTGTGTGAGCTGATACGGAAGAGCCCGCATTATTTGGTTGAAGAAGATTCGTCTTCGGCGGTTAAAATAATAAATAATTGGCGCGTACGCTTCTGTTAGGTGTTTGACGGAGCTACGCCTTCTATTTGTGGCGTGCGTCTTGATGTGGTTCCACAAATGAAGGGACTTACAGATTTAAGCCGACTACAACCTGCAGATATTTTTTATGGGCAGTTCTTTGATGGCAGAAATACTCTCCGAGGCTTGCTATTGCCTGCTGAGGGCGACCGCTATTAGAAAAAAAACTTTTTCTTTTCTACGTATTTCGAATGGTAGGTAATCACGCACCAACCCATTTGGCTACAGCGGTTGGTTTTTCTTAATTTTCCGAAAACTTATGGGAAAGAAATGGTTGTGTAATACTCAGAATTGACTGTTTTAAATTTCTTAAACAGATTTTTCGAAAAAAACAGACGACCATTTGTAAATAAGTAAAACAATACAATTTTGACATTCTTCTTTTATGATATTTATGTATTTTCATGCCAGACAGCAAAACCTTCTTGGCCGGACTTTGTGTTGATATATGGGTTGGCGCACCACGATTCGATCAGGACCTTTTTTAAGTTTTTAGTTCCCATATGCTGCACATTTTGCATCCTCCATTACTAGAGAATTCAAAAATGTGTCGATTTCGTTAAGTTTCAGTAAACCGTCGGTTACCCTAATTTGATTCAAACGGTTGTGTTGTGACAATTCGTTAGGCACCAATACCTTGAGCTTATTCGAGAGATTACTTGATTCGAACCGGGCTTTTCCTTAGCTCGTGTGCAATGGAATAAATACTCACTTGCCGGTCCGACTCCATTGATGTGTATATTTTTAATGAAATTACCGACGAATCTCCTATCAGACTATGCCGTGTCTTCGATATCCATACTAACAGAACGGATTCTTTGGAACCACTTCTCTGTCTCTTCGTTCGATATTTAATTGGGTCTTTGGAACCCAATCATCATGAAATATGTGGATGACCTCGACTATGCTAACGACATTGCTGTATTAGAGAAACACTATAGACAACGGAATCTAAATAATATAGTTACAAAGCTAAACGTGTTGGGTTGCGTATTAATGTTGGAAAACGAAATTCTTTATAGATACTCGGCTTGGCGCTTTCACGTTGTACGGTCAATCTATCGAAAATGTAAATAAATTTATAACATACAATACATTTATAAATTTTGTGTGAAAAACGAAATTAAGTGCGCCCCTGCTCACATATCGTTGCTTTTCGCGACTTTTTGGCCAAAAACAACACATTAATGATGCCACAGCCACCGTATTCCCCAGATCTGGCCCCCTGTGACCTTTTCTTCTTCCCGAAACTGAAGAGGCCCATGAAAGAACGACGCTACGCTACGATTGACGAGATAAAGACGGCATCGAAGGAGGAGCGGAACAGGATAAAAAAAAAATAAGTTTTTGAAGGATTACTTTGAAGGGGACAAAATAGATATTAATGAATAAATAAATAATTTTTGAAAAAACACAAAATTCGCGATGCTTTCTGAACACACCTCTTAATAATAATAGTGGTGCTGAAGAATATATCGAAGTTTTTTAATTTTAGGTCCATTTTGTAACGGGTTAACATACATACATCTATCTGGTTTCACCAAATACAAAACCGGCGAATAATTTGTTTTGAAACTTAATGTTGCTTTTATAAAAAAATAAAAAAAAAGTTTTCTTTAAAGTCCATTGAATTTTGACCTACTAAAATACCAGTTTCAAGTAGCTAAAAAAATTGCCTTGATTTTGAGCATTTTTTCCCTGTCGTTCTTGTGCATCTCCTTCATATGACGAATACGCGGAATTCTAAAAAATCACTTTTGTGGTACTTAGTTAAAAGTTAATAGTTTTAGACTTTTTTAATCACATTTTAATTACTCTAGAATGCCAGAATTCAAATAAAATAGCCGACATTTTCATGAATTTGTATTATTACTAGAATTCACTTCTGTTTTATTTTTTTGCTGTTTCACCCCAATGTTGTGTGCATCATGCATTGTTGTTGGCAGCACAATATTTGTCGTTTCGGGAAAGAGTAGTGCCAAAATGCCGCTGGTAATCGCGGAAATGGCAAATAATATTGCCGGAGCGTTCTCGTCATATTTAGCCTGGGAAAGAGCGGAAAAAACCGTTGATATCAGTATTAACAAATTTAAACTGCAAATTAAGTAATAAGTGATTGATGATTTAAATCGAAAGCAAAAAGTGTTAATTGGGTGCTTGAAGTGTTAATTGGGTTCATTTAAATATTGAGATGATTTAAGCATATTTTGAAGTACGACGTGGTAATCATCAGTGGGCGTCACAAGTGAGCTCTATGACTACTGAGCGTATGCTTCGTGAGCGCAAGTCGTACAATTTAACACTTTCACGCCGGCGCGTACCACCGGTGGCCCGCACAAGTCTGCTTCATTGGGCGGCGCGTACCACCGGTGACCCGCACAAGATTGCGTCATCTGGCAGCGCGTACCACCAATGGTACTTTATTAGACGGTACCTATGAGATGAGATGCCATAAACGATAGAGCGAAAAGATGTAAACATTGCCGTCTGTGGGTGAAGACCATGAATAACAGCGCCAGCGTGAACGTGTTAAACAAAGCTTCCATAGGTCCTTGGCTCTTGGGACATAGCAGCAATGGTGGATATACATTATTTAGAAATCGTAAAAGGCTTATACTGAAATGTTGAGTTATTTCGTCAAAAGTTTTAATAATTTTTGGTACTAAATGAAGGATTTTTGAATTGAGTACACTGCGAGTTGCGCTTTGGGCCGTCTTGCTTCATTTTCACTTCATGTATTTTAGAACCTACTTCCACCGCGCCTTAACTACAGTTATGTTTAATCAAATACAGTTAAACATCTCATTTAGATCGGAGGTCGTCTACGCACTTTTTTTTATAAAAACTCGTAAACTTTACTTTAGAACAAAAATAAATAAAATTTACTGCCCTAACAGAGAATGTTGTGTTAACAGCAATGGCCAGGTGAAGCGAGTGTTTATCCTACAATAAAATTTTGAAAAACATTAATAGTTTCGCGATCTATCAAATGCTCAAAAATTTGATACAGAGGTTTTTAACACATTAATTTTTTCTTATATATTTTCGAAAAAAAAATTCTTTTTAAATTTTTTGGAAAATTTTTGGGAAAAAGCTTCCTAATTTATCCTAAAACAAAATTTTGAAAAAAAAATAATAATTTCATACACCACGAAAGGTTGAAAATTTTGAGACAGAGGTTTTTAAAGTATGCTTTCTAACACTTTAATTTTTTTTATATATATTTTGAAAAAAAAATCTTTTTAAATTTTTTTTCCAAAATTTTTGGGGAAAAGTTTTTTTTTTGTAATTTATCTTAAAACAAAATTTTGAAAAAAATTAAAAATTTTGAGGTTTATGAAAGGTTGATAGTTTTAATACAGATAATTTTTGGTACTGTAATTTTTTTATATATTTTGAAAAAAATGTCCTTTTTCAAGTTTTTTTCTAAATTTTATTTTTGTCCCAATTTGTTTTTGATTTTTTTTTATATGTGTTGAAATAAAATAAAATAAATAAATAATTTCGCGATCTATCAAATGTTGAAATTTTTGGTACAGTGGTTTTTAAAGTATGCTTTTTAACACTTTAATTTTTTTAATTATTTTGAAAAAAAAAAAATTCTTTTATATATTTATTCCAAAATTTTTGGGGATACGTGTTTTTTTGTAATGTATTTGAGGTCTACTAAAGGTTGAAAGTTCTGGTACAGATAATTTTTGGTACTCGAATTATTTTTATATATTTTGAAAAACAAAAAAAAAATATTTTTTCCAAAATTTTTGGGGAAAAGCGTTGTTTTGTAATTTATCCTAAAACAATATTTTGAAAAATAAAAAATTTATAATTTTGAGATCTATTAATGTTGAAAATATTGGTACAGAGGGTTTGAAAGTATGTTTTTAATACTTTAATTTTTTGTATATGTATTGAAAAAAATATGTTTTTTCATTTTTTAGAAAATTTTTAGAGAAAAGCTTCCTAATTTATCCTTAAACAAAATTAAACCAAAAAAAAAATAATGATTTCGCGATTTTAACACTTAAATTTTTTTTTGGAATATATCCTAAACCAAATTTTGAAAAATAATGAAGGTTGAAAATTTTGGTACAGAGGTTTTTAACACTTAAAGTTTTTTTTATATATTTTGAAAAAAAATATGGTTTTTTAATTTCAAAGTTTTTGGGGAAAAGCCTTTTTTGTAATTTATCTTAAAACAATATTTTGAAACAAATTAATAATTTTGAGATCTATTAAATGTTGAAAATTTTGGTACAGAGGTTTTTAAAGTATGATTTTACATTTAATATTGTGAACATAAATTTTTTTTATTGGTTTGGGATAAACCAAACAACTTTTAAAAAAATAATAATTTTGTGATCTTATAAATGTTGAAAATTTTGGTACAGAAGATTTGTGGTACTTTAATTTGTTTTTATATACAATTATTTTGAAAAATATATCCTTTTTTGTTTTTCAAAATTTGTCGGGAAAAACATTTTTGTAATTCATCCTAAAACATTACGAAAAATTTTAAATATTAAAAAACAAAAACCAAAAATATTTCGCTTCAATAAACTCAACCAAAATTTTCAAAATTAACTTAATCTCAAAAGTATTAACTTTTTTAATATTTATTAGTTTATTTCTTATTATATTCAAGCTTACAAATAAACCTATTTTCCCAAACATTTATGACGATGTCCAAAATACTTGGGTCAATTCACATGGAACCGCTGAAAAGTGAATATTTCTCTCAAGGAATTTTGCATATTTCTACATATTATAACAAAAAATGTGTTGCTATATAGAATTCCTAACCTATTTGAAAGAGTAGAAAAATTTGCCAAACTTCATCAATAGTCCTTGAACTTCGCTGCACTAACAGGGAATGTTATGCTAAAAGTGATAGCTGTAACAAAAATGTATTCGTATGTATATTTTTTAAAAGGTAATTTCAGGTGCAGCCCGAGGCGTACCTGTGAAAATAGGCGAACTATCATTAACTAAGTCTTGTGTTATGAAGTTTTCGTGCAGAAAACTACTTTTCTCTCTATTTTTAACATAAATGTACATTTTTCGTAATAAACAAAGTTTCTATTCCCATTATTTGGAATTAAAAATGCAAAAAAGGTCAAAAATGTAAATTTTGCAGATGATCCTCTTCATCTATTGTTAGAAAACCTAAAATGTAAAAGAAAAACCAGCTATTGAAGTTGAAGTTAATTCGGCAGCAGTGGAAAATACAGACATTTGTGAGGCCTAGTAGAGGTTCTAATAGCATTAGGCCACAATAGACCTTAAGGTCGAAGTGCATACCTCTGAATCACACATCTTCAATTGCAGTAGAGTTTTTTGTTGGGTAAATATTCTTTATTTGGGTGTTTGACCAAGCTTCCAATCCAATTTTTATCTAATTTTTGGTGTGCTTCTTGATATTTTTCTGTTAATGATCGACTAGGATCTACAGTTCTAGTTTTTTAATGTTGAGCTCTTTGATGGCTCAAATGCACTCGGAGATTTGCCATTGCTTGCCGAAGGGCGACCGTTGTTATAAACAACAATTTTCCACCAATTGATTTTTATGCTCAAAGCAGCTTTCGAACCCCAGCTCTACCGGGTGTAAATAGGCTATTACCTAATACAATTCACTGTTATGCTACTTACCAGTAACGGCGTTTGTGGCGCCAACATTGAACCCACACGCCCAACCATCGAACAGACACAGAGCAAACTGTTGCGAACATTTGTTGGAAATATTTCCGAAGTGAAGAAATATAATATTTGAAAGGCTGTCGCAATCATAAATTTTCCAATTAGGAAGAGCGTTAAGCGCCATCCAAAAGCATCTGTAAATACGAATACAAAATAATTAGATGAATAGCTGTTAAGCACAGTTTTTATATTGCGCTTAGGAAACACTTACCAGTCGGTAGAAATGTCGTAGTCAAACAACAAATTCCGCTTATCAACATTGTGCCGCATAGCGAATATCTCCGGCCATAACGATCCATTATGATTAAAGGCAAAAAGCATCCGGGTATTTCCACGAGCGCAATAAACATAAAGTTGTTGTACTTGTCACCATCCAAGAGTACCGCATTCAAACTGATGCCATAGTAGACCAACACAATGACAATCCAACAAAATGAGCAATTTATGATGCGCCAAGTTAATTTTTTGAATGCTTCCTTGATGGGAAATTTACCACCCGTTGCTGTTGCTAATTTCGCGCGATTTGCCAAAATCAATTTATCCAGCGAATTATCGGAAAGTTTACGTTTATTTATTCTGGCTGCACGCGTCAGTATGCTCTTGACTTCCTCATCCTTACCATGGCTCAGCAGCCAACGTATACTCTCGGGTAATATCCAGATAAATCCAATGCATATTACAGCGGGCGTGTAAATAATGCGCAATATGAGACGCCAATTTTGAAAATACTTAGCCACAACTGCTAACAAAATCCCGCCGATAGCACAGAAAATGGTGACGATGCTGCAGGCGACGACACGACGCTTGGGACCGACCAACTCAATACCTACAATGAAGCATATGGAGTACATCGGACTCGATGCCATATTATCGAGAAACTCGAAAATTACAAACGTAGTGTAGTTGGGTGAAAAAGAGCGTATGAGACCCAAAATGCCGCTGAAGAAACCGCCAAATGCGAGCGCCGTGCGTCGGCCAAAGCTGTTGGGAAATAGAAAAATGAAATAACATCAAATTCAAACGCAACGAAGCTTACCGATCTGACACGTAACCGCCTAGAGGTATACCCACAAATTGACCTACATTGCCAAATGTGCCGACCATCGTTAATTTCCATTCAGCACCGCAGTAAATACCGAACTAATTTTAAAGCAAATATGATGAAATAGCAAAATGATATATTCGTATAAACCTTTCGCTAGCCGATACAAACCTCATTCGCAATCGTCACTTCCTTATCGCGAAATATGAAATCGTTGTCCGAACATCGTTCTTTCGTGCTGTTATCGAAATTGTGTGCATAGCAAAGTCCTAGTGATTCATCGGCGGGAGTGGTGGTGAGTGTTTGGTTGGTGGTATAGTTACTTGCATAGCGATAACATTGATCTAATCCGTTACTTTTTGTGGGAATGGTGAATTGCGTCCAAGGCTCTTCGTATACGCTTGAGGGCGAGTCGCATTCTGGAACTTTACATCTGCGGAAAATCTTGTTTTAAGCACAACCCAATTGAAAAATGTTCAAGGTAAAGAAAAGTATGCATTTCATTTGTTTATTATCTAAGTAGTTCAAACTAAGTTGTGCCTACGCCAGCTTAGACTTAAGGGGTGGTCTAGAAATTTCAAAACATCGATGAATGGAAGAAAACAAAACTGGTTCTCTCATCTACCTCTACGGCTCTTCTATTAGTACAGTTGGCGGTATCATCACCTATAGGAAACTCATGGCAAGCGTATGGCGGTTCTCTTAAATTACCTCTGTCGCAGCTGCAAGGACGAGCAGGAGGTGGGCGTGTTGAACACCTTCTCTTGCTAGCAAGCGATACCTTCGTCTAAACTTTTACTTCTTTTGATGTCTAGCAGTGTTATAGTCTGTGGCTCTGAACAATATTTCATCCGCAATAAAAAAAAAGTTCTGTCCCAAGGAAAAAGATATCCATTATTTAAAATGTTTCGGATTGTCCAATTTGGGTGAAATATGCACCTTCTTCTTCTTAATTGGCGCGATAACCGCTTACGCGATTTCGGCCGAGTTTAGCAAAGCGCGCCAGTCGTTTCTTTCTCGTGCTAACCGGCGCCAATTGGACACACCAAGTGAAGCCAAGTCCTTCTCCACCTGATCTTTCCAACGCAGAGGAGGCCTTCCTCTTCCAGCTGGTACCGCACCGAATACTTTCAAAGCTGGAGCGTTTGTATCCATTCGGACGACATGACCCAGCCAGCGTATCCGCTTTATCTTTATTCGCTGCGCTATGTCTATGCCGTCGTAAAGCTCATACAGCTCATCGTTCCATCGTCTCCGATATTCGCAGTTTCCAACGTGCAAAGGTCCAAAAATCTTACGCAGAATCTTTCTCTCGAACACTCCAAGCGTCGCTTCATCGGATGTTGTCATCGTCCAAGCTTCTGCGCCATACGTTAGGACGGGCATGAAGAGAGTCTTGTAGAGTGTTAGTTTTGTTCGTCGAGAGAGGACTTTACTGCTCAGTGGCCTACTTAGTCCGAAGCAGCACTTGTTGGCTAGATAAATTCTCCGTTAGATTTCAATGCTGACATTATTATCGGTGTTAATGCTGGTTTCTAAATAAACGAAGTTTTTTACAACCTCGAAATTATAACTGTCAACAATGACGTGGGTGCCGATACGCGAGTGCGCCGACTGTTTGTTTGAAGACAGGAGGGTCTTCGTTTTATCCTCGTTCACCACCAGACCCATTCGCTTTGCCTCTTTACCCAGTTTGGAGAAGGCAGAACTAACAGCGCGGTTGTTAAGGGCTATGATGTCGGTATCATCGGCATACGCAAACAATTGTATGCTCTTATAAAATATTGTGCCTGAGCGATTAAGTTCTGCGGCTCGTATGATGCTCTCCAACATCAGGTTAAAAATATGCACCGTTTTTGTGTATAATTAGTTGCCATTTTAAAGGTAGCTTCGTACGGCCTCTCTCATAGAAGTCTTGGTCCTTACTGGTAATCAATTTTCACAATCTTCTTCACTTTCAATTTCTTATCACTCAGGAAGTTTTGCAATGATAAAAGAGGTGATAATCGCTTAGTGCCAGTTCCGTACTATATGGCGGATGCATTAAAACTTTCCAACTAAGCTTCTGGAGGTTTTGGAGAGCCACTTTCGATCTGTGTGGCTTTAATGGAACACAACACCTCTTCTGTTGGCCAATTCTGGCCAATTTTGCCCATTTTTGGTTAATCGCTAGCTTGAAACCGTCCATTTGCTGACAGTAGAGATCTGAATCTAATGTTTGGCCACACGGAAACAACTGATAATAAATGATTCCTTTCAAGTCCCATCAAATATACAGTACAACCTTTCTGACTGATTTGGCCACCGTTGGAACTGCTTCATCACGCTTTGACGCACGATCATTTTCGTACGATATTGTCGTATGTGCCCCATTTCTCATTCCCAGTCACTATCCGTTTAGGGAATAGGTCGATTTCATTTCGTACGACAAAGGCTGCGAAGGAAATTCGATCCATCATGTTTTTTGGTGTTAATTGGTGTGACATCCAAAAGTCGAACTTCTTTACTTACTGGGCGATGCTACGACTACTGACATGCTGGTCAACTTCGATTATTCCTGTGATTGTATCGGCATTCTACATCATCGATATTTTCTTTAACATCAAAAATGCCTGAACAGAATGGACGAAACCAAAATTGCACGTAATCGATACAGTAATGCCACTATGGTTGATTGGTTCGCTTAAGTGGTGATTTTTCCAGAATCCAAATGGCGCTTCCGCACCATTTTATTGCCATATCCTCGTTACCAACTTGTTTACCTGTTGTTTACAGCATGACTATATCAAGTCTGTGCGGTTCAGGAACCTTATCAGGTTGTTGACATCTAAGCCAGACAGCTGTTCCAGACTCTCGAACAGCGGTTTATCCAGGGTTAACATTCTATCCTTCCATAGGGCAGGGCATTCTCCGATTGTTTACAACTGTGACAGTTTGTGTTGTGAGGGATGCCCATTTTGGCTGCTTGTTCTCCCACAGACCAAAAGCCAGATATGACTGCCGTTAGCCTCCAGGCGGCCCGTCGTTTCATGTTTATCAATGTTGACGATTGCTTGAGGTTGTAGGTGGGCCATAACGTTCTGCTAATTTTGCATTTCGTCTGGTCTCTCCGCCTACAATCTGCGATTCGGAGGTATTTTAGGGCAATCGCACTCTTGACTGCACCTAATGGTGTGAATACCGATTCTGCAAGAGCGTTATTCATGGCAGATGCCCTTCTTGCCATTCAATCCGCTTTTTCATTACCTGCTATGCTCCGATGTCCCGGGACCCAGATTAAGGTAACTTTATAGTTTTCGCTTAAGGTGGCAAGGCTAGTCCTGCCATGCTCCACCACTTTAGAGGTTGTTGTAGCCGAACCCAGTGCCTGGATGGCAGCTTGACTATCTGAAAGAATAGCGATATTGCCCTTAAAAGAGGGATCTGCGATTAGTAGCCTACAAGCTTCCACAGATTTTTCAATTTTAAGTCTATTAGTCCATCTGTATAGGCTGTAGGGTCAAGTGTTGTTTAGTGAGAATCCCTTATTCCATTCTTTTCTAGATGGAAAGAGAGTGCCAAAATTTATACTGAATGTTACCGTCGGGACGATGTAGTCAGTCCTCTTCGAGGTATACTCGGTTTGTCGCAGTAATAGACTGGATGACCATGAGCTATTTCCTTTCAGCGACCCGCTTCATTTAACCTAAATGCATTCATTGTTGCCATCTTCTTGATATGTAGATCTACCGGAATAACGTGTGTCAGAGTTGTAATGGCCTCCCTAGGACATCGTCTGATATCGTCACATACTGTTATTGCACAGGCTGATCTTCGTATTCTACCAAGTAATTTGATGTTGTATTTTCTCTCCAGAGCTAACTAACGAGCCATACGTTAAAATTGGTCGTATAACCACCTTATACAAACATAATGTATACTTGGGTTGAAGGCCCCATCTTCTTCCTAGCATATGCTTACAGGCATGTAAAGCGAATTCTGATTTCTTTACCCGTTCTTTAATGTTTAATTTCCAGCTAAGTTTGGAGTCCAGAATTACCCCTAAGTACTTCGCACTGGTTGAAAGTGAGAGGGTTTGTCCGTTAATATTTGGTAGGGTAAACGTTCAAACTTAGGCCCCAGCCTGTAGTCCAAGAGGGCTCGCCTAGTGCCCCTTGAATAATCCCACTGATTGGGATACAGTCCTGATGCCATTAACACCACATCATCAGCGTACGTGACCACTTTTATCCCACCTCCATTAAGTTTTATTAAGATTTTACTAATAACTCATAACCAGAGGAGTGAAGATAACTGTGGAGTGCCCCTGTGGACTTTTTTAGTTATGTTGATATTACCCATATTAGCTCTAAAATGTTTCGAATTTTTTCTTTGTTGACTCACAACTGAATGGAACAAACAAAAAACAGCTAAATATTTTTTTTAGTGTGAAGTGTCATCTGGACAATGGACATAAACTTTAAACTCTTTGAACCATACTTTACGAGATAGTGATCACTACAGCCATCTACCAAGAGTATAATGGATTTCTTTTTCCCCACACTTTTTGGGCGATTTCCTCCTCCTATTTGTGGCGTGCGTCTTGATGTTGTTCCACAAATGGAGGCACCTACAGTTTTAAGCCGACTCCGAAAGGCGGAGCAGCTTTTTCATGGCAGAGATACACTCGGAGGTTTGCCATTGCGTATCGAGGGGCTACCGCTATGAAAACTAACTTTGTTTTTATCATTTTGGTGTTTCATGCACGCGAATCGAACCTCGCACTTCCGAATGGCAGTCACGCACCAAACTATACTTGCACGTTATTGGTTTATAACTTTACTATATTCAACTTATGCGTCGTTTATTCTACGTTTATTCATACCTGCGTGTAACAGTACCCGCAGTAAAGATGTACGTAACCGAAAACATCGCACTGAACAACATCGCCACGCAAATCAACGAAAGTATCATCAGCTGAAAGCGGCCAAATTGGCCAATTCGTAGAAGTATTTCATCGAGACTGGAGTTTTCCTCATCCTTCTCGTACACAGCGCTCACTTCGATATGCGTCTGCGTGTTGGGCTGGCCACTCGCCGGTAAATCATACTGATCTTTATGTGTCACAGAGGGATCCATTTGAGCGATTTTTTTTGTAGGAATAACTGTTATTTAACTCCAAGTAAAAAGTAAAATCATCTCAGCTAAATCCTTTCGGGTTTTAAACAAAATATTTTAACTTCAATCACTTTTATTTTGATTTCATTCGCACAGTTGCTCGTCTGTGTATATCCCCGCTCGTTCGTTTTACCCGTTGGTTGCGATCTGTTTCGTTGAACTTTACGCGTGTAACTGCCAGTTCATTGGTTAACGTAACTTAAATCAGCAAATTGGCAGTTGGTCACGTCGGAATGCTTATCCGAAGCGCCTCGGCGCGTGTGTCGTTTTTTCGAAAAAGCCGCTGGTGTTTTGATGGCAAGCACTGCAGTTCGCATGCGAGTCCACTTATGAGGATTTGTTTACATTGCGTCTACATAGTAAAATATACAAAGTGGGCTCTCTTATGGCCTCTGGACACGATCAAGCATTGTTGACAAGAACTTTATATGTGTGCGTGTCGGGTGCTTGACGCTAATATCAAAAATTTTTGATTTTTACCGACAACAAGTATGTGTGACACGACGACACCCGACTGCACTAACACACACAAAGCTCAGTCAAGCATGCTTGCCCGTGTCCAGAGGCCATTAGAGAATAGGCAATCATGGAGCAGATTTTAATTTTGTTGTACGGGTGCAGATACTCTACATACAACCAATACGAGTTGAGTGTTGTTGTAAAAATACAATCAATTCAATCCTTTATACTTGCATTACATCACGAGATCACTGACCTCACATTTATTCTCGGTGACTGGTTCGTATTGAAAATTTGTATATGCGATTATGTGATTCTTTTTTGAAGCTGAGTGGAAATAGAGACGTGGAAGAGCAATTTTTTATTAAAAATTAAGCTCAATACTTTTTAAGTGCACGTAGTCCTGCGACGCTGTAACCGAATAAGTTTGTGTGTGACCATTTTATGATGGGGCACCGAGTTCGAAGCTCACTGATAGAAAATATTTTTATTTCTAATAGAGGCCGCTCCTCGGTAGGCAACGGCAAAATTCCAAATGTCATTATGTCACGGAAAAGCTGCTCATTAAAAAAGGATGCCCCGATCGATCCAATGGCCGGTACACATAGCTACGAGTTTGGAAATTGAATGGCGTGGAGTCCCAAGAACTTTCTGAATTCTTCGTCTAAGAAATATAGTTCCATCTATTCTGCGCTTTTCTGAGAAATAAGTTGTGCGATTCTCCTTTAACAACAGTCGAGGGAATGCGGATGTCTGGGTAGAAGACCTCTAAGATCAATTCAGTCGACCCCTTCCTAGTGAACTCATTAGCAATTTCATTTCCTTCTATGTTCCTATGTCCTGGCACCCAGATCAGATAAATGTTCCTTGCACACCCAACAGATTTGATCTCCTCTACAAGAGTTGATCAGTTTAGATCTACAACATGGCATGGTCAGAGCCTTGATTGCGGCTTGACTGGCGTCATAAGTGAAGACTCTGCCTACTAATAACAAAGCAAAGTGAAAGGAAAAACAAAAATACGAAGCAGTACTGTCGATTTACGTCCAAGATAGTAGAAGTGCGACAGCAGTACGAAGAAAAATGCAACTCGAATGTTGTAGTGCTGTGTAGGTCTTCGCAGAGCGAAAGCGAAGCCAAAGCAAAGTACTGCCGCTTTTGCAGCCGCTCGGATATCTGAGCAGTTTTCAAGTTTTTCAAATGCTTGACCTCGAATAGCTGCTTGTACTATTTGTGTGACTCGATTGATGAAAATTAAAAAGTCGTGAATGGGATTTAATTCGTCTTTAATATTCATTCTGTCTAAAAAGTAACGGGAATTGTTCAATAAAACGCAAAATAATTGTTTGATCAACAAAATTTATTTTCTCGCCTTCAAAATAGGCTCCATTCGGGACAATACACATATGTCAACGGTTAGTTCAGTCATCAAAGCACCTTTTAAACGCGTTTGAAGAGAGCTTCTTCAGCTCCTTCAGCGAATTTTACTTAATGACCTCTATCGACTCAAAGCGCCGTCAGCGGAGTGTCAATTTAAGTTTTGGAAAAAGGAAAAAGTCACAGAGGGCTAAACCCTGTGGTTGTTAGATGATATTTGTCGAGTTTTTGACCAAAAAAGTGTTCACAATATGAGTCTCGTTAAAAGGTGTGTTATCATGGTGCAAGATCCATGAGTTTTCTTTCCACAAATTGGGCTCACCACATTCTCACCCAAACGTCGCATAACTTCCAAATAATATTCTTTACTTCGAATTACCTTGAAAGAAAACGAGTAGCATGATTTTCACTTCTGACCGACTGCGACGTGGTTTTTTGGGTTTCGGCTCATGTGTCTTCAGCTACCTTTTTCCGATGCATTTTTTTCAACTCTATTGGAACGAGTCGACCAGCCGCGCGTCTCATGCCCAATTGATGGTGTAAAATGTTGCGATTGATTCGTGAGACACGCTAAGGTAACGAGCTACCCCGTCAAACTTAAATGATAGTTTGATGCTTTTCAACCACCATTTCCTTGACTTTGTTGACGTTTTCAGCCGTTGAAGGCGTTGATGGCCGACCAAATAGGGGCAAATCTTTCACGACTTCTCGGCCCTCTGCAAAAGCCTTATACCACTCATAGACCCATGTTTTTGATAAAGCACACTCGCCATAGGCTTTCTGCAACATTCTTAACAAATTCTTTGTTCGATATTTTTATCCATAATGAAAATCGCAAAGCACATCTGCGGTTGACAGATCACCCTCAAACTCTGCGACACTAGAGAGGACAGTGGTACCAACATTCCAGCAAAAACAATTTAGACATATTACACATATACATACATACACACGCGAGCTATGCACCATAAGCCTCTGTTAATAACAGAGCTAATGTTATTAGCATGACAATAACACAATAGTGATGTTAAACAATATAAACAATGTTAAAAGGTTAAATGTTAAGAACTGTTAGGAGAAAAACAATGTTGGGGAACCTAAATTAAACAGTTCTAGTAACAACAAATAAACAAATAGTAAAAAGGACTGTTGGATGGTAGAATACCATTGCAACTGAGCTTTGAATTAGGGTGATGCTTTTTATTTAACTGCAGCTAAAATGCAGCTTTGTTTTAGGTAATAAGCAACTAAGTTTAGAATGTACAGAGAAGTTTTAAGTTGACGTTGAAGATTAAAGTCATGTGTTTTGCAAACTACTTACTATTTCATTTTAAATATACAATTTTAAATGAACAGTTCCCGATATTTATTTTGACAGAAAGTCGTATGAATATTTTTCAATGAAAAATGCTTACTCTAAAGATTAACTCATTCACTAAATATGGAAAACATTTCACTAAAATGACTTTTGCGCCTGACCTTCCAGTAAGTAGCGCAACTATGAGCCAAATTTTTAAGTAAATTTTTGCGTGTTTCGGCACTTTCTCACTTCGATTTTATGTTTCCACCCATTAAAATATGATGGAAGAATGGAGATAGTTCGTAGCTTTTAGGCGGCCAATTTTAATCACCGTTTCGCCGAATTATTCCATTTTCGACGACAATACGCAAAAGATTGAATATGCACCAAATCTGATGCAACCAAATGTCTTCTACGTCATTCTCTTGAACATGGCGAACCAAAAATCAGTTCAAATAGCGCGATAACTGCCACCATTGGCTGTAGGAGCGGCCTCTTGTGAAAATGGCCTTTTAATGAAAAATGGAATAAACAAAAACCATGTTTTAATGATGTCATCCGACCAAAATCGGCGCCAAAAAGTCATTCGCTGTAAGCAATTGGGTGGACTTCTCCGATTCCCAAATGTGAAAATTGTTAACATAGCCGCCGAGGTGAAAATGAAAAGATGATTCTTCGGCAAACATTTTCAACCGAACATTCTTCGCGTGACATCGACTCATATCCTATTTAACTCAATCGAAAAAATGGAGGGTTCAAATTCCGAAAGCTGTATCTTATCAAATGTCTAATTTTGGCTTGCTTTTGTCAAAACAAAATTAGTTATATTTAACGACACTGGCTATGCCAGCGAAAAGGCTTATTAATAAACAAAAACAAAATCGAATAATTTTATTGATTCATACTCGATAAGAAACTAACTACGCAAGTACGCGAATCTCTTGCACACATACAAAGAAAAACATCCAGAAGCCAATGGGTGGATATCGAAAGAGAATTTAGATTAAAATTACACTAGGAAACACAGTTAAATGAAAACTTCCAACCTTCGTTCTTGAATTGAACAATTTTTCTCTGCAAGTTTCTTAATTTTATAGTTCATACACTAGGCAACAAAATAAAAAAACTTCGGCTGCCTCTATTATGGGGTTAGGGGTAGTCAGCCCTAAAAATGATGATTTTCAATCATTTTTTTGCTAGTCAGTTACTTTATTTTACAAAAATAAAAACATAGCATTAATACATCATATTTCGACTTGACTTTAGCAAAACTTCAAAAAAAAAAAAAAAATAATAATTTTAAAAGTTATCGCTGTTTGTGTGGAGCACGTTTCTCCAGAAGTGCCTTGCGGTGATCATCACAAGTCCTTGAAATTCTTCTAAACTCAATCGGACAAGAGAAATTAGTTTTATTAACAGATAATCTTGTGCCTGATCGAAACTTTCTTTTTCAAAAATTATAATGTGGCGACATCAGGAAATATTTTTCAGATTTTCGAGAAAAAAACCGACAATTAATTGTTAAAAAAAATCGAAATTTTTGAACGAAAAGATCCCTTAATCAGGCTCGGGTTTTTTATGTTTTTCTAAAGCAGTGAACACCTGTTCAAAAAACATAGTTTTGAGAAAAACTCATTTAAAGTTTTGCTATCGATTACCGGAGCGTCCGACCGCACTTTGTTAATTGTTGAATAACTCGAAAAGTACTTGTCAGATTCACTTCAAATATTTACATAATATTTTTAAGATATTATACATACCTTCAGAAAATGTAAAAAATTCAATTTTTTGGAAATTCTGACTACCCTTAACCTCTTATTTTTTCAGTATTATTTTTTATAAAATCTATTTTTTTTTATCAAATCGGAAACCAAACGAGTTTTTTTAATGGAAATATTTTTTCTCTGCAAATTTGATTAAATGTATATTTACACAAGTCAACAAAAAAAGTTACATTTGCACTATTATTTCCTTTTGTCTGTCGATTTCAAACCCATGCAAAAAAGATTCAACGGTATCATTTTTCTCTGCATTTTTATGTAAATCTGTAATCAAATTAGGCAACAAAATAAAAAAAAAATGACTGCCGCTGATATTTTCTTATGTACTTCTTCGATC
Source organism: Anastrepha fraterculus (assembly GCA_037575425.1). Lineage (NCBI taxonomy): Eukaryota > Metazoa > Arthropoda > Insecta > Diptera > Tephritidae > Anastrepha > Anastrepha fraterculus. The sequence goes on along the minus strand of JAYXIM010044508.1, from coordinate 217,761 downwards.
TCCAACCCTAGAAAATCGAAAAGAAAACAATTTTTTTTTAACTGTAACATTTTATCGCTGGAATTTTTTTAAATTTATAATTACAGAAGTCAACAAATTCCATTAGCACTAATCTTTTCTTTTATATTTCTGTTACAAAATCTTAAAAACATTTTTTTTGTAACATTTTTCTCTGGGCTAAAGAGCAACTCGAAGCCATTCAAGAACAGCCATTACATCCATTGAAAAGAACCGCTTTGTGCGGCTCGATGTGCGGGAGGAATTATCCTCCCATATTTCTTCAAAGACGTGGCTAGCGCCAATGTAACAGTGAATGGGGAACGCTATTGCGACATGATTAACGACTTTTTGATGCCGGATGCCGGAAATTGAAGGCGGTGATTTCCACAACTTGTGGTTCCAACTATGCTATGTACTTACCATACATCCCCTGAATGAATGGCTTTACTGCGTCGTTGTTTCGGTGTGTAATTTGTCTCTCCTCTCGGACCAGGGGATTGGCCACCAACATCGTGTGATACCACGCCTTTGAAGTTTTATTTGTGGGCGTACGTAAAATCTAACTGCTTTGTGGATAAACCAGCTGCGATTGAGGCATTGGAAGCCAACAATACTAAAGTTATTCACGAGATACCGACAGAAGTCGTGAATGGATCCGAAACCTCTAAATTGATCACCCTTTAAAGATTTATTGAATCACATAAAAAGTTCGGAGAAAGCAATTTCATATCTCTAAGTAGGGTAACGAAAATGTTGCTTGCTTTGGAAATACTGCTTTATTTATCACTTGTTGTTGCTACTACTCGTACATTGACAAAAGCACAACTGAAATAAATAAAATTGGTTGCAGATTAGCGGCATAGGATAGTAATTTTTGGGTATATCTTTTTGTATATAAAGCCTGTGTCAGAAAAAAGGAACGCGATTATTCGTGAAATATAAAAGAATAAATTTAAATTTTTATTACATGAAAGTTTGTATAAAACTACGAGTCGCAATTACTCAATAAACCGTGTAGTCTTCATCGTTGTCTTTTGAACCAGCTTTTCTGCGTAGCTCGTCGACAAACAGGACTAGATTTTGCGAACTTGACGCACGAGTTGCTTTAAATCATGGACTGACCTTCCGGCAAGTTGCGTTTCCATAGTTTCCCACACATTTTCAATGGGTTTGGCGTCTGGGGACTGGGAAGGCCAGTCCAATACTGTGACGCCATTTTCTTGCTTTTCAATATGTCTTTCGGAGAGCAGTAGTTTTTTATGATGTGGGACGGTAGGATATGTTCGCCTCCTTCAGTCGTCGTTCGATGGTGTTGATACTCTTTCTTTTCTTCTGACACAGACTGTACGTCATCAGATAAAAATGAAGATTTTCTGTCACTGATTTCTGCAAGAAGATGAGGTGCATTGTTTGTTTTAATTATTTAAATTAGTGTTTTTCCAGTTCTTTCAGTTTTTGAATGCCGGACACCTTTTATTTTAATTAGCACATAAAAAAATACAATGAACAATCTGGTGGCGCACCGCGTCTGTGTGCTAACTAAAAAAGTACAAATATAGATGTGACGCGCCATTTCCTCTTACTCAAATGGTTAGGTTAGGTTGAAATGGTTGCCACTGGACGAAAATCAAATTTGCCCTTTGTGATACTATTGCAAAGGAAAGAAGAAGAAAAGGAAACTATTGAGAAGGAAGGAAGGAGCCGGGGAGGAAAGAAGTATGTATATTTGTTGTAATGAAATGAAATGGAACTGTTTGGGTACAAACATATATATATATATATATATATATATATATATATTAAGCCGGGTCAATTTGTGGGGAGGGAAAAAAATCGCCCATTGCTCATATTCTAGGGATCAAAATAAGAAACTTTGCCGAAGGAACCATACCTCTAAAACGAATTCTGATGTCCCCCAATTTGGGTTGTTGAAAAATTAATCATTCTTTTTTTATTTCTACAATGGAAAAAACCAAGTATCGTGCAGTGATTGAATTTTTATTTTTTGGAAGGTTTAAAAACAAAGGACATTTATGAACGAATATTGAAAGCGTATAAGAACTTTTCGCTATTAATTAGTACAGTAGAAAGATGGGTTGCTGAATTTGAACGTGGTCGCAGAAGTCTTGAAGACGATCCACATCAACGACAGCAAGTACGCCCAAAACCAACAACAACAACAGAAATCGTAGAAGAAATGCAAGAAATCGTATTAGAAATAGAGACTTAGTAGAAACCCTAGGCATCTCATGGGGCAGTGTAAGCAATATTTTGGTTGAAGTATTGGGTTTCAAAAAGCTGTGTGCACAATGGGTGCCGCATTCGCTAACAACGAAAAAACAAACCCACATTCGAATGCGACTTTCTCAGAAACTTTTAGAGCGTTTTCGAAAGGATAAAGTGAATTTTGCCGCAAAATTCGTACCAAAACTGCTCAATTTCGACCAAAAGCAGCATCGCATGAACATTGCTAATGAGATGTTGGACTCTGTCCGTGACTATCCCAAATTTGCTCCAGAGGGTCAAAACTGGTGACGAATCGTGAGTTTTTGGTTATGACGTGGAAAACAAAGCTCAATCATCTCAATGGAAGCTGCCGCACGAACCAAGAGCGAAAAAAGCGCGCCAAGTCGAATGTAAAAGTTTTGCTTACCGTTTTCTTCGATTGCAGGAGCGTTGTGCATCATGAGTTCTTGCCACAGGGTAAAACGGTCAATAAGGAATATTACCTGCAAGGTATGCGCAATGTGCGCGAAGCAATGCGCCAGAAACGCCCGGATTTGTGGAAGAACAAAAATTGGCTCTTGCATCACGATAACGCCCCTACACATCGTTGCTTGTGCGCTACTTTTTGGCCAAAAACAACACATTAATGATGCCGCAGCCACCGTATTCCCAGATCTGGCTGCCTGTGACTTTTTCTTGTTCCTGAAACTGAAGAGGCCCATGAAAGGACGACGCTACGCTACGATTGACGATATAAAGTCGGCATCGAAGGAGGACCGGAACAAGATAAAAAAAAATTATTTTTTGAAGTGCTTCGAAAATTGGAAAAAAAATTGGCACAAGTGCATAATATCTCATGGGGATTACTTTGAAGCTGACAAAATAGATATTTATGTATAAATAAATAATTTTTGAAAAAAACACAAAATTCGCGATACTTTTTGCACACACCCCGTAATAATAATAATAGTGGTGCTGAGGAGTATATCGAAGTTTTTTAATTTTAGGTCCATTTTGGAACGGGTTAACATATTATACATACATCTATCTCGTTTCACCAAATGCAAAACTGGCGAATAATTTGTTTTGAAACTTAATGTCGCTATTATAAAAAAAATCAAAAAAAAATTTTCTTTAAAGTCCATTGAATTTTGAGCTACTAAAATACAAGTTTCAAGTAGCTAAAAAATTGCCTTGATTTTTGAGCATTTTTTCGCTGTCGTTCTTGTGCATCTCCTTCATATGACGAATACGCGGAATTCTAAAAAATCACTTTTGTGGTACTTAGTTAAAATTTAATAGTTTTAGACTTTTTTAATCACATTTTAATTGTTCTAGAATGTCAGAATTCAAATAAAATAGCCGACATTTTCATGAATTTACATTATTACTAGGATTCACTTCTGTTTTATTTTTCTGCTGTTTCACCCCAAGGTTGTGCGCATCATGCATTGTTGTTGGCAGCACAATATTTGTCGTTTCGGGAAAGAGTAGTGCCAAAATGCCGCTGGTAATCGCGGAAATGGCAAATAATATTGCCGGAGCGTTCTCGTCATATTTAGCCTGGGAAAGAGGGGGAAAACCGTTAATATTATATAAGTATTAATGAATTTAAACTGCAAATTAAGTAATAAGTGATTGATGATTTAAATCGAAAGCAAAAAGTGTTAATTGGGTGCTTGAAGTGTTAATTGGGTTCATTTAAATATTGAGATGATGTAAGCATATTTTGAAGTACGACGTGGTAATCATCAGTGGGCATCACAAGTGAGCTCTATGACTACTGAGCGTATGCTCTGTGAGAGCAAGTCGTACAATTTAAACAAACCTTCAATAGGTCCTTGGCTCTTGGGACATAGCAGCAATGGTGAATATATATTATTTAGAAATCGTAAAAGGCTTATACTGAAATGTTGAGTTATTTCGTCAAAAGTTTTAATAATTTTGGTACTAAATGAAGGATTTTTGAATTGAGTACACTGCGAGTTGCGCTTTGGGCTGTCTTGCTTCATTTCCACTTCATGTATTTTAGAACCTACTTCCACCGCGCCTTTCTGCAGTTATGTTTAATTAAATACAGGTAAAGATCTCATTTAGAAGTCGGAAGTCTACGCAATTTTTTTTGTATAAAAACTGGTAAACTCTACTTTAGAAAAAAAAAAAAATTTACTAACAGAGAATGTTGTGTTAACAGCAATGACCGTATTACAAATTACCGGTTCTAGGTGAAGTGATCTAAATAGTCTGGACATTGTACATTTTGCTGGTTTAATTCTAGACTTGAGTATAATAAGAAATAAACAAAAAAAAAATGTTTAAAACAATTTTGAAGAAAGTTAATAATTTTGAGATCTTAAAGTATGCTATTTAACACTTAAATTTTTTTTATATATTTTGAAAAAAAAAAATCTTTTTAAATCTTTTTTCCAAAATTTTTGGGGAAAAGTTTCTTTTTTGTAACTTATCCTAAAACAAATTTTTGAAAAAAATTAAAAATTTTGATGTCTATTACAGGTTAATAGTTTTGGTACAGATAACTTTTGCTACTCCAATATTTTTATATATTTAAAAAAAAAGTCCTTTTTTAAGTCTTTTTTCCAAATTTTATTTTTTTCCCACATGTTTGTTGAATTTTTGTTATATATTTTGAAATAAAGTAAATAATTTCGCGATCTATCAAATGTTGAAATTTTTGGTACAGTGGTTTTTAAAGTATGCTTTTTAACACTTTAAGGTTTATAATTATTTGGAAAAAATATATATATTCTTTTAAATATTTTTTCCAAAATTTTTGGGGATACGTTTTTTTTGTAATTTATTTGAGGTCTATTAAAGGTTGAAAGTTCTGATACAGATAATTTTTGGTACTCTAATTATTTTTATATATTTTGAAAAACAAAAAAAAATATTTTTTTTTCAAAATTTTTGGGGAAAATTTAAATAATAATAAAATAATAATTTTGATATCTATTAATGTTGAAAACTTTGGTACAGAGGGTTTGAAAGTATGTTTTTAATACTTAAATTTGTTTTTTACAAATGTTGAAAAATAAATCCTTTTTTAATGTTTAGTAGTTTTTTGGGGAAAGACTTCCTAATTTATCTTAAAACAAAATTAAAAACCAAAAAAAGTAATAATTTTGAGATCTATTAATGTTGAAAATTTTGGCACAGAGGGTTTGAAGAGTTTAATAATACTTTAATTTTTTGTATATGTATTGAAAAAAATATGTTTTTTTAATTTTTTGGAAAATTTTTGGGCAAAAGCTTCCTAATTTATCCTAAAACAAAATTAAAAACAAAAAAAAATTAATAATTTCGCGATCTATCAAATGTTGAAAATTTTGGTACAGAGGTTTTTAATACGTAAATTTTTGTATATATTTTGATAAAAAAACATTTTAAAATCTTTTTCCAAAACTTTTGGGGAAACGTTTTTTTTTGTATGTAATATATCCTAGACCAAATTTTGAAAAAAAAAATAATAATTTTAAGGCCTATCAAAGGTTGAAAAGTTGGGGGCAGTGGTTTTTAAAACTTAAAGTTTTTTTTAATATATTTTGAAAAAAATATGCTTTTTTATTTTTAAATTTTTTAAGAAAAAGCTTTTTTGTAATTTATCTTAAAAAAGAACTTTCGAAAAAAATTAATAATTTTGTTATCTATTAAATGTGGTACAGATTATTTTTGGTACATTAATTTGTTTTTCTATATAATTATTTTGAAAAGTATATCCTTTTTATTTTGTTTTTCAACATTTGTTGGGGAAAACGTTTTTGTAATTCATCCTAAAACATTAAAAAAAATTTTGAATATTAAAAAAAAAACCAAAAATATTTCGCTTTAAAAAACTTAACCAAAATTTTCAAAATTAACTTAATCTCAAAAGTATTAACTTTTTTCATATTTATTAGTTTACTTCTTATTACACTCACGCTTACAAATAAACCAATTCTCACAAAAATTTATGACGATATCCAAGACTTCGCCAAACTTCATCAATAGTCCTTGAACTTCGCTGCACTAACAGGAAATGTTATGCTAAAAGTGATAGCTGTACCAAAAATGTACTCGTATGTATATTTTTTAAAAGGTAATTTCAGGCGCAGCCCGAGGCGTACCTGTGAAAATAGGCGAACTATCATTAACTAAGTCCTGTGTTATGAAGTTTTCGTGCAGAAAAGAAAACTACTTTTCTCTCTATTTTTAACATAAATGTAGATTTTTTGTAACACACAAAGTTTCTATTCCCATTTTGTGGAATAAAAAATGCAAAAAAGGCAAACATATAAAATTTTGGAGATGATCCCTTCATCTATGTATTGTCAGAAAACCTCAAATGTAAACACAAAAAACAGCTATTGAAGTTGAAGTTAATTCGATAGCAGTGGAAAAGACTGACATTTGTGAGGCCTAGTAGAGGTTCTAATAGCATTAGGCCACAATAGACCTTAAGGTCGAAGTGCCTACCTCTGAATCATACATCTTCAATTGCAGTAGAGTTTTTTGTTGGGTAAATATCCTTTATTTGGGTGTTTGGCCTAGCTTCTGTTAATGACCCACTAGGATCTAAAGTTCTATGTCAATCTCGAACGGTAGCTTGTTTTTTTAACATTGAGCTCTTTGATGGCTTAAATGCACTCGGAGATTTGCCATTGCTTGCCGAGGGGCGACTGTTGTTAGAAAAAACTATTTTCCACCATTTGATTTTTATGCTCAAAGCAGCTTTCGAACCCCAGCTCTACCGGGTGTAAATAGGCTATTACCTAATACAATGCACTGTTATGCTACTTACCAGTAACGGCGTTTGTGGCGCCAACATTGAACCCACACGCCCAACCATCGAACAGACACAGAGCAAACTGTTGCGAACATTTGTTGGAAATATTTCCGATGTGAAGAAATATAATATTTGAAAGGCTGTCGTAATCATAAATTTTCCAATTAGGAAGAGCGTTAAGCGCCATCCAAAAGCATCTGTAAATACGAATACAAAATAATTAGATGAATAGCTGATAAGCACAATTTTTATATTGCGCTTAGGAAACACTTACCAGTCGGTAGAAATGTCGTAGTTAAACAACAAATTCCGCTTATCAACATTGTGCCGCATAGCGAATATCTCCGGCCGTAACGATCCATTATGAGAAAAGGCAAAAAGAATCCGGGTATCTCCACGAGCGCAATAAACATAAAGTTGTTGTACTTGTCACCATCCAAGAGTACCGCATTCAAACTAATGCCATAGTAGACCAACACAATGACAATCCAACAAAATGAGCAATTTATGATGCGCCAAGTTAATTTTTTGAATGCTTCCTTGATGGGAAATTTACCACCCGTTGCTGTTGCCAATTTCGCGCGATTCGCCAAAATCAATTTATCCAGCGAATTATCGGAAAGTTTACGTTTATTTATTCTGGCTGCACGCGTCAGTATGCTCTTGACTTCCTCATCCTTAGACTGGCTCAGTAGCCAACGTATACTCTCGGGTAATATCCAGATAAATCCAATGCATATTACAGCAGGCGTGTAAATAATACGCAATATGAGACGCCAATTTTGAAAATACTTTGCCACAACTGCTAACAAAATCTCGCCGATAGCATAGAAAATGGTGACGATGCTGCAGGCGACGACACGACGCTTGGGACCGACCAACTCAATGCCTACAATGAAGCATGTGGAGTACATCGGACTCGATGCCATATTATCGAGAAACTCGAAAATTACAAACGTAGTGTAGTTGGGTGAAAAAGAGCGTATGAGACCCAAAATGCCGCTGAAGAAACCGCCAAATGCGAGCGCCGTGCGCCGGCCAAAGCTGTTGGGAAATAGAAAAATGAATAACATCAAATTCAAACTCAACGAAGCTTACCGATCTGAGACGTAACCGCCTAGAGGTATACCCACAAATTGACCTACATTGCCAAATGTGCCGACCATCGTTAATTTCCATTCAGCGCCGCAGTAAATACCGAACTATTTTTTCAAGCAAATATGATGAAATAGCAAAATGATAATATAAAACTTTCGCTAGCCGATACAAACCTCATTTGCAATCGTCACTTCCTTATCGCGAAATATGAAATCGTTGTCCGAACATCGTTCTTTCGTGCTGTTATCGAAATTGTGTGCATAGCAAAGTCCTAGTGACTCATCGGCGGGAGTGGTGGTGAGTGTTTGGTTGGTGGTATAGTTACTCGCATAGCGATAACATTGATCTAATCCGTTACTCTTTGTTGGAATGGTGAATTGGGTCCAGGGCTCTTCGTATGCGCTTGAGGCCGTGTCGCATTCTGGAACTTTACATCTGCGGAAAATCTTATGTTAGGCACAACCCAATTGAAAAATGTTCAAAGTAAAGAAAAGTATGCATTTAATTTGTTTATTATCTATGGTAAGCAGTTCAAACTAAGTTGTGCCTACGCCAGCTTAGACTTAAGGGGCCCGGTGGTCTAGAAATATTTCGAAGGTATAGTATCGGCCGCCTTAGCCGAATGGGTTGGTGCGTGATTACCATTCGGAATTCACAGAGAGGTCGTTGGTTCGAATCTCGGTGAAAGCAAAATTAATAAAAACATTTTTCTAATAGCGGTCGCCCCTCGGCAGGCAATGGCAAACCTCCGAGTGTATTTCTGCCATGAAAAAGCTCCTCATAAAAATATCTGCCGTTCGGAGTCGGCTTGAAACTGTAGGTCCCTCCATTTGTGGAACAACATCAAGACGCACACCACAAATAGGAGGAGGAGCTCGGCCAAACACCTAACAGAAGTGTACGCGCCAATTATTTATTTATTTATTTAGTATCTTAAGAATATACTGTGAAATTTTCATGCGGAAATTCACAATATTATAGCTTCTACAGCCCATTAACTAGGTAGAGAGCGATCCGCGCGCTCCTGCACCTAAAATTTTAAGTTCATTTTTCTCGAAACGACTTTTTTCGGCCTGGTGTTGTCACAAAAAAACTATTCAACCGAATTGTCTGAAGTTTTAATAAGTTATTCAAAACATCAATGGCTATCGCCCGCACTAGAATCACAAAAGTATTTCAACTATTTCCTATTTTTTTTATTAAAAAACGAAAAAAACCGTCTTTTATAGTGTCAAATTCAAAACCGCGCCATTTTGTTAATTTTTTTTTATATTCTAGTACGGGGCACGGCTGCAGTCATACTGATTAATAATTTTTTTGGTTTCTGTGTTTCAGATAAATTGAAGAGCCAAATGGACAACACCGTCCAGGCCCAATTTGTCGGGATGTTAATTTCAGCGCCATTTTTTAAATTATTAAAATTAAATTATTTTTTTATTTTTTGTATGTAATACAATTGTAAATATTGTTTTTAATTTTTTTTTATTGTAAAAAAAATGCTTGAAGGTACCCAAAATTTTCGAGCTCGGACCCCTTAAACGTGGACTGATTTCAGGTTTGCACTTCGACAGAAGAAATTGAAGTTCGGATCCAAACATCGTTGAGAGTCTTTTTTTGAGGTAGGATCGTATTGAAGATCATATTAAGGTATAGATCCACACTGGGGTTTTATTAGACCCTCGGATAAGAGTACGTTCCATGCAGTTATACTCCAAAAAAATACCAATAAAATTAAATTTTTCCTTTTACTGCATTGTGCACTATATACTTTACTTTCTGTGTTTTAATACATGAATTTATTTACTGAATCGCTCTTAACTGTGCTTAAGCCTATTGTAAACTAATTGTTACCGGGCCATTAGAAAAAATAGAAGGATTGTTGAAATCTCTACTACCCGGATGCCACTCTCCTCTTGGCGTATGTTCAGGTTAGGTTTGGTTAGGTTAAATTGAAATGTTGCCCATAGAGAGGGCACACTTGGACGAATATTAAAAATGTATCCTTTTTGATAACATTATGAAGGATATAAGAAAGCTGGAAAGGAAGGAGGATGAGGGAGGGCTGTGCGTATTTGGTGAAGACAACTGAACAATGTTTGATTTACGGTGATGTTAGCCGCTTCGTACTACTTCTAAAATTCGTCAAGTTTTTAATATCAATGCCTGCTATATCGGCAGGCCTAGCAAAGAGATGAGAGCCAAGATGCTGAAATCTTAGCCCTGTGAAAGGGCAGTTAGGGAGAAAGTGATGAGATGATTCCACCTCATCTTCCATGCAACTGACGCAAAAAGGACTCGAAAGTAATGCCGAGTCTCACAGCATGTATACCTCGCGGCTAATGTCCTGAAAGGGCATCTACGAAATTCGAGAGCTGAGAGTTTATTAACCACAGGAGATCCCTTGAGCGCCTCCGATCCACTCGTGGCCAGAAAGATTTCGCGACCCTCCAAGTTTGTGTACTTGTCCAGCGTTCGTTGAGTTGACGCGAGGCCCACCTAACTACCTCACAGGTCCCTGTGTAGCCAGCTAATCTGCCTCGCAGTGTTCTGCAGTGCGTCTATCATCAGGCACCCAGATAAGACTTACATCGAAGAATTTGGATACAATCGAGAGTGCAGCGACCCTGATTGCCATTTTGCTGTCACGGTAGATATTAACCTCCGTGACAGTAATTACGCAAGTGAGCAGCCAATCAGCTGCTTCACTGCAGTGGTCCGGTAACCTGGACTCTTGAGTCTGATGGGGAGCTCCTTGCAGAATACTCCTCCACCAACCCTTCCACCCAATGTTGAGCCATCCGTGAACAGGTTCGAAAGGCTCTGCTCCTAAAACTGGACACCGCCCACTTTTCCCTTGAAGGGATATGAGTGCAGAATGTTGCGGACTCGGACTATGCAAGGATGCGCACTGATCAACCGCCAAAGGGATGAACCTCAAAGTTTTTAAGGATATAGGAGTGTGCGTAATTGAGGTCAAACTTGTGGCCTACGATTCTCAGTCTGATTGCGGCACGTGTAGCCGCAGTTTTGCCGGCTATGTCTACAGGTACCACATTTGGCATTGCATCAACCGCTAGAGCAGGAGTAGCTTAAAGCACCCTGCTAATTGTGGAGTACCAGCTGTGTATTTGATTTACATCAGAAGTATAGTTTTTCCTCGAGTCTATGGGAACGCCTAGTCATTTTTAGCCCTAAATGTAAGAGCTGCTTCCGAGCAGGTCGCTAAAAGAAAGCTTCAAGCTTGTCGAAATGATTTTTTCAGAGCGGCCTCATGAACCTACGGCATAACCAGAAATTACACGGTGCTAGAGGAATTTTTAGCGAAATACTTTCGAAGAAGCAGTGTAGTGTAAGTTATTGCATTTTGAAAGAATTGCGTGATTTCAGCATATGACAAAAAATCCTTCAAAATACATTGGCATGATCCAAATGAAATATCAACAGTATCAATCTGATCTTTAATGGTCAACCGGCGTTTTGTGATTAGCAAATCTTCTGTTTTCTTCAGTCGTTCAAGACGAGTTTACTGTTGTTTTTATTGTAACATTATGAAACCACTTCCATAATATTTTGTGAAAAGCTGCTGAATTGACAGTCTCTGATCTATTGTAAATCCGATTCGCTCTGGCGACATTGGACCGACTATTGAAAGAACGTCGCTTCGCCTTCACAGCTTTCTCCAACTTCTTTGAATTTTTTGTATGAGTAACCGCATTGTTTGCCGTTTGTAATAATTTCTTTGTGACATGACCTGTAGCCGGAAGATTTCTGAATATTTCTGCAGCAGGAATAATCTTTTGAAAACAAATTTAATGCAACTCCTTTGCTCAACAAAATCAGGTATTGCCATGAGATGAAATTCGATACAGATACCAAAAGATTCTTGAACAGCTGAGCGCGCATGCTTCGTATTTCATATTTAAAATTTCAGCTTTCTTTTTGATTATATTGTAATTTATAGTATTCAGGTAACAATCTAACAATCTAATAAAATTGTAATTCAGACCGAGTCAGTGAAGACAGCAGTGCGTCACCCTTATCTTTTATTAATAATTTAATTTATTTTTAAAGTGCACTTGTCCAACTACCTATCCTCAGTTTCCGACTTGAAAACGTGTGTCGACAAGTGCCATACAAAGTCATAATAATTACAATTTGCATTTATTCATCGTTGCTAAAAAGATAAGTTATTATTATGCAAATAAATGCATATACTTACACACATCCACACCTACATTTGTGCTCACTTATTTAAGTCACTTCATCCTTTTACAATATTTGCAAATATTTTTCACGCAAATTTTTTTCTTAATTTTGGTATCAAAACCATATTTTCTTGTATAATAAAAGCATTATAACTAAAAGTTCAAAACTTTGTACAAAATTAATAAAAATTGCAAAAATAATTTAACTTTTTAATCAGAGTTTTTAGAAAATTTCTAGGTATGCAGTTTCATAGCACATTCAATTTTAGTTTAACAAAGTGCAGGTTTTACGTTGCTGAAAAATCGCGTTTATTTTTGATCATTTTTTTTATGTGCGATGTTGAAAATTTCCTTCAATTTCCTTAACGGCTCCCCACAAAAAATAGTCCAACGGGCTTAAATCAAAGCTCCGAGGTGGCCAATTGATATCGGAATTTCGGCTGATTATTCGGTTTTCAAAAACGGCAGCCAAAAGTTCGAGTGTAACTTTGGCAGTGTGACAAGTTGCCCCGTCCTGTTGAAACCAAATGTCGTCCATGTCATCCTCTTCAATTTTTGGAAACAAAAACTCGTTGAGCATATCACGGTAACGCTCGCCAAATCTCACTCTATTTGCTATTTGCTCTATGTGTTTTAAGAAAAATTCATAAAATATTGAAAATCGTGTTAAAACAAAACAATTTGTGCAAAAAAAAATATTTTTTCATTATAAGTCGTGCTAAATAAAATTCGTGTAAAATGAGAATTAAGTGTATTGAAGTCCACTTCAACTAATGCCGGGATTTTTGAGACTTCAATACATCGGGACTACGGTATCCGATCTTAGAATATCTATATTTTTAATTTTTTTCAAAGTAAAATGAGGTAATTTTTTAATTAGAATTAATGGCAACTCTTTTTCAAAAATATGTTTCTCCAAATCTCTCCAATAGTTTAACCTCAACAAAAAAAAAACAAAAATAGTTCTGCCGAAATTCACTTCAACTAATGCCGGGATTGTCGGCACTTAAAAATATCGGGGTTACGGTTGGAATCTCTAGTGGTAGGTGATATTTGTATTCACGGAAATATGATAAACTGAACTTAATGAAAACTTTTTTCAAAAAGGTTTTACTCGAAAATTTCCTATAGTTCAGCCTGAAAAAATAAAAAAAATATATATACTGGAATTTACATCTCCTAATACCGACAGTTTCGGGACTTAGAAATTTCAAGAGTACGGCATCTCGTTCTTAGAATTTCTACTAGTTTATATTTACATACACAACGGTGGAAGGTGCTTTAGGTTAGTCACGTAATTCAGAGAAGTTAAATTTTATCTCTATTTATTACTTTAAATTAAGCACGAAAAACGAAGTAGTTTACTTTTTGGCAACAAAATTTGTGAATTCAAATTCAATTGTTCGTTCTAATACAAAACGGCCGCAGCGCCAAAAAAATGACGTGGGAAAATCAAATGCAGCAGATGGAATAATTTAATAAATAAACGAAGCTGATCCTTTTTTTGCTTCTGAACAAATGCACGGTCACGTGAAAGGAGAAGAAGAACATTAGACAATTTTGAGACTTATACTTATTGAGATAAATTTTTTGTAAATTTGACATTTTTGAAAAACAACCCCTCAGATTGTTTTCATTAATAGCTGAGCCTATGCGCAATAATAATAATAATAATGAAAGTTTCATTGTAGGATTCTATTAACTTTCCGAGTTATGTTGAAATACGCACAGCATACCGGTGCACCACGAATGTTGTCGGGTTATCTGGACACAGACACATTTTTGAAATTGCGCCACTGAAGAGCTGGATAGGTGGGAAAACACTATCTTAAATTTGTTCGGTCTACATCGCGCAGACCAACAATAGATAGACCTTGGTGCCACTCTTGTGAAGTAACTGGACCGAATCTATCCCAGAATGGTTGAAAACAAAACTGGTTCTCTCTCCTATCTCTACGGCTCTTTTATTAGTAGAGTTGGCGGTATCATCACTTAATGGGAACTCATGGCAAGCGTATGGGGGTTTGTCCAATTTGGGTGAAATATGCACCGTTTTTGTGTATAATTAGTTGCCATTTTAAAGGTAGCTTCATACGGCCTCTCTCATAGAAGTCTTGGTCCTTACTGGTAATCAATTTTCACAATCTTCTTCACTTTCAATTTCTTATCACTCAGGAAGTTTTGCTATGATAAAAAAGAGGTGATAACCGCTTGGTGCCAGTTCCATACTATATGGCGAATGCATTAAAACTTCCCAACTCCACTCTTGACTGCACCTAGTGGTGTGAATACCGATTCTGCAAGAGCGTTATTCATGGCAGATCCCCTTCTTGCCAGTTCATCCGCTTTTTCATTACTTGCTATGCTCCGATGTCCCGGGACCCAGATTAAGGTAACTTTATGGTTTTCGCTCAAGGTGGTAAGGCTAGTCCTGCCTTGTTCCACCACTTTAGAGGTTGTTGTAGCCGAGCCCAGCGCCTGGATTGCAGCTTGACTATCTGAAAGAATTGTGATAGTGCCCTTAAAAGAGGGCTCTGCGATTAGTAGCCTACAAGCTTCCACAGATTTTTCAATTTTAGGTCTATTAGTCCATCTGTATAGACTGTAGTGTCGAGTGTTGTTTAGTGAGAATCCCTTATTCCATTCTTTTCTAGATGGAAAGATAGTGCCAAAATTTATACTGAATGTTACCGTCGGGACGATGTAGTCAGTCCTCTTCGAGGTATACTCGGTTTGTCGCAGTAATAGACTGGATGACCATGAGCTATTTCCTTTCAGCGACCCGCTTCATTTAACCTAAATGCATTCATTGTTGCCATCTTCTTGATATGTAGATCTACCGGAATAACGTGTGTCAGAGCGTTAATGGCCTCCCTAGGACATCGTCTGATATCGTCACATACTGTTATTGCACAGGCTGATCTTCGTATTCTACCAAGTAATTTGATGTTGTATTTTCTCTCCAGAGCTTTCCACCAAACTATCGAGCCATAAGTTAAAATTGGTCGTATAACCACCTTACCCTATACTCGGGTTGAAGGCCCCATCCTCTTCCTAGCATATGCTTACAGGCATATAAAGCGAATTCTGATTTCTTTACCCGTTCTTTAATGTTGAATTTCCAGCTAAGTTTGGAGTCCAGAATTACCCCTAAGTACTTCGCACTGGTTGAAAGTGAGAGGGTTTGTCCGTTAATATTTGGTAGGGTAAACGTTCAAACTTAGGCCCCAGCCTGTAGCCCAAGAGAGCTCGCCTAGCACCCTTTGAATAATCCCACTGATCGTATTGGGACACACTCCTGATGCCATTAACACCACATCATCAGCGTACGTGACCACTTTTATCCCACCTCCATTAAGTTTTATTAAGATTTTACTAATAACTCATAACCAGTGGAGTGAAGATAACACTCCCCCCTGTGGACTTTTTTAGTTATGTTGATACTACCCATATTAGCTCTAAAATATTTCGAATTTTCTCTTTGTTGACTCACAACTGAATGGAACAAACAAAAACAGCTAAATATTTTTTTTAGTGTGAAGTGTCATCTGGACAATGAATATAAACTTTAAACTCTTTGAACCATACTTTACGAGATATCGATCACCATCATATCAGCCATCTACCAAGAAAATAATGGATTTCTTTTTCCCCACACTTTTTGGGCGATTTCCTCCTCCTATTTGTGGCGTGCGTCTTGATGTTGTTCCACAAATGGAGGCACCTACAGTTTTAAGCTGACTCTAAACGGCGGATTCATAGTTTTTATGAGCAGCTTTTTAATGGCAGATATACACTCGGAGGTTTGCCATTGCCTATCGAGGGGCTACCGATATGAAAAATAACTTTGTTTTTATCATTTTGGTGTTTCATGCACGCGACTCGAACCTACGCACTTCCGAATGGCAGTCACGCACTAACCCTGACTTTCACAATATTGGTTCACAACTTTACTATATTCAACTTATGCGTCGTTTATTCTACGTTTATTCATACCTGCGTGTAACAGTACCCGCAGTAAAGATGTACGTAAGCGAAAACATCGCACTGAACAACATCGCCACGCAAATCAACGAAAGTATCATCAGCTGAAAGCGGCCAAATTGGCCAATTCGTAGAAGTATTTCATCGAGACTGGAGTTTTCCTCATCCTTCTCGTACACAGCGCTCACTTCGATATGCGTCTGCGTGTTGGGCTGGCCACTCGCCGGTAAATCATACTGATCTTTATGTGTCACAGAGGGATCCATTTGAGCGATTTTTTGTAGGAATAACTTTAATACTTATTTAACTCCAAGTAAAAAGTAAAATCATCTCAGCTAAATCCTTTCGGTTTTTAAACAAAATATTTTAACTTCAATCACTTTTATTTTGATTTCATTCGCACAGTTGCTCGTCTGTGTATATCCCCGCTCGTTCGTTTTATCCGTTGGTTGCGATCTGTTTCGTTGAACTTTACGCGTGTAACTGCCAGTTCATTGGTTAACGTAACTTAAATCAGCAAATTGGCAGTTGGTCACCTCGGAATGCTTATATGAAGCGCCTCGGCGCGTGTGTCGTTTTTTCGAAAAAGCCGCTGGTGTTTTGATGGCAAGCACTGCAGTTCGCATGCGAGTCCACTTATGAGGATTTGTTTACATTGCGTCTACATAGTAAAATATACAAAGTGGGCTCTCTTAGAGAATAGGCAATCATGGAGCAGATTTTAATTTTGTTGTACGGGTGCAGATACTCTACATACAACCAATACGAGTTGAGTGTTGTTGTAAAAATACAATCAATTCAATCCTTTATACTTGCATTACATCACGAGATCACTGACCTCACATTTATTCTCGGTGACTGGTTCGTATTGAAAATTTGTATATGCGATTATGTGATTCTTTTTTGAAGCTGAGTGGAAATAGAGACGTGGAAGAGCAATTTTTTATTAAAAATTAAACTCAATACTTTTTAAGTGCACGTAGTCCTGCGACGCTGTAACCGAATAAGTTTGTGTGTGACCATTTTATGATGGGGCACCGAGTTCGAAGTTCACTGATAGAAAATATTTTTATTTCTAATAGAGGCCGCTCCTCGGTAGGCAACGGCAAAATTCCAAATGTCATTATGTCACGGAAAAGCTGCTCATTAAAAAAGGATGCCCCGATCGATCCAATGACCGGTACACATAGCTACGAGTTTGGAAATTGAATGGCGTGGAGTCCCAAGAACTTTCTGAATTCTTCGTCTAAGAAATATAGTTCCATCTATTCTGCGCTTTTCTGAGAAATAAGTTGTGCGATTCTCCTTTAACAACAGTCGAGGGGATGCGGATGTCTGGGTAGAAGACCTCTAAGATTAATTCAGTCGACCCCTTCCTAGTGAACTCATTAGCAATTTCATTTCCTTCTATGTTCCTATGTCCTGGCACCCAGATCAGATAAATGTTACTTGCACACCCAATAGATTTGATCTCCTCTACAAGAGTTGATCAGTTTAGATCTACAACATGGCATGGTCAGAGCCTTGATTGCGGCTTGACTGGCGTCATAAGTGAAGACTCTGCCTACTAATAACAAAGCAAAGTGAAAGGAAAAACAAAAATACGAAGCAGTACTGTCGATTTGCGTCCAAGATAGTAGAAGTGCGACAGCAGTACGAAGAAAAATGCAACCCGAATGTTGTAGTACTGTGAAGGTCTTCGCAGAGCGAAAGCGAAGCCACAGCAAAGTACCGCCGCTTTTGCAGCCGCTCGGATATCTGAGCAGTTTTCAAGTTTTTCAAATGCTTGACCTCAAATAGCTGCTTGTACTATTTGTGTGACTCGATTGGTAGGCGGTTGACTGATATAATTAAATGCCAAGAACAAGCTAATTGACAGATCACCCTCAAACTCTGCGACACTACAGAGGACAGTTGTACCAACATTCAAGAAAAAAAAAAGGTTGTTGTTAAGTCGGTTTACTGACGATAGTTTAACGTGACAACGTCATAAGAAAATATTGGTGGAATGGTTGCAATTTTCTAAACAAAATTTTATAATTTTATTTGTTTGGTAGATATTTTGTATGGATATAGAGGAGGAGGTAAATGGAATTGCAATGGAATAGGTCAAGTTACATTTACACAAACGTGAAAAATGACGAAACATTTATCAAATTCATAAAAGATATCTTCAATTTCGATTGTGCATCAGACGTTAATAAGTCAACAATACTAAGAGGCACCATCATCGATTTGCCTTTTTCAAGACACTTTACACTCGAAACACTCCCTTTCATTTCCTACTTTTTCTATCATCGTCCTATTCTCAACAGAGAAATGGTTTATTACCATGCACACAGGAAGAAGGCATATGCAAATACAAGTATGTGAATTTATATACCTACGTATGCGCATATACATACATATATATGCTCACTCAAGTAGGACAGAGCCAAATGTCGAACGTTGCCGAACGCGGGGGCCGATTGTGCTCTTTGTCGTTCGTTCCGCGCTCTCGCTTGCAGTTCAAGCACATTAGCTTACATTTGCTTGCGTACGGAATAGATTCGTATATTTGATATGTCCATACGACTTGTATGCATCTTTACATATAGATTTGTTCTTTTTGAAAATTGCGCGAAATTGTATATGTATATGCATGTTTATATACATATGTTAGTATACAACATATCTTATAAGGTATGTGGTAAATATTACCATACATTTTTTCCTTCATATAAAATATAATAAAAAAATTAATAATAATAACATTAAAACAACAGGTATTATTAACAAACTTGGTTTTATTTTAAATTCTTCAAGTGAATCAAATTAATAATAATCAATAAGAAGGCATATGCAAATACAAAGCGAAAGCGCGGAACGAATGACAAAGCAAACGAACGGCAACGTTCGACATCTTGCTCTCTTCTCCTTAAGTGAGCGTATATATGTATGTATATGCGCATATGTACATATATAAATTCACGTATTTGTATTTGCATGTGCCTTCTTATTGATTATTATTAATTTGATTCACTTGAAGAATTTAAAATAAAACCAAGTTTGTTAATAATACCTGTTGTTTTAATGTTGTTATTATTAATTTTTTTATTATATATGAAGGAAAAAATGTATGGTATTGTAATATTTACCATATACCTTATAAGATGTGTTGTCTATACTAATATTATAAAGAGGAAAACTTTGTTTGTTTGTAATGAATAGGCTCAAAAACTACTGGACCGATTTTAAAAATTCTTTCACCATTCGAAAGCTACATCATCCACGAGTAACATGGATTATATTTTATTTTGGAAATAGGGCTCGAGATATAGGTCAAAACGTGGACCCGGGTAACCTTTGGTTGTGTATGTACAATATGGGTATCAAATGAAAGCTGTTGATAAGTGCTTTAATACAGGGTAATTTTCATACCTTTGATGACTAGGGTCTGGAAATATATGCCAAAACGTGGACCCGCCGTGTCTTTGCACCGAATTAAACCAAACTTACACACATTGTTAAGGAGGTATTGAAGATGGTTTCCGTATAGTTTGGATACCTATTGGTAAATAGGGCCTCGAGATGTAGGTCAAAACGTGGACCCGGGTAACCTTCGGATGTGTATGTACAATATGGGTATCAAATGGAAGCTGTTGGTGAATGCTTTAGTTCAGAGTATTTCCATCCGCTCCGTGAAATTTTCTTTTGAAAAATGCAACCATTCAATCAGTATTTTCTTATGACGTTATCACGTTAAACTATCGTCAGTAACCCGACTTTACAGACAACCTCTTTTTTTTATCAAATCGGAAACCAAACGATTTTTTTTTAATGGAAATATTTTTTCTCTGCAAATTTGATTAAATGTACATATATTTACACAAGTCAACAAAAAAAAAGTTACATTTGCACTATTATTTCCTTTTGTCTTTCGATTTCAAAGCCATGCAAAAAAAATTCAACGGTATCATTTTTCTCTGCATTTTTATCTAAATCTGTAATCAAACTACGCAACAAAATAAAAAATTGACTGCCGCTGATATTTTCTTATGTACTTCTTCGATCTCCAACCCTAGAAAATCGAAAAGCCATTACATCCATTGAAAAGAACCGCTTTGTGCGGCTTGATGTGCTGGAGGAATTATCGGCCCATATTTCTTCAAAGACGTGGCTAGCGCCAATGTAACAGTGAATGGGGAACGCTATTGCGACATGATTAACGACGTTTTGATGCCGGATGCCGGAAATTGAAGGCGGTGATTTCCACAACTTGTGGTTCCAACAAAACGGAGCTATGTACTTACCATACATCCCGTGAATGAATGGATTTACTGCGTCGTTGTTTCGGTGTGTAATTTATCTCTCCTCTCGGACCAGGGGATTGGCTATGAAGATCGTGTGATATCACACCTTTGAGGTTTTATTTATGTGCGTACGTAAAATCTAACTGCTTTGTGAATAAACCAGCTGCAATTGAGTCATTGGAAGCCAACAATACTTAAGTTATTCACGAGATACCGATAGAAGTCGTGAATGGATCCAAAACCTCTAAATTGATCACCCTTTAAAGATTTATTGAATCACATAAAAAGTTCAGAGAAAGCATTTTCATATCTCTAAGTAGGCTAACGAAAATGTTGCTTGCTTTGAAAATATCGCTTTATTTTCTACTTGTTGTTGCTACTATGATACATTAACAACAGTACAAGTAAAATAAATAAAATTGGTTGCAGATTAGCGGCATAGGAAAATAATTTTTGAGTATATCTTTTTGTATATACAGTCTGTGTCAGAAAAAAGGAACCGCGATTATTCATAAAATATAAAAGAATAAATTTAAATTTTTATTACATGAAAGTTTGTATAAAACTACGAGTCGCAATTACTCAATAAACCGTGTAGTCTTCATCGTTGTCTTTTGAACCAGCTTTTCTGCGTAGCTCGTCGACAAACAGGACTAGATTTTGCGAACTTGACGCACGAGTTGCTTTAAATCATGGACTGACCTTCCGGCAAGATGTGTTTTCATAGTTCCCCACACATTTTCAATGGGCTTGGCGTCTGGGGACTGGGAAGGCCAGTCCAATACTGTGACGCCATTTTCTTGCTTTTCAATATGTCTTTCGGAGAGCAGTAGTTTTTTATGATGTGGGACGGTAGGATATGTTCGCCTCCTTCAGTCGTCGTTCGATGGTGTTGATACTCTTTCTTTTCTTCTGACACAGACTGTACGTCATCAGATAAAAATTAAGATTTTCTGTCACTGATTTCTGCAAGAAGAGGAGGTGCATTGATTGTTTTAAATAATTTAAATTAGTGTTTTTCCAGTTCTGTCAGTTTTTGAATGCCCGACACCTTTTATTTTAATTAGCACATAAAAAAAAAATACATTGAACAATCTGGTGGCGCACCGTGTCTGTGTGCTAACTAAAAAAGTACAAATATAGATGTGACGCGCCATTTAAGAGGAAAATTCAAATGGTTAGGTTAGGTTGAAATGGTTGCCCAGAGAGAGGACACACTGGACGAAAATCAAATTTGCCCTTTGTGATGCTATTGCATAGGAAATAAGAAGAAAAGGAAACTATTGAGAAGGAAGGAAGGAGCCGGGGAGCGAAGAAGTATGTATATTTGTTGTAATGAATTGAAATGGAACTGTTTTGGTACAAACATATATATATGTATATATAATACATTAGGCCGGGTCGATTTGTGGGGAGGCAAAAAAATCGCCCATCGCTCTGTGAAAATCATATTCTAGGGATCAAAATAAGAATCTTTGCCGAAGAAACCATACCTCTGAAACGAATTCTGATGTCCCCCAATTTGGGTTGTTGAAAAATTAAAATTGCAAACAAAAATTTAATCTGATCCTTTCAAAAAGTTTGAAGCCATCTGAGCTTTTCAATGCATCCGCAAAAATGTTCATCAAAAATTAACTTTATAAATTCTTCAGAAGAGATATATTTCGTTATTTAGAATATATTTTTTTTAAATCTTAAGATTTTTAATATTTCATATACTAGGTTGTTCAATAAGTTATGCGATTCAATTAGAGAGGGCGTTGCTACTAGCCTCATTTTGTTTTTTGATATGTTGCCACACTCTTCATATGGACGTATGAGAACTTTCATTTCAATCCGTCAATTCATTCTTTGTTTATTTCTACAATGGAGAAAACCAAGTATCGTGCAGTGATTGAATTTTTATTTTTTGGAAGGTTTAAAAACAAAAGAAATTTAGGAACGAATATTGAAAGTGTATATGAACTTTTCGCTATTAATTAGTACAGTAGAAAAATGGGTTGCTGAATTTGAACGTGGTCGCAGAAGCCTTGAAGACGATCCACATCAACGACAGCAACGACAGCAACTACGTTCACAAACAGCAAAAACAACAGAAATCGTAGAAGAAATACAAGAAATCGTATTAGAAATAGGGACTGAAATGGGCTTAGGAGAAACCCTAGGCATCTCATTGAGCAGTGTAAGTAATATTTTGGCTGAAGTATTGGGTTTAAGAAAGCTGTGAGCACAATGGGTGCCGCATTCGCTAACAACGAAAAAACAAACCCACATTCGAATGCGACTTTCTCAGAAACTTTTAGAGCGTTTTCGAAAGGATAAAGTGAGTTTAATGTGTCGATTCATCACTATAGATGAGACTTGGGTCTATCACCACAATCTTAAATCAAAACAGGAGACTAAAGAGTGTTGTGAACCTGGTTCTTCGGCTCCGAAACGAGTTCTGGGATGCAGATGAATCGTGCCATTCGATTTTTTTCAATGACTTGGGCATGAGACGGGTCGCCGCAAAATTCGTACCAAAACTGGTAAATTTCGACCAAAAGCAGAATCGCATGAACATTGCTAATGAGATGTTGGACTCTGTCCGTGACGACCCAAATTTGCTCCAGAGGGTCATAACTGGTGACGAATCGTGAGTTTATGGTTATGACGTGGAAACCAAAGCTCAATCATCTCAAAGGAAGCTGCCGCACGAACCAAGAGCGAAAAAAGCGCGCCAAGTTCGGTCGAATGTTAAAGTTTTGCTTACCGTTTTCTTCGATTGCAGGGGCATTGTGCCTTATGAGTTCTTGCCAAAGGGAAAAACGGTCAATAAGGAATACTACTTGCAAGTTATGCGCAATTTGCGCTAAGCAATCGGCCAGAAACGCCCGGATTTGTGGAAGAACTAAAATTGGTTCTTCCATCACGATAACGCCCCTGCTCACACATCGTTGCTTGTGCGCTACTTTTTGGCCAAAAACAACACATTAATGATGCCACAACCACTGTATTCCCAGATCTGGCTGCCTGTGACTTTTTCTTGTTTCCGAAACTGAAGAGGCCCATGAAAGGACGACGCTACGCTACGATTCACGAGATAAAGACGGCATGGAAGGAGGAGCGGAACAAGATAAAAGAAATGATTTTTTGAAGTGCTTTGAAGATTGAAAAAAAACCTTGGACAAGTGCATAATATCTTATGGGGATTATTTTGAAGGAGAAAAAATAGATATTAATAAATAAATAAATAATTTTTGAAGAAAAACAAAAAATTCGCGATACTTCTTGAACACACCTCGTAATAATAATAATAGTGGTGCTGGGGAATATATCGAAGTATTTTATTTTTAGGTTCATTTTGGAACGGGTTAACATACTTACCTACATCTATCTCGTTTCACCAAATGCAAAAATTTGTTTTGAAACTTAATGTCGCTTTTATAAAAAAAATTGAATTTTGAGCTACTAAAATACAAGTTTCAAGTAGCTAAAAAAATTGCCTTGATTTTTGAGCATTTTTTCCCTGTCGTTCTTGTGCATCTCCTTCATATGACGAATACGCGGAATTCTAAAAAATCAATTTTGTGGTACTTAGTTAAAATTTAATAGTTTTAGACTTTTTTAATCACATTTTAATTATTCTAGAATGTCAGAATTGAAATAAAATAGCCGACATTTTCATGAATTTACATTATTACTAGGATTCACTTCTGTTTTATTTTTTTGCTGTTTCACCCCAATGTTGTGTGCATCATGCATTGTTGTTGGCAGCACAATATTTGTCGTTTCGGGAAAGAGTAGTGCCAAAATGCCGCTGGTAATCGCGGAAATGGCAAATAATATTGCCGGAGCGTTCTCGTCATATTTAGCCTGGGAAAGAGGGGGAAAAACCGTTAATATCAGTATTAATAAATTTAAACTGGAAATTAAGTAATAAGTGATTGATGATTTAAATCGAAAGCAAAAAGTGTTAATTGGGTGCTTGAAGTGTTAATTGGGTTCATTTAAATATTGAGATGATTTAAGCATATTTTGAAGTACGACGGGGTAATCATCAGTGGGCATCACAAGTGAGCTCTATGACTACTGAGCGTATGCTTTGTGAGAGCAAGTCGTACAATTTAAACAAACCTTCCATAGGTCCTTGGCTCTTGGGACATAGCAGCAATGGTGAATATATATTATTTAGAAATCGTAAAAGGCTTATACTGAAATGTTGAGTTATTTCGTCAAAAGTTTTAATAATTTTTGGTACTAAATGAAGGATTTTTGAATTGAGTACACTGCGAGTTGCGCTTTGGGCTGTCTTGCTTCATTTTCACTTCATGTATTTTAGAACCTACTTCCACCGCGCCTTAACTACAGTTATGTTTAATCAAATGCAGTTAAACATCTCATTTAGAAGTCGCAAGTCTACGCAATTTTTTTTGTATGAAAACTGGTAAACTCTACTTTAGAAAAAAAAAAGAATTACTAACAGAGAATGTTGTGTTAACAGCAATGACCGTATTACAAATGACCGGTTCTAGGTGAAGTGATCAAAATAGTCTGGACATTGTACATTTTGCTGGTTTAATTCTAGACTTGAGTATAATAAGAAATAAACGAAATAAAATGTTTAAAACAATTTTGAAGAAAGTTAATAATTTTGAGATCTTAAAGTATGCTATTTAACACTTAAATTTTTTTTTACATATTTTGAAAAAAAAATCTTTTAAAATCTTTTTTCCAAAATTTTTGGGGAAAAGTTTCTTTTTGTAACTTATCCTAAAACAAATTTTTGAAAAAAATTAAAAATTTTGATGTGTATTAAAGTTTAATAGTTTTGGTACAGATAACTTTTGCTACTCCAATATTTTTATATATTTTGAAAAAACTGTCCTTTTTTAAGTCTTTTTTCCAAATTTTATTTTTTTTTCCCATGTTTTTTGAATTTTTTTTATATATTTTGAAATAAAATAAATAATTTCGCGATCTGTCAAATGTTGAAATTTTTGGTACAGTGGTTTTTAAAGTATCTTTTTTAACACTTTAAGTTTTATAACTATTTGGAAAAAATATATATATTCTTTTAAATATTTTTTCCAAAATTTTTGGGGATAAGCTTTTTTTGTAATTTATTTGAGGTCTATTAAAGGTTGAAAGTTCTGATACAGATAATTGTTGGTACTCTAATTATTTTTATATATTTTGAAAAACAAAAAAAAAATATTTTTTTCCAAAATTTTTGGGGAAAATTTAAATAATAATAAAATAATAATTAGCTTTTGAGATCTATTAATGTTGAAAACTTTGCTACAGAGGGTTTGAATAGTTTAATAATACTTTAATTTTTGTATATGTATTGAAAAAAAAATGTTTTTTTAATTTTTTGGAAAATTTTTGGGCAGAAGCTTCCTAATTAATCCTAAAACAAAATTAAAAACATCTATCAAATGTTGAAAATTTTGGTACAGAGGTTTTTAATACTTAAATTTTTGTATATATTTTGAAAAAAAAAATCTTTTTCCAAAACTTTTGGGGAAACGTTTTTTTTTGTATCTAATATATCCTAGACCAAATTTAAAACAAAAAATAATTTTAAGGGCTATCAAAGGATGAAAAGTTGGGTGCAGTGATTTTTAAAACTTAAAGTTTTTTTTTATATATTTTGAAAAAAATATGCTTTTTTAATTTTAAATTTTTTGAGAAAAAGCTTTTTTGTAATTTATCTTTAAAAAAAACTTTTGAAAAAAATTAATAATTTTGTTATCTATTAAATGTTGAAAATTTTGGTACAGAAACCAGCTATTGAAGTTGAAGTTAATTCGATAGCAGTGGAAAAGACTGACATTTGTGAGGCCTAGTAGTGGTTCTAACAGCATTAGGCCACAATAGACCTTAAGGTCGAAGTGCCTACCTCTGAATCATACATCTTCAATTGAAGTAGAGTTTTTTGTTCGGTAAATATTCCTTATTTGGGTGTTTGGCCTAGCTTCTGTTAATGACCCACTAGGATCTAAAGTTCGTTGTCAATCTCGAACGGTAGCTTGTTTCTTTAACATTGAGCTCTTTGATGGCTTAAATGCACTCGGAGATTTGCCATTGCTTGCCGAGGGGCGACTGCTGTTAGAAAAAAACAATTTTCCACCATTTGATTTGTATGCTCAAAGCAACTTTCGAACCCCAGCTCTACCGGGTGTAAATAGGCTATTACCTAATACAATGCACTGTTATGCTACTTACCAGTAACGGTGTTTGTGGCGCCAACATTGAACCCACACGCCCAACCATCGAACAGACACAGAGCAAACTGTTGCGAACATTTGTTGGAAATATTTCCGAAGTGAAGAAATATAATATTTGAAAGGCTGTCGTAATCATAAATTTTCCAATTAGGAAGAGCGTTAAACGCCATCCAAGAGCATCTGTAAATACGAATACAAAATAATTAGATGAATAGCTGATAAGCAAAAATTTTATATTGCGCTTAGGAAATACTTGCCAGTCGGTAGAAATGTCGTAGTCAAACAACAAATTCCGCTTATCAACATTGTGCCGCATAGCGAATACCTCCGGCCATAACGATCCATTATGAGAAAAGGCAAAAAGAATCCGGGTATCTCCACGAGCGCAATAAACATAAAGTTGTTGTACTTGTCACCATCCAAGAGTACCGCATTCAAACTGAGGCCATAGTAGACCAACACAATGACAATCCAACAAAAGGAGCAATTTATGATGCGCCAAGTTAATTTTTTGAATGCTTCCTTGATGGGAAATTTACCACCCGTTGCTGTTGCTAATTTCGCGCGATTCGCCAAAATCAATTTATCCAGCGAATTATCGGAAAGTTTACGTTTGTTTATTCTGGCTGCACGCGTCAGTATGCTCTTGACTTCCTCATCCTTAGCCTGACTCAGCAGCCAACGTATGCTCTCGGGTAATATCCAGATAAATCCAATGCATATTACAGCGGGCGTGTAAATAATGCGCAATATGAGACGCCAATTTTGAAAATACTTTGCCACAACTGCTAACAAAATCTCGCCGATAGCATAGAAAATGGTGACGATGCTGCAGGCGACGACACGACGCTTGGGACCGACCAACTCAATGCCTACAATGAAGCATGTGGAGTACATCGGACTCGATGCCATATTATCGAGAAACTCAAAAATTACAAACGTAGTGTAGTTGGGTGAAAATGAGCGTATGAGACCCAAAATGCCGCTGAAGAAACCGCCAAATGCAAGCGCCGTGCGCCGGCCAAAGCTGTTGGGAAATAGAAAAATGAATAACATCAAATTCAAACGCAACGAAGCTTACCGATCTGAGACGTAACCCCCTAAGGGTATACCCACAAATTGACCTACATTGCCAAATGTGCCGACCATCGTTAATTTCCATTCAGCACCGCAGTAAATACCGAACTATTTTTTCAAGCAAATATGATGAAATAGCAAAATGATAACATAAAACTTTCGCTAGCCGATACAAACCTCATTTGCAATCGTCACTTCCTTATCGCGAAATATGAAATCGTTGTCCGAACATCGTTCTTTCGTGCTGTTATCGAAATTGTGTGCATAGCAAAGTCCTAGTGACTCATCGGCGGGAGTGGTGGTGAGTGTTTGGTTGGTGGTATAGTTACTCGCATAGCGATAACATTGATCTAATCCGTTACTCTTTGTTGGAATGGTGAATTGGGTCCAGGCCTCTTCGTATGCGCTTGAGGCCGTGTCGCATTCTGGAACTTTACATCTGCCGAAAATCTTATGTTAGGCACAACCCAATTGACAAATGTTCAAAGTAAAGAAAAGTATGCATTCAATTTGTTTAGAATCTTAGTAGTTCAAACTAAGCTGTGCCTACGCCAGCTTAGACTTAAGGCGCCCGGTGGTCTAGAAATTTCAAAAAATCAATTTTCTGTTTCTTCGATATTTCGAAAGTATAGTATCTTAGGAATATACTGTGAAATTTTCATGCGGACATCCACTAACTAGGTAGAGAGCGGTCCGCGCACTCCTGCACCTCAAATTTTAAACTCATTTTTCCGGGAACGCCTTTTTTCGGCCTGGTGTTGTCACAAAAAAACTATTCAACCGAATTGTCTGAAATTTTAATAAGTTATTCAAAACATCAATGGCTATCTCCCCCACTGAGATCACAATATTATTTCAACTATTTCGTATTATTTTTGATTAAAAAACGAAAAAAGCCCGATTTTTAGAGTGTCAAATTCAAAACCGCTCCATTTTGTCAATTTTTTTATTCTAGTACGGGGCACGGCTGCAGTCATACTGATTAATGATTTTTTTGGTTTCTGTGTTTCAGATAAATTGAAGAGCCAAATGGACAACACCGTCCAGGCCCAATTTTTCGGGATGTTAATTTCAGCGCCATTTTTTAAATTATTAAAATTAAATTATTTTTTTATTTTTTGTATGTAATACAATTGTAAATATTGTTTTTAATTTTTTTTTATTGTAAAAAAAATGCTTGAAAGTACCCAAAATTTTCGAGCTCAGACCCCTTAAACGTAGACTGATTTCAGGCTTGCACTTCGACAGAAGTAATTGAAGTTTTTGAGATAGGATCGTACTAAAGATCATATTAAGGTATAGATCCACTCTGGTGTTTTATTATACCCTCGGATAAGAGTAAGTTCCATGCAGTTATGCTCCAAAAAAATACCAATAAAGTTACATTTTTTCTTTTGCTGCACTGCGCAACTTTACTTTCTGTGTTTTAATACATGAATTTATTTACTGAATCGCTCTTAACTATACTTAAGCCTATTGTAAACTAATTGTTACCGGGCCATTAGAAAAAATAGAAGGATTTATGAATCCTCTACTACTTCTAAAATTCATCAGGTTTTTAAAATCAATGGCTGTTATATCGGCAGGCCTAGCAAAGAGATGAGAGCCAAGATGCTTAAATCTTAGCCCTGTGAAAGGGCAGTTAGGGAGAAAGTGATGAGATGATTCCACGTCATTCTCCATGCAACTGACGGAAAAAGGACTCGAAGTAATGGCGAGTCTCACAGCATGTATACCTCGCGGATAATGTCCTGAAAGGGCACCTACGAAATTCGAAAGCTGAGAGTTTAATAACCTCAGGAGATCCCTTGAGCGCCTTCGACCCACTCGTGGCCAGAAAGATTTCGCGACCTTACAAGTTTGTGTACTTGTCCAGCGTTCGCTGAGTTGACGCGAGGCCCACCTAACTACCTCACAGGTCCCTGTGTAGCCAGCTAATCTGCCTCGCAGTGTTCTGCAGTGCGTCAGGCATCCAGATAAGACTTATATTGAAGAATTTGGATACAATCGAGAGTGCAGCGACCCTGATTGCCATTTTGCTGTCACGGTAGATATTAACCACCGTGACAGTTATTACAGCTTATTAGAGTAGGAGTAGCTCGAAGCCCCCTGTTAATTGTGGAGTACCAGCTGTGTATTTGCTTTACATCAGAAGTTTAGTTTGTCTTTCAGTCTATGGTAATGCCTGGTCATTTTTAGCCCTAAATATAAGTGCTGCTTCCGAAAAGGTGGCTAAAAGCAAGCTTACAAATTTTTAGCGAAATACTCTCGAAGAAGCAGTGTAGTGTAAGTTATTGCATTTTGAAAGAATTGCGTGGTTTCAGCATATGAAAAAAAATTCTTCAAAATACATTGGCACGATCCAAATGAAATATCAACGGTATCGAACTGACCTCTAATGGTCAACCGACGTTTTGTGATTAGCAAATCTTCTGTTTTCTTCAGTCGTTCAAGACGAGTTTGATGTTGTTTTTATTGTAACATTATGAAACCACTTCCATAATATTTTGTGGAAAGCTGCTGAATTGGCAGTCTCTGATCTGTTGTAAATCCGATTCGCTCTGGCAACATTGAACCGACTATTGAAAGAACGTCGCTTCGCCTACACAGCTTTCTCCAACTTCTTTGAATTTTTTGTATGAGTAACCGCTCTGTTTGCCACTAGTAATAATTTCTTTGTGACATGACCTGTAGCCGGAAGGTTTCTGAATATTTCTACAGCAGGAATATTATCTTGAAAACAAATTTAATGCAACTCCTTTGCTCAACAAAATCAGGTATTGTCAGCTGAGCGCGCATGCTTTCTATTTCTTGTTGTTATATTGTAATTTTTAGTATTCAGATAACAATCTAACAATCTAATAAAATTGTAATTCAGACCGAGTCAGTGAAGACAGCAGTGCGTCACCCTTATCTTTTATTAATAATTTAATTTATTTTTAAAGTGCATTTGCCAAACTACCTATCATCAGTTTCTGACTTGAAAACGTGTGTCGACAAGTGCCATACAAAGTCATAATAATTACAATTTGCACTTATTCATCGTTGCTAAAAGATAAGTTATTATTATGCAAATAAATACATATACACACATATACACCTACATTTGTGCTCACTTATTTAAGTCACTTCATCCTTTTACAATATTTGCAAATATTTTTCACGCTACATTTTTTTCTAAATCTTTGTATCAAAAACATATTTTCTTGTATAACAAAAGCCTTATAACTAAAAGTTCAAAACTTTCTACAAAATTCATAAAAATTGCACAAATAATTTAACTTTTTAATAAGAGTTTTTAGCAAATTTCTAGGTATGCAGTTTTATAGCACATTCAATTTTAGTTTAACAAAGTGCAGGTGTAAAACCTAAACCTTGCTCAAAAATCGCGTTTATTTTTGATCATTTTTTTTGTGTGCGGTGTTGAAAATTTCCATCAATATAAAAGGCACTTTATTGTACTAAAAATTAATGAGTTATAAAAATGCATAACCAGAAGTTTTTAAAAATTCCGATTAAAAGGTTTGGATAATTTTTTTTAATTTGTTAAACTAAGTTTGGCTTTTGCTACACAAAGAACTAAATTTTTTATCAGGTTAGTTTAAGTTAAGCCGGCTGGCATTAAGCCACGCATACACCTTTTGGTCCTTAGCGATACCAGATTGAGACTGAGTTTAAGTATTTTATAAAATATTAACGAAAATAATTTAGCTTGAAAAATATCCCAAATATTATAAAAACATAAAATGACTTGATTATGTGAGCACAAGCGTATATAAAAATGTCTGTAAGAGTATGAAAGTATGAGCACATACGCACACCCTCCAAAATGCATATTGGGAGTAATATTGAGTGCAGCGGCTTAGCCAAGTACTGGAAGAAACCGCTTTACTTTTGGAAAAATGTGAATTTAGTAAATGAAGATTACAATTTATTAGTTTACAAAACGTATTTATTTTTGCTTTGTGTCACATACATACATATCATATACAATACTAGGAAACTTATGTACGTTTTTCAGTTGCTACTTAGGCAAGGCATTTCAGCTCCAAATAAATTATTTATTAGAGCGACCGGCGGTTGGCGTAACAGTTAAAATTAAAATTGTTAATTTCATTAAGTTTGCTTCACATACGAGTATTAACTGCTGTTATAAACATTTGTGACAAATGCACAATTTTAGTCGTGAAGTTGCTATTAGTAATGTGTGACAGGTGATATGTTGTGAACCTTGATGTCGCGGTAGTTGGCAAAAAGTTTCCTACTAACCTGAAATTTAGAGGATATCCTCTACTAACAGGCATAAATCAATATACATATTTCAATAGCGAAATAGTTGTGAAGGGCGTTTCATTAGGAGGGCTCGAACTTTTAAATCAAAAAAATTAAAGTAAAATAAAATAAAATAAAATGACCGAAATAAACATTCGAAATGGCATTTTTCAAGGTGACTCGTTGAGTCCACTCTAGTTTGTTCTTAGCATGAACCCCTTCGGTCACATCCTGAATGAGACGGGACATGGGTTTGTATTAAAGCGCGGGCAGTTTGGAAGATTCCGGCTGAGTCACCGTTTTTACGTAGATGATTTGAAACTCTACGCCAGCAATTCCAAACAATTAGATAAGATTTCGAAATGTGCTAAATGACATTAAAATGCCTATTGGACTTCATAAGTGCTGAGAGATCTCAATAGTTAAAGGGTAAATGGTTTCTCGACATTAAACTGCGGAAAATAGCGGACTCAACATAACATAAATGGAACTGGGAGTGATATACAAGTATATTGGAGTTATGCAAAGCAACAGCATAAATACGATGCAAATGAGGAACAATCTGATAGCAGAAAAAAAGGCGCCTTCACGCTGTCTGTAAATCCCAACTTAATGGGAAAAACCAAATGCACACCATCCGTTTGAATGTCGTTTGAATGATGCTACCTAGAAAAGCGGGCGGCAGGGGACAGATTGATGTTGGAGCACTGCATGAGACGCTTATCTTAAACATAAGAGCATAATTTCAACATAAGTGCTCCCAATCCGACCTGCACAAGGCTGCAATTGCTGCGGATGATAATTACACCCTACTTCGGATAAATCAATTCTACGAAATCAGGAATGCAACCTCAACGGATGAAAAAATTCAAAGATGGCTTAAAATGGCTCTTCATGGCTTCCATTTTCACCAGACAAGATGGCGTGATTCCAACAAGAAATTACATTAAATATGTAATGCAAGATCCAAATGCCGCTGCAGACAGATGTCGAAGATGTCATAGTCGGAATGAGTCATTAGACCACGGGCTAGCAGGATGCACTGGCAAACTCTATGTACCTGAAGCAACACAATTACATCGCGAAAATAATTCATTTAAAACTGAGGCAGATGAACAACTTCAATCAAAGCAAAATACCGTACTTCCGATACATCCCAGAACCTGTTCAAGAAGACTCCAACTACCTTTTGCATTATGACCGAACAATTTTAAGAAATGCAACAAGCGACCACAATAGGCCAAACATTTTCCTGATCGCTGATTGTTCCTCTGAACAAAAATATGCAAAAAATATATGCAAAAAAAATATTCAAATATTCTCACTTAGGGATTGAGGTCAAACGCCAGTGGAAGCTAAAGAAGGTGTACATACGGACTCGTGCATAAAAAGCTAGCAGACAACGTGAAAACTCTTCGACTTCCAGAATCTTTAATTTTTTGCATGCAGAAAGCAGCTTTTCTTAATTCTTGTCATATAGTCCGAAACTTTTTCCAGTAAACGTTTTTCTTTTTTGTAAATTTGATAACTATTTCGTATAATATTTATATACATATATTTAATTGTACTCTTTGTACCTATTATAAATTATTGGCTTGCAGCTAAGCTGTCGCCAATTAATGTAAATCACTCCTTTCTTGGGATGCAATAAATAAAAAATAATATAAAATTACTGTTAAGTAAAGTTTTTTGCTACTCTCATACACTGTGCGAGAAAAATCAACTTTTTTTGTTAAACAGAAACAATTTCAAATGCACGTGACGTCGATGGACGAGCGAGAATGGAGAGTAAAATTTCAAGGCCATGCAACGTTTTGAGCATTTTTGTTCCGCGAGAGAGAAAAAAGATATAACGTAGAGGAAAAGAAGAGAGAGAGCTATACCTTATACGAATATATATCTTAGATACACTTTAGGCGTTTTTTCCTGAGTTTTTCCTTGTGGTTGTTAATTTCTAGTGAGAAATAACACTGCCTACTTTTTGGCGGTTTGTTGTTGGTCTAATTCCAGCACCTTCAATAAATGCGGATTGTTTTATAGTAATCATTTCGTGTAATTTATGTAATAGGAATATAGGATACGCTACCAAAAAATACGTGTAAAAAATTCATGTAAAAAGAAAATTGTTTGAAAATAATATTAAAAAATTCTTCTAGAGTTCACTTAAGAATTTATTTCGTACTTACACATTTTAATTTATTAAATGTATTATAAGGAATAAATTATTAAGCACCGAGAGCAAAATCTATCGATCCTCAC
Organism: Anastrepha fraterculus; assembly: GCA_037575425.1. Lineage (NCBI taxonomy): Eukaryota > Metazoa > Arthropoda > Insecta > Diptera > Tephritidae > Anastrepha > Anastrepha fraterculus. Next base: position 183,356 of record JAYXIM010044508.1, on the reverse strand, counting down.
AGACTTTTCCTGAGACTGATATATGTAATTGGCGCGTACATTTATGTTAGGTGTTTGTCGGAGCTTCTCCTCCTATTTATGGCGTGCGTCTTGATGTTGTTCCGCAAATGGAAGAGCCTACAGTTTCAAGCCGACTCCGAACGGCAGATATTTTTATTTTTTATGAGGAGCTTTTCATGGCAGAAATACACTCGGAAGTTTGCCATTGCCTGCCGAGGGGCGACCGCTATTAGAAAAAAACTGTTTCTTCATTTTGGTCTTTCACCGAGATTCAAACCTACGTTCTCACTGAACTCCGAATGGTAGTCAGGCACCAACCCATTCGGCTACGACCGCCTCCGTTACATATATGTACAATTTAAACGTACATGCGTCGAAAAATCTCACTATATTTGCTCTATGTGTTTTAAGAAAAATTCATAAAATATTGAAAATCGTGTTAAAACAAAACAATTCGAGTAAAAAAAGAATATTTTTTTATTGTAAGTCGTGCTAAATGAAATTCGTGTAAAATGAGAATTAAGTGTATATAAGTTCACTTCAACTAATCCTGGGATTTTTGAGACTTCAATACATCGGGACTACGGTATCCGATCTTAGAATGTCTAATTTTTTTTTGTTTTTTAGTAAAATGAGGTAATTTTTTAATTTGAATTAATGACAACTTTTTTTCAAAAATATTTTTCTCCAAATCTCTGCGATAACCTCAACAAAAAAAAAATTGTTCTGCCGAAATTCACTTCAACTAATGCCGGGATTGTCGGCACTTAAAAATATCGGAGTTACGGAATCCCACGATTGGAATCTCTAGTGGTAGATCATATTTGTATTCACGGAAATATGATAAACTGTTGAAATGAAATTTGTATTAATGAAAACTTTTTTCAAAATGGTTTTACTCGAAAGTTTCGTATAGTTCAGCCTGAACAAATAAAAAAAAATATACTCGAATTTACATCTCTTAATACCGAGAGTTTCGGGACTTAGAAATATCGAGATTCCAAAATATCGTTCTTAGAATCTCTACTAGTTTATATTTACTACTTACACAACAGTGGAAGGTGCTTTAGGTTAGTCACGTAATTCAGAGAAGTTAAATTTTATCTCTATTTATTACTTTAAATTAAGCACGAAAAACGAAGTAGTTTGTGAATGCGGCCGCAGAGCCAAAAAAATGACGTCCGAAAGTCAAACGGAGCAGATGGAATAATTTAATAAATAAACGAAGCTAATCCTTTTTTTTGCCTCTGAACAAATGCACGGTCACGTGAAAGGAGAAGAGGAATATTAGCAAATTTTGAGACTTATATGATACTTATTGAGATACATTTTTTGTAAATTTGACATTTTTGAAAAACAACCCCTCAGATTGTTTTCATTAATAGCTGAGCCTATGCTCAATAATTTCTGAGAGTTTCATTGTAGGATTCTATTAACTTCTTGGACACAGGCACATTCTCCAACAATAGATGGACCTCGGCGCCACTCTTGTGAGATAACTGGACCGAATTCGTCCTAGAATGGATGAAAACAAAACTGGTTCTCTCATCTATCTCTACGGCTCTTTTATTAGTAGAGTTGGCGGCATCATCACCTGATGGGAACTAATGGCAAGCGTATGGGGGTTCTCTTAAATGAGCTCTGTCGCAGCTGCAAGGACGAGCAGGAGGTGGGCGTGTTGAACACCTTCTCTTGCTAGCTAGCGATACTTCGTATAAACTCTTACTTCTTTTGATGTCTAGCAGTGTTATAGTCTGTGGCCCTGCACAATATTTCATCCGCAATAAAGAAAGAGTTTTGTCCCAAGGAAAAAGATATCCATTATTTAAAATGTTTCGGATTGTCCAATTTGGGTGAAATATGCACCTTTTTTCTGTATAATTTGTTGGCATTTTAAAGGTAGCTTCATAATGTCTCTCTCATAGAAGTCTTGGTCCTTACTGGCGAAAAAACTCTGGTAATCAATTTTCCCAATATTTTTCACTTTCAATTTCTTATCACTCAGGAAGTTTTGTAGTGATAAAAAAGGTGGTAATCGCTTGCTGCCAGGTCCGTACTATATGGCGGATTCATTAAAACTTCCCAACCAAACTCCCAGAGTTTTTGTGCGAATCACTGCACACCTTCGTGGTCTTGCATTGCCCTGATGGAACACAACACCTCTTCTGTTGGCCAATACTGGCCAATTTTGCCCGTTTCTGGTTAATCGCTAGCTGCAAACGGTCCATTTGTTGACACTAGAGATCTGAATTTAATGTTTGTGTGCCCTATTTCTCATTCCCAGTAACCATCCGTTTAGAGAATAGGTCGATTTCATTCCATTTTGACAAAGGCTTCGCAGATGAAAATTGGATCCATCATGTTTTTTGGTGTTAATTGGTGTGGCACCCAAAAGTCGAGCTTCTTTTTGAATCCAACTTTGCGTAAATGTTTTATAGTCGATCTTTACTTACTGGGCGATGCCAAGACTACTGACATGCTGGCCAACTTTGATTATTCCTGTGATTTTATCGGCATTCTACATTATCGACATTTTCTTTAACATCAAAAATGCCTTAACAGAATGGACGAAGCCAAAATTGCACGTAATTAGCTGTAACAGTACTGACACCATAGATGCCATTCAAAGTTTTAGCGCCTTGTCCTGGCTGCATTTTCGCATTGATCAAAGAAAAACTGTAAAATTTATCAAATCTTCTCTTTGTTGACTCATAGTTGAGTGGAACAAATAAAAAACAGCAAAATTTTAGTGTGAAATGTCATCTGGACAACGAGCATAAACTTTAAATTGTTTGATATCGATATTTACGAGATATCGATCACTACAGCCATCTAACGAGAAAATAATGTATTTCTTTTTCCCCACTCTTTCTATTTGTGGCGTGCGTCTTCATGTTATTCCACAAATGGAGGCACCTACTCCGAACGGCAGATATTTTTATGAGCAGCTTTTTCATGGCAGAAATACACTCGGAGGTTTTTCATTGCCTATCGAGGGGCTACCACTATGAAAAATAACTTTGTTTTTTATCATTTTGGTGTTTCATGCACGCGACTCGAACCTACGCACTTCCGAATGGCAGTCACGCACCAACCTTTACTTTCACAATATTGGTTTATAACTTTACTATATTGAACTTATGCGTCGTTTATTCTACGTTTATTCATACCTGCGTGTAACAGTACCCGCAGTAAAGACGTACGTAACCGAAAACATCGCACTGAACAACATCGCCACGCAAATCAACGAAAGTATCATCAGCTGAAAGCGGCCAAATTGGCCAATTCGTAGAAGTATTTCATCGAGACTGGAGTTTTCCTCATCCTTCTCGTACACAGCGCTCACTTCGATATGCGTCTGCGTGTTGGGCTGACCACTCGCCGGTAAATCATACTGATCTTTATGTGTCACAGAGGGATCCATTTGAGCGATTTTTTGTAGGAATAACTTTAATACTTATTTAACTCCAAGTAAAAAGTAAAATCATCTCAGCTAAATCCTTTCGGTTTTTAAACAAAATATTTTAACTTCAATCACTTTTATTTTGATTTCATTCGCACACTTGCTCGTCTGTGTATATCCCCGCTCGTTCGTTTTACCCGTTGGTTGCGATCTGTTTGGTTGAACTTTACGCGTGTAACTGCCAGTTCACTGGTTAACGTAACTTAAATCAGCAAATTGGCAGTTGGTCACGTCGGAATGCTTATCTGAAGCGCCTCGGCGCGTGTGTCGTTTTTTCGAAATAGCCGCTGGTGTTTTGATGGCAAGCACTGCAGTTCACATGCGAGTCCACTTATGAGGATTTGTTTACATTGCGTCTACATAGTAAAATATACAAAGTGGGCTCTCTTTTAGGCCACTTAGTTCTGTGCTAGTTACTGCATATCAATGTTTGTGATAACTTAATTATTTTATTAATAGGCTTGTTTGTTTTAATTTTTGATACGCGACGCCCGCCTTCAATAAATTCTTCAAGTGTTCGCATTGATTACCTAATCCTAATGAGTCGGTGATATGGCGAAATTTTTATCTCTTTTTCTCATCAGTGCTGGGATAGAGAATAGGCAATCATGGAGCAGATTTTAATTTTGTTGTACGGGTGCAGATACTCTACACACAACCAATACGAGTTGAGTGTTGTTGTAAAAATACAATCAATTCAATCTTTCATACTTGCATTACATCACGAGATCACTGACCTCACATTTATTCTCGGTGACTGGTACGTATTGAAAATTTGTATATGCGATTATGCGATTCTTTTTTGAAGCTGAGAGACAATAGAGACGTGGAAGTGCAATTTTTTAATAAAAATTAAACTCAATACTTTTTAAGTGCACGTAGACCCGCGGCGCTGTAACCGAATAAGTTTATGTGTGATCTTTATATGATGGGGCACCGGGTTAAAAGCTCACTGATAGAAAATATTTTTATTTCTAATAGAGGCCGCTCCTCGGTAGGCAACGGCAAACCTCCAAATGTTATTCTGTCACGCAAAAGCTGCTTATTACGAAAGGACTTCTGTGAAAGGTCCCCAATGGAAATTAATTGGTAACATAGTTTTTTTTTGCGTGTGCCCCGATCGATCCAATGACCGGTAAATATAACTACGAGTTTGGAAATTGAATAGCGTGGAGTCCCCAGAACTTTCTGAGTGAGTTCTCCGTCTAAGAAATAGAGTTCTATCCATTCTGCGCTTTTCTGAGAAATAAGTTGTGCAAATCTCCTTTAACAACAGTCGAGGAGATGCGGATGACCTCTAAGATCATTTCAGCCGACCCCTTCCCTGTGAGCTCAATAGCATTTTCATTTCCCTCTATGTTCCTATGTCCTGTAACCCAGGCCAGAGTTGATCAGTTTAGATCTACAACATGACATGGTCAGAGCCTTGATTGCGGCTTGACTATCGGAAAATTGTTAATATCTAAAAAACCCCTGCTCCGACTCCCGATTCCATGGCGGAGTCGTAAGTGAAGACTCTGCCTCCTAATAACAAAGTAAAGTGAAAGGAAAAACAAAAATACGGAGCAGTACTGTCGATTTGCGTCCAATGTATTGTATTTAGTAGCAGGTCGACAGCAGTACTGTGAAGGTCTTCGCAGAGCGAAAGCGAAGCCACAGCAAAGTACCGCCGCTTTCTCAGCCGCTCGGATATCTGAGCAGTTTTCAAGTTTTTCAAATGCTTGACCTCGAATAGCTGCTTGTACTATTTGTGTGACTCGATTGATGAAAATCAAAAAGTCGTGAATGGGATTTAATTCGTCTTTAATATTCATTCTGTCTGAAAAGTCCCGGGAATTGTTCAATAAAACGCAAAATAATTGTTTGATCAACAAAATTTATTTTCTCGCCTTCAAAATAGGCTCCATTCGGGACAATACACATATGTCAACGGTTAGTTCAGTCATCAAAGCACCTTTTAAACGCGTTTGAAGAGAGCTTCTTCAGCTCCTTCAGCGAATTTTACTTATTGACCTCTATCGACTCAAAGCGCCGTCAGCGGAGTGTCAATTTAAGTTTTGGAAAAAGGAAAAAGTCACAGTGGGCGAAACCCTGTGGTTGTTAGATGATATTTGTCGAGTTTTTGACCAAAAAAGTGTTCACAATATGAGTCTCGTGAAAAGGTGCGTTATCATGGTGCAAGATCCATGAGTTTTCTTTCCACAAATTTGGCTGTTTCCTACACACATTCTCACCCAAACGTCGCATAACTTCCAAATAATATTCTTTACTTCGAATTACCTTGAAAGAAAACGAGTAGCATGATTTTCACTTCTGACCGACTGTGACGTGATGTTTTGGGTTTCGGCTCATGTGTATTCAGCCACCCTTTTCCGATGCATATTTTTCAACTCTATTGGAACGAGTCGACCAGCCGCGCGTCCCATGCCCAATTGATGGTGTAAAATGTTGCGATTGATTCGTGAAACACGCTAAGGTAACGAGCTACCTCCGTCAAACTTAAATGATAGTTTGATGCTTTTCAACCACCATTTCCTTGACTTTGTCGACGTTTTCAGCCGTTGAAGGCGTTGATGGCCGACCAAATAGGGCCAAATCTTCCACGACTTCTCGGCCCTCTGCAAAAGCCTTATACCACTCATAGACCCATGTTTTTGATAAAGCACACTCGCCATAGGCTTTCTGCAACATTCTTAACAAATTCTTTGTTCGATATTTTTATCCATAATGAAAATCGCAAAGCACATCTGCGGTTGACAGATCACCCTCAAACTCTGCGACACTAGAGATTACAGTGGTACCAACATTCCAGCAAAAACAATTTAGACATATTACACATATACATACATACACACGCGAGCTATGCACTATAAGCCTCTGTTAATAACAGAGCTAATGTTATTAGCATGACAATAGCACAATAGTGATGTTAAACAATATAAACAATGTTAAAAGGTTAAATGTTAAGAACTGTTAGGGCAAAAACAATGTTGGGGAACCTAAATTAAACAGTTCTAGTAACAACAAATAAACAAATAGTAAAAAGGAATATTGGATGGAAGAATACCATGGCAACTGAGCTTTTAGGTGGCGTGATGCTTTTTGTTTAACTGTTCATAAAATGCAGCTTTGTTTTAAGAAATAAGCAATTTAGTTTAGAATGTACAGAGGAGTTTTAAGTTGACGTTGAAGATTAAAGTCATGTTTTTTGCAAACTACTTACTGTTTCATTTTAAATATAATATATAATTTTAAATGAACAGTTCCCGATATTTTTTTTGATAGAAAGACGTATGAATATTTTTCAATGAAAAATGTTTTCCTCGAAAGATTAACTCATTCACTAAATATGGAAAACATTTCACTAAAATGACTTTTGCGACTGACCTTCCAGTAAGTAGCGCAACCATCAGTCAAATGTTTCAATACATTTTGGCACTTTCTCACTTTGGTTTTATGTCTGAACTCTTTAACCCATTAAAATACCAATTGTAATCACCGTTTCGCCGAATTATTCCATTTTCGACGAAAATACGCAAAATATCGAATATAAACCAAATCTGATGAAACCAAATCTGATGAAACCAAATGTCTTCTACGTCATTCTCTTGAACATGGCGAACCAAAAATCAGTTCAAATAGTGCGATAACTGCCACCATTGGCTGTAGAAGCGGCCTCTTGTGAAAATGGCCTCTTAATGAAAAATGGAATAAAAAAAACATGTTTTAATGATGTCATCTGACCAAAATCGGTGCCAAACAGTCATTCGCTGTAAGCAATTGGGTGGACTTCTCCGATTCCCAAATGTGAAAATTGTTAACATAGCCGCCGAGGTGAAACTGAGATTCATATGAAAAGATGATTCTTCGGCAAACATTTTCAACCGAACATTCTTCACGTGACATCGACTCATTTCCTATTTAACTCAATCGAAAAAAAGGACGGTTCAAATTCCGAAAACTGTATCTTATCAAATGCTTAAATTTGGCATGCTTTCGTCAAAACAAAATTAGTTATATTTAACGACACTGGCTATGCCAGCGAAAAGGCTAATAAATAAACAAAAACAAAATCGAGTAATTTTATTGAGTCATACAGTTGCTCGACAAGAAACTAACTACGCAAGTACGCGAATCTCTTGCACACATACAAAGATAAACATCCAGAAGCCAATGGGTGGATATTGAAAGAGAACTGAAACATCTAAAAACGTAGCTCCAAAACTGCAGATTTTTAACCTCTAAATTTCGATTTTAAGATTAAAATTATACTAGGCTACAAAGTTAAATGAAGAGGTTCACTGCCACTTTTTTCATGCACCTTGATTTCTGGTTTTTGAATTGTAAAATTTTTCTCTGCAAGTTTCATAATAATATAGTTCATACACTAGACAACAAAATAAAAAAACTCTCACTCGAAAACAAATTGTTTTTTGAGTTGTAAAATTTTTCTTAGTTAGTTTCTTAATTTTATAATTCATACACTAGGCAACAAAATAAAAAAAAACTTTCACTGCCACTATTACTTTTTTATGCAGTTCGATCTTCTAACCATGAAAATCGAAAACAAGATAATTTTTTTTAATGGAAATACTTTTTCTCTGAAGATTTGATTAAATGTATATTTAGACAAGTCAACAAAAAAAATTTCATTTGCACTATTATTTCCTTTTGTATTTCGATTTCAAAACCATGCAAAAAAAATTCAACGGTATCGTTTTTCTCTGCATTTTTATTTAAGTCTGTAATCAAACTAGGCAACAAAATAAAAAATGGACTGCCGCTGATATTTTCATGTGTACTTCTTCGATCTCCAACCCTTGAAAATCGAAAAGGACACAATTTTTTTTTAACTGCAATAATTACAAAAGTCAACAAAAATGCCATTAGCACAAATCTTTTTTTTATATTTCTGTTACAAAATTTTAAAAACATTTTTTGGGTAACATTTTTCTCTGCACTTTTTTCTAAATATAACTGCACTAGGCAACGAAATAAAAAAAAACATGATCGCTGAAGAGCAAGAACAGCCATTTCATCCATTGAAAAGAACCGCTTTGTGCGGCTTGATGGGCTTGAGGAATCAGCGGCCCATATTTCTTCATTGGCTGGCGCCAATGTAACGGTGAATGGGGAACGCTATTGCGCCATGATTAACGACTTTTTGATGCCGGATGCCAGAAATGGAAGCCCGTGATCTCTACAACATTTGGTTCCAACAAGACGGCGCTAGTTGCTACTATGATACATTGTTGTTGCTACTATGATACATTGACAAAAGCACAACTGAAATAAATAAAATTGCGTATTCAAAATTAAATAATGTGAAAAGTGCGCCTCCTAAGAACACCATTAAACGTTTCTACGAAAGGTTTTCCACTGCTGATGCTCTTTCTAATCCAAAAAGGCCAAGTCAAAACCGACCAAGGCGTCGCCAAGGACATTCCAAAATCGCCGTTCTCAGTAGTTGGGCATTGCTCGGACCACTTTACAACGAATTATCCGCATTGATTTGCATTTATACCCGTATAAGATTCAATTGACGCAAAGATTGTTGCCTGCGGACAAGCCTCGTCGATTGGAATGGGCCCAAAGAGACATCGAAATCCGTCGGGTCCGTCGAATATGGGCAACCCTGTATTATGCACTAGCCTCGTTAACATTTTAGAGAAGTCGCATGAAATTATTAACATTCCATCTCTTGAATTGAAACTGTGAATACGAGGGGTTCCTTTTATTTGGCAGGATTTGGCAACCCTGGTGTTGCAATCTGGCAACTGACAGCTGTATCGCAAAGTTTGAGAATTTTTGGCTTTTACGTACTCAGAACGGTTTGAAATATTTGTGTTGTTTACAGTAACTTAAAAGATTCATCTCGGTCCAAATATGGAATTAAATCGTGAACATTTTCGTGCGATTATTTTTTACAACTTTCGACGTGGATTAACTCAGCAACATTGCATGGATGAACTTTATTCATTTTTTGGCGATGAAGCTCCATCAAGGACCAGTGTTTATCGATGGTATGGTGAATTCAATCGTGGTCGTAGTTCACTCCAAGACGAGTTTCGTGAAGGTCGTCCAAAATCAGTTGTTGTTCCGAAAACCAGTGATGCTGTGCGCGAACTGATATTGCAAGATCGTCATGTGACCTATCGTGAGATTGAGACAATCTTAGGCAATAGTGGGACCAGCATACATTCAATATTGCATAAACATTTGACTGTCAAAAAAATTTGTTCGCGTTGGATCCCACACAATTTGTCAATCGCTCAAAAAAAGGCTCGTGTCGATTGGTCGAAGGAAATGCTCAAAAAGTACGATCGCGGGGCTTCGAAACACGTCTATGACATCGTGACAGGTGATGAATCATGGATTTACGCGTATGAGTCCGAAAGTAAACAGCAGTCGGCTATATGGGTGTTTCAAGATGAGCCAAATCCAACAAAAGTTGTTCGCGCACGACACTTCCCAGCAAATGGTCGCCTGTTTTTTCGGAAAAACTAGACATGTCGCAACCGTGCCACTAGCACACCGCAGAACAGTAAACTCTGAGTGGTACACAACCATTTATTTGCCAGTTGTCTTCCAAGAAATTAGGAAAACCAATCGCCAAAGACGGATCACTCTTCACCAAGGCAATGCCAGCTCTCACACATCGGCTCAAACAACTGCATTTTTGAGCACCCAAAACATCGAATTAATGGGTCATCCGCCGTATAGTCCTGACTTGGCACCGAATGTATTCCCGTACGTAAAAAACAAACTGAGAGGTCAACGTTTTTCGACACCTGAAGAAGCGGTTGCGGCATTCAGAATGCATGTTTTGGAGATACCTCATTCAGAGTGGCAAAAGTGATTCGACAATTGGTTCAAACGCATGCAAAAGTATATAGATCTTCATGGAGAATATTTTGAAAAACAATAAAGTGATTTTCGATGATTAAAATTTGTTTTTATTCTCTCATCCCGAAATATAAAAGGCACCCCTCGTAATTAACCATAAGCCGTCAACACAGTCTTGCAAATTTGGGTTGACAGTTTGGTTTGATAGCGATAATAAATAATCGAGTAGAACTGCATTCAGAAATTAATCGAATTGCTCTTTCCTTTGAAGCAAAAATCATTGAGATGTATAACATTATAAAAATAAAATAATTGGCGCGTACACTTCTGTTAGGTGTTTGGCCGAGCTCCTCCTCCTATTTGTGGTGTGCGTCTTGATGTTGTTCCACAAATGGAGGGACCTACAGTTTCAAGCCGACTCCGAACGGCAGATATTTTTATGAGGAGCTTTTTCATGGCAGAAATACACTCGGAGGTTTGCCATTGCCTGCCGAGGGGCGACCGCTATTATAAAAATATTTTTATTAATTTTGCTTTCACCGAGATTCGAACCAACGACCTCTCTGTGAATTCCGAATGGTAATCACGCACCAACCCATTCGGCTACGGGGGCTGTATAACATTATACTTTTGTCTTATACAATTTCTAAGAAGAAACTAATCGATGGCTCCCCCTGTAAATATGTACTTTATTTGGCAATATTTTTATTGCAAAAAAGTAGTCGGCATCAGTGGCTAATACAAAATTGTTTAAACAGAACCCGCCAAATAAGCCACCCTTTAGAAAACCCATTAAATGATGATGATAAACATTAATGAATGCTAATAAATGTTATCAACAGGCTGCATTATTGTGAGATTAGGAACTGCTGAAAATTAATTTGTAGTAGTATGAAAATCATGTTAATTAGCTATTAGAAATAAATTATTAGCGCCTGTTGATTGAAGGTATTCGACTATGGGAGTCATACAAACATACATACATTGTAACTGTTTATCTGATGTGGTAATGTAATGCAATAAAAATCTAATATTTTGCTTATGATTCGTAACATTTTACGAGTATACTTTGTGGATTAGAATGTTCCTTATCTAACCTGATACGCCTTTATTTGCCATGGCAGATTGAGCGATATTATTCGCATGATAGAAAATATTTTTTTTTCATACCACACGTGTGTACTTTATTAACATAACGGTGGTTTGAGAGCATCGAGAATTATATATAATGACTAGCGAAATGGATGTCCCTTCGTGCTCGCTATAGATCGAGTAAAAATAAACTTGGTGCATTTCTTGCTCTCTGCCTAAGACAGGTTAGATTTGAAGGTGCGCAAAATTTGTGAATAATCACTCCTATCTCTGTGTTTCAAATACGGCATTTCATGTTTGAAACCAAAGTCAAGTATTAGTTATTGTTTTTGCTTTCTCGAGTTGCTTATACAAGTCGGCGCAAAATTAATTATCCTATCCGAAGATTTATGTTATATTTGATACCTTGGAACAAAGCAGCTGCAGTGTAAAAACATACAAACAATGGAGTGCGTATAGGTCATAAAAAGATTTCCATCACTCAAAATTATATTTTTTATACAGTAAAGAAAAACGATTCAAAAACAAAATTGGATGATTAATTTTGCGCCACCTGGTACAATACTTGTTATTCAGCTACAAGGTAACTAAAAATTACGTTGAAATTTTAATGCAGAGTTGGACTTTGCTAGTTCTAAAATGTACTTCTTGCTCTTATCTCACACGAACATTTTTTACTTAAGGGGGTCTTCTACCGTCGCGCCTTAATCTCGGGCCTATTTTTGGGAATTAATTACAAAGCAACCACTTGAGATAATGAAATCAGATTTTTTTTATTTAATTTGCACAAGTTTGCACTATTTAAAAATATATTTTTCAAATCGAATTCTTTGGCCCTGTGTCCTTGAACCGTCCTCGAGGTTGCCCTTGTAAAAATGTCCTAGGCGACTTTGTGGCACGCGATCGACCATTTTACTTATCTGAAATCAAAAAAATTTTTTTTTATCATAAAGTGTAGCGTTGGCTATGTTTTCCCAGTGGCGATTTTAAATATTTTGAAATTTGTAAAAAATGCGTGATTTTAAAAAAAAAGTTTGAAAATTTCCTCTTTTTTTTACACTTTAGAGGCCCGCAAAATTAAACTAATCAAAAATTGAAAAAAGTGGTCTGGGAAAACATAGCGAGATGTTCACTGAATAACTGGAAAAAAGATGGAATGAATTCGACAAATATTTATAGTAGATGTGTGACCAGAAAGTTGAAAAAAGTCAACTTTCGGGAAAAGGCGTTTAAAGATAAAGTCACGCCACAGAAACGCTCGAAAATGCCACGCGCATGCATGTATTCTCCCCGAAATGCTCATGAAGGAACATGTTTTTCATAAAACCCTCTTTATAGCATACTCTTAACATTAGTAGCTTTTAAAAAATCTAAAAAAAAAAAATCGATTTTTTCAAACCGTGACGGTAGAAGACCCCCTTAATAAGGCATTCTTTTATGAAAGTTGCTAGGGGGCAATTCAGGGGAAAACGGTGAATGCTCCAACAATTCGAACTTTAATTTATGAATTTTAGCCATGGTTAAAATGCTCTTGTGGCACAGTGCATTGTCCTAATGCAAAATAATTTGTTTCTTTTGCAAACTGGGCCTTTTGCCACGAATTTTTTCCTTCAGTGCTCTACGATAAGAGATTACAATAATATTCAGAATTAATTGCTTTTCCAGTACGCAAGTAATCTACAAATAAAATTCATCTGCATTTCAGAACTCGTTTCGGAGCCGAAGAACCAGGTTCACAACACTCTTTAGTCTCCTGTTTTGATTTGCGATTGTGGTGATAGACCCAAGTCTCATTCATAGTGATGAATCGACACACAAAATTCACTTTATCCTTTCGAAAACGCTCTAAAAGTTTCTGAGAAAGTCGCATTCGAATGTGGGTTTGTTTTTTCGTTGTTAGCGAATGCGGCACCCATTGTGCACACAGCTTTCTGAAACCCAATACTTCAGCCAAAATATTGCTTACACCATTTTAGTCCCTATTTCTAATACGATTTCTTGTATTTCTTCTACGATTTCTGGTGTTGTTGCTGTTTTTGGACGTAGTTGCTGTCGTTGATGTGGATCGTCTTCACGGCATCTGCGACCACGTTCAAATTCAGCAACCCATCTTTCTACTGTACTAATTAATAGCGAAAAGTTCTTATACACTTTCAATATTCGTTCATAAATTCCCTTTGTTTTTAAACCTTCCAAAAAATAAAAATTCAATCACTGCACGATACTTGGTTTTTTCCATTGTAGAAATAAACAAAGAAGGAATTGACAGATTGAAATGAAAGTTCTCATACGTCCAAATGAAGAGTGTGGCAACATATCAAAAAACAAAATTAGGCTAGTAGCAACGCCCTCTTTAATTGAATCGCGAAACTTATTGCACAACCTTGTACCCTAATATCACAAAGTACCGGAAACCGGTCCATATTTTTTTCTTATGTTGGTAGGACTGTAAGACACACATCTGTCACTTTTTAGCGCCGTCTGATCATGAGTGTCTGCCTGGCCAGTTGGAAATGTGGGAAAACAATTCTTGGATTTTGCATGATGATAATACGCCATCGCACCGAGCCCAAATGGTGCCGAATTATTTGACCAACCACCAAGTAAATACCATCGTGCAAGCACCGTGCTTACCTGATATGGCCCCGTGCCACTTCTTTTTGTTTCCCAAGTTGAAGTTACCACTTCGTGGAAGGAGATAAAATAAATTTGCCTGAAATTTAACTCTGTCTTGTTTTATTTAAACATTCTCGGTACTTTCTGATCATAGGATATAGATTTGTGTACACCCTTTATTGTGTTTTTGGCGAAAGTACAATGCACTCGACGGTTTTCCATTGCCTGCCGGGGGCGCACGCTATTAAAAAATACTTGTTCTTTAATTTTGTTTATCATACCCGTCTTTTCGAACCCAAGCACTTTCGAATGGCAAGCATGCACCAACGCATTCGGCCACGGTGGCGGCACTGTTAGGAAGCTCTAGTAAAGTTAGGATGCCTTAGTGACGTCCCACGTATTTCATTTCATTGTATCTCACCGTTTCCTTACCATTTCACATAGCTACTGCCCTTTTTTGATAAGAAAAAACACATTTAATTTTTATTTGTTGTTTAATATATCTAAACACATACGTTTATTAACTTGCTTCAAAAATTGTGTTTTGTATCATATACAACATTTTGTTTTTGTTTTTCATTTACTTTTTAAATCTAATTATTTATACATTATTCAAATGTCTTAGAGTACGCAGTGCAGTAATACAATAAATTGTTTATATCCTTCAAAATACATACACGATTCGCAAGTTATTCAACTCAGAGTATGAAAATTTATTTTTTTTCTCAATAATCTGTAATGGCAAAAAAATTCCACACAAAAACTTGTAGAAATGTAAGAAACGGAATAGTAATTAATTAATGAAAGCAGCAAAAATATTTTTTTATTCCAACAGATGTGTAATTGTAAATTAAAATATTTTTTCTGCCGAATTATGCAAAAAATTGTGCTCGGTCCATCTAGAGAAAAAATTGCATATTTATAATTTAATATTTTTTTGTAATTAATTTTTAAGAAAAACGCTATTGAGTTTATGGTTTGCAGCTTAAAAGCTAATAATATATTTTCAATGAGAATTAGTTTTAAGTAAATATATTTGGTATGCATGTATGTTTGTATATGTGTCTGTATATTTGCGTAAATAATTAAATAGTCGCTTCTTTGGCTAAATGCGTTAATAAATATAAATATGTATGCACTATTATGTATGGTAAGCATGCCTGTTAATTACTTGTATGTTTGTATGTTTGTATGTATGACGTAATTATATGTATAAGTATAAGCAATAATGCACTTGGCTGCAAAATTTTTGTAAATATATTTTTCCTTCCGCAATATTTCATTTAATCGATTAATGTACTTAAGTTATAAATGTTTGCCTGTTATTTACCATAGATTTTAAATATTACAAATTTTCAATTTTATTGTATTGTTGCTTGTGACGCTCGCTAACATATGTACGTATCTAGTTTTGTTTTTTTCTTTAATATTTTTTCACAAAAATCAACCTTTCTATGCGCAGTTAAGTACAACGTTACGTGGCATAGCTACACATATGTATGCACGCATAAACATTCTCAGCATCAACCTACTCGTATGCTGTGTATGTATGTAAGTGTGTGAGGTTATCAAGTAATCTCATTTATAGACATTTGAGAAATAAGATTTTTTTTCACTAAAAATGGGGTGCCCGTTAAAAAATGTATGGTGTCAAACATGCTTAAAAATGAAATTCTTAAATTTTAATTGATTTACAAGCAGAAAATTATTAAGTAACTGCAAATAATTTTTTTTACTACTTTAATTTCCAGTACTCTCGAACTAAAAGCTGTGTGGAAATGCAACTCCGTACATATGGAATTCCTAAAGTGTACGAATAAGTAAAAAGCGAAAGTGAAAATAAAGGGAGTTTAGCGCTACGACGCCAAAACCATAAGCCAACATAGAGAATGTGCCAATACTTTTTTGATGTGAATTTGTGCCTTATTTTACCTTTCATGGTTGAGCTTGTAAACCTATGTCGATATTAATTTTTTTATTATTCAGATACGTGATAAATAAATACATTTAGAAAATACCGTGTTCTATTTTTTTATATTTTCATTAGAAGAAAAGTTATAGAACTGAGACCTTTGATTTTTCGAGTGTGCCAATACTTTTTTGACTCACTGTACTTCCACAGCGCAACAAGTAGTAATGGGTTAAATTTTAATTGCTCTACATCAATAAAATACTTTATATTCTTATGTAGCTTTAATTTAAAAAAAAAAACAATTAATATTTTTATTTAGCTTTACTTAAGAAACAAAAATAACAATTAATATTTTTATTAAATTTTAATAAGAAAAATTATATAATATTGTATTTTTTAGTTTTTCTTTAAGTTTTCTTCATATTATTAATTCATTCATATTATTCAATTTTCTTCATATTCTTCATATTCTTCATAAGTTCATTAAAATAATTTTCTGCCGATTAAATGATAGCTACTTAAAGATTTCTAATATCCCCAATTTTCCTAATTTGAAACTTTTACACAAACTCATTCCCTTTCTTTCACACATTGTGATTTAGTGCGATTGCCGATATTAGCTTTCCTTCGGCTTAGCAGCCGATCAACTTGTGCTCGACAACAAATGTTAGTAAGAGTTAAGGAGCAATGAAGCTCACTCTTCTCTTCTAATACATGAACGGCTGGCCTTGTAACTATTTTCACTGCCTTCCGAGTACAGAGCGAGGTATAAGTTACAGCATGCCATAAGCAACAAGATTCTGCTTGTGTTTTTTTTTTTGCTTTTCAAATAATAGAGGCAGGCGTAAGTTTATTTTAGTAGCAAACATGTCTCTCTCGTTAGTGCAGTGTAGTAAGGTGCGCTCTCGCTCTTAATTTACAAGCCCTTTCGCTCACAAGCTGAGTTAGTGTTGTGTAAATGTGAAGAATGAAGATGAGAAGATGATGAAGAAGAATGTTGCCTACAGGGTTTTATGTGAATAAGCGCCAAATGAATGCGCTGTTACAGGAGTTTACCATCTTGCCATTTCTGCTAATACTTTTGGATCTGAAAAAATCACTCATACGTCACGTAGGCCCGTTGCAGCTTGAAATCTGGCACAGGCAATTCGAAGCAACAATTTTTTATTATTGTTTTGAGAATTTGAGAAAGTAAGTAACGAATGGGGTAAGGAGCTTTGGTATCAAAGACCGTAATAGCTGCGTACCCTTTACGTATGTTAATGAGTTTGAGAAACCTCACAAAAAGCATTGCTGCTGATGTGACACTCTTTTGCCGCATATATTTGCGGGTCATTTTGAGAAACAATGTTCATAAACTTCACACTCCAATATAAAACGCTGAAGACTGGAAGGCTGAAAGATCCTGTAATAACGTAAAACCGGCTGTGGGTAGAGAAAAGAGCCACAAGTACAGTATATACACCAATTTTCCCAGATAATCTTGTTACAGAGTACTTCTTTCAACAAATTGATGGTTTCGCGAGTAGTATAGCATTCGGTGTTGTC
This sequence comes from Anastrepha fraterculus, assembly GCA_037575425.1. Classification (NCBI taxonomy): domain Eukaryota; kingdom Metazoa; phylum Arthropoda; class Insecta; order Diptera; family Tephritidae; genus Anastrepha; species Anastrepha fraterculus. The sequence continues at coordinate 165,879 of JAYXIM010044508.1, read as the reverse complement.
TTTCTAAATCCACAGCTTTTTCAGACTGTTTCAGCTGACTGCTCGACGCTGACGTTTAAATTATAATTTAGTTTCGATGTTGACAGCTCGCTTTTCTTAGTTTTTGAAGAAGCAAAACCGGGCACTATTGTGTTTGCGGCTCCCAAATTACTTCGAGTAATGCATTTCTTGTGCTGCATAGGACCATGATGAGCCACATGTGAATTTCTGCTGTTCCGAATAAATCAAAGCTCTTCAGCCAGAAGGCGCTCTCTGCACAATTTCTATATAATAAACACTCATTTTGGAAATAAATTTCCAAAATTTGCTGCTGACTGCGAAAAAGTTTTTGCTTCATAAAATGTCCACTTTTTAAAGGGTTGTAAGTCGTCAGTCAGTTAAATGTTATGCAATCACAGTTCCTTACTACTGAAAAGTGGCTATTTAAAACAAACTGTATTGAAAGGCAAGCCCATGAAATTTCATAGAAAGTGCAGTGAAACTGCAAAAAGGAAAAGTTTTACCATAGTCAGATATCTGTGCGTTTTTGGAGTGAGTCAGAAACTTTTCATAGTTTTTTTCTTCCTACATTAATTAGGCCCATATATGTATTTTCATTAGCCATTTAAACTGCAGACGTTTCTTAAGTATTAAGTCATCTTTTATGTAACCGCCTTCCCATGAACCGCAGGAAAGACAGCAGCAGACAAATGCTGTTTCACACGCATTGCGCTCGAAGGTTTTAAATGTCAATTTACATATGCATTTTTAATTAAATGTAATATGAGAGTACTGGAAAATTAGTAAATTTAATCAATATAACACTTTGTGACAAAATTTTATTTTTTTTTGTTATCCCGAAAAAATTTCATATGCTTGTGAAACTATAGATTTTATGTAGTAGTGCTGCATGCTCAGTTTTTCACTTCGTCATGAATTTATTTGTATTTTTATTTATTTATAATAATTTATATAGCAATTAATTACAGCATAAATAAAAAAGCGGTGCTATTAACGAGGCTTTCACTCATCAATGTAATGTTTTAAATTTCCCCTTTTATGTTTCAAAGGGGAAATGTTAATAGAGGCCTCCTTTGCGTATACTTTATTTCATAGGAAAGTTCAATTTGTAACTTCAAGATGACGCGTCCCCAGGTGGTGGATAGGGGAATGCATTATGTTTTCGTGTAGCAAGAGTGAAATAAAATAGTTCTCGCGGAGCAACAAGATAGACGAGAAAAGTTCGAAAAAAATCCCATTCGGGCGAGCCTAGCAATCTACTTACATATATGCTCGTACAACAACAATTGCTTAATTTTTTACGTTTTTATAAAACAGCAAGAAGAAAGAAATTGAGGAATGTTTTTATATGTTTAATACATTTGAGGGGTTACATAAATCCAGAACTTTCAAAAAATCGATTTGTTTTTACAGATTATTATTCTTTAGGCGTATTTCTATAGAAGTCAATTGTAAAAATTCCCCACAGATACAAAGTTATGATAGAAAATGCAACTGCCCGACGAGATTTGATGCGCACAGGTAGCTGTCTTTCAAAGTTTAAACTCATTTTTCTTGAAACTACTTTTTTGGCACGGTTTGCATGATAACACAAACAGTTTTTAGTCTTTTTTGATGCGGTTTTTTTTTAATATTCGAAAGTGTTTTCTCTACAGTCTGTCGAGCCGGATTTTGGATATTTTTATTAAAAAAGTTTTATAAACATAATTAAAGTGTGACAATTATGACGTAAGAAGCATACTTTTTTTTAAAATGCCCGGAATTGCAAAATTTTTCGAAATTCAAAAATCCGGCTCGACAGACTATAACTACAACTTTAATTTACAAGAATTTTTTTACAGATCCATCAACATTTCAAGGAGAAATGAAGCACACCGTGAAGCAACTTTTTTTTCATTGCACTTTGGGTCACGTGATTTTTTACATACTAATTAAAATAATTTGTTTTATAAAGTTTAAGTACTAAAAACAATTTATAAATTTTTTTTATTTATTTCTACTGTTATCCCTTCTAAAAACAGTTTTTTTAGCGCATTTTTGGCGCTGCTTGACGTATGTAACCCCTTTGTTCGACAGCCTGGGGTAGTGCTCCAATTGAAAAACCATCAACCTTCTCCGTTACATCAACAGCTCTGATTGGCTGTAGATATCTGCCCGTTGGAGATTATGAGAGATGAAAACGGCGCTTTAGTGCTACTTGGAGAGTGCCAGTCTAGTACTCGTACCTCAACCATTTCACCTACCTACCTTAATACACATACTACACAACTATATTTGTATAAATAAAATTTAGTACTTTGAAACTTTAAAGTCCATTAAAAAATTGAATTGCTGAAAAAGTATGCAGCATTTCTACATAAAATCTGTAGTTTCGTATATGCAATTTTTTGGGATAACTGTTACTACCGCATGGAGTAAATTGACAAAAGAAAACAAAATTTTTAAATAAAAAAAGATATTTCTATGAATTTTCCTCTGTTCCCTAGAATGCATTACTGGTGTCTTTAACTTTTATTTTACATTCACAATAATAAATTACAGTTCCTTTATATTTTAATTATTTTTACCAAGTTTTTGTTATTCTAACATATTTTTATTGGTTTTGTTTGTGTTTTGGGTGCAAACATATTTATATTGGATTTTTTCACTACTGTTTTTGGCTTCATTTGCGGTGCTCAATTACAAATACATATATAAGTATTCAAGGACTTAATTCGAGTAAACATTTATGCCGTTGGGTGTAATGTGCAAACAATTTGAAAATTGGTATTGATAAATTTGCAAAGTTTTTTGTTTTTGCTTGGAGTTCATTTATGTAAAAAATAGTGCCTACAATAAGTGACTGGTGTGTGGGAGAGACATGTAAAATAGTAACGTAGCTTTGAATAAAACGTGGCCGACTAATAGTTTTTTGTTGTTGCATTACAAAAACATACATATGTATTTGACTTTCGTATAGTTTATTTTGTGTATGAAGGGGGAAAAAATGTTCAATTTTAACGATAACAACGTTTTTAAAACTACACACACATACATATATGGTGATTGTTGTATGTAGATTTTTTGTGGCAATTAAATTTTGACCTCCTACGATATTTAATTTGGGTGCTTTATAGGGTGCTGTGTGTTGATTGTTATCCAGTTACACGGAAAAGAATTTAAATTTCATTGGAATTCACGCTGCGTTTTTTTTTTGTCTTTGACTATTTGCAAATTTCTATTCACCAAAGAAATTTTTTTACTTTTTCTAATTTTAGTTTGAAATTATAATTTGCTTGCTTGCGAAACCAATTTATTTACTAATTTTATTTTATTTCGGTAACTGCTGCTTCTTACTTATTATTGTACACAATTTTCGGTGATGAACCATAAACTTCGTTGCTGTGGTGTTCCATGACTTATTGTTGTTGTATTAATTTAAGTTTAAATTTAAATGTCCTTTAAATTTTTCCATTAAAAAACTAATAAATTCGCTTGTATTCTTGATAAATTTTCGTATGCGCGTAACTGCTGGCATTAATGGTAATTTCGTAAAACTCCAAAGTTGCTAGCCACAAAAACGCTTATTTCGGTCAATTGTCAATTCAATACAATTGGCGCTTATTTGTGCGCAATTGTAGTTTAGCCTACATTTAGGCTGCCTCTAATGTTCGGTGGTTTTTCACTTTGGAATCACCTTTTATGCTCAACAATTTTCTACAGTGCCTCTAATTTATCCTTTTGTATGCTCTTTGACATCTTTGAATTCATTATTTATACTTTGTTGCTACGAATCGAGGCATAATTTCAGGCGTTAGACGTTCATTTGGCACACAATCAATGTCATAACAGATTTTCTACCTTTTTCAATACAAACTATTTACGTTTTTATATGCAAGTGTAATTATTTTAAATGCAATCATTTCGCATTGCCAACTCTGCACTCGTTTTCTGTTACTTATGCCCTTTTTTTGCGTTTCAGCTTTGTTAGCATTTTAATTGTACTTAACTATTGATTTCATAATAACTGCTAAATTTTTGCTTTTGTAGATTTATCTTACATTACAACAAAATTCTCTTTTCTGTGATCACTTTTTAATTTTTAATTTTTTATTTATTTCTTTGTCAGTTTGGTTTGTTTATTCTTCTACTGCATTCATTTAAATTTTTTTATTATTCTTATTCGAAGCTCTAGGTTAATGATTGCCTTGCATTTCTTCAAAAAATGTTTGTTTTTGTTATCATGGTATTTAGCTTTGTTTGTTATATGTTTTAAATTCTTTTCAATCACTTATATTGTAGTACTTTACATCTGCATGTATATAAGTATGTATGTATGTGTGCATATAATAGTCATTATTGGCGTACTCCTGCGTTTACATGCAAAAGGTATTTGAAAAGTAAGACAAAAAAATTAAAAAAATAAAAAAAAAATTAGAAATTAAAAACAAAAAAAAAAAAATAAGAAAAACCCATATACGTTCTTAAAAGCGCATAACTTCAATATCCTTAATCATAAAAATCTCAAGGCATGCGTATGCCCGCAAAGAATTTTAAGTTATATGTGCGTGTGTGTGTGTGTGATGTTTCAAAGCTATAGAGCAAAGTATTCATTTAAGGGGGTATTCTAGTCTAGAAATTTGAAAAAATCGAAATTTTTTTTTTTCAAAATTCGATAGTCTAGGTATTCAAAAATATCTCCCTAAAAGGATTTTGCAAAATTCGAATTATTTTCGAAATTACAACTATTTTAGTGACGCGACAGCTAGACTGGTTTGAGCGGAAATTCAAACGCGTTTTTCTCAAAACTCCTTTTGCTGAGGTGGTTGACACGATATCTGAAGTTCTATCTGACCGATCCCTTTGAAATTTGGTGAGAATCTTTTTCATACATCTCTTTATCACTGGAGCATTGGATTTTGAAAAATTTTAATTTGAAGTATTTTTAAAAAATTCGTAAAGGTCAAAAAACAGGGGTAAAAAAAAATTTTTTTTTTCAAGTAAGCGCCATTTTGTGAATTTTTATTTTTTTTTTCGGCCGAGGCTCAAGATGTAGCGACATCTTTACTAATTAAGAATTTTCTTTGTTTGTTCGATTTAGATCACTACAAGGGTTGGAATCATGTCAACCAGGGAGCACTGTTTGACTAGCAACCCCTACTTCACCGACCTGTCACTGGATGAATTTTTGACTTTTTTTTTTTTAATTTTTTTTATATACCTTAAACATCAATAAATATTATATAAAAAAATGGATAGTAAAAATGTTTTTAATTTTTCTTTTATCCTAGTTTGAAAAATACCCAAAAAGTAGGGCTCTAGACCAGAATACCCCCTTAATAGTGGAGTAAAAAGCAATAAATTTGAGACAAATGAGCAGTTAAGGCATTGAGGAAATTTAATGAAGTAAAACAAAAAAGAAAATATTAACAAAAAACAAAACTATAATATATAATAATAAAACAACATTAAAAAAAAATTATTTAAAAAAATAATTAAAAAAAATTTATTAAAAAAAAATTATTACTAAGAAAATAATTAATCATAATATTAATATTAAATATTAAAAAAAGTATAATGCTTGTTTTTGGCTGTTTTGTATTACATTTGTAAAACAAATGTTTCAAGAGAATTAAGATAATTTATACAAGTAAAAAAAATTATTAGCAATAAAAAAATTGAAAAAAAAATATTAAGAAAATAATAAAAAAAGACTTTAAAAAAATAATAAAACAAAATTAAAAATAAAATTATTTAAAAGAATAATAAAAAAATTATTATTAAAGAATAAATAATATTAATATTATATATATGAAAAAAAATTATAAACCCTGTTTTAGTATTTCTTAGGTTTTTTTGTATTACCTTTGTAAAGAAAGTTTTTGACTTTCTTTTACAAGGGAGCTAACGAGCAAAATATGTTTTTAAAAGCAAGTTAAAAAAGCAAGTAATTTATAAAATATGAGCAGTTAAAACATTGATACAATTTATGTAAACTAAAAAATAAAAATAAAATAAAAAGTAATTAAAAAATAGAAGAATAGAGAATTTCACAGCATTGCTGATCGGAGGTGGCGAGTGGAGGTGGCGAGTGGAAACTACTTGCGTTACGACCAGACAAATCTGGCCATCCTACAATCTGAAACAGACAAAAACCCTTATAAGTCTTTCGAAACACGAACTAAGGCATATAACATCTCTTATCACCGGCCACTGCCTTTTGGGCACTCACGCACGTCGGCTCGGGGTTCCTCAAAACGACCTGTGCAGATACTGCGAGGACGAAGATGAGGAAGTATCGAGCAGACATTTGCTGTGCAGTTGTCCGGGTCTAGCCAGAAGTCGACTCGCTCTTCTAGGCTCTCCAACAATTGACAATCTTTCAGTACTCTCGGACCTGAAAATCGAATCTCTCATCAAATTTTCGAAACAAATTAATATCTTTGACCAAAATCTACAATAAAAATCTCGGTTAGGTGGGGAAATCATTTAAAATAATGAGCTCTAGGGCAACACAACGGACCCAACCTGCGGTCTATGTGGCACTCCGATGCGGGGTCACCCTTAAACCAACCAACCAACCAACGTCAGTTTTAAATATATAAGAAAATTATATATTTTTATATTACGTCTTCTTCTTTTACACGGGAGCAAAATATTTAGTTAATTGCAAATTAAAAACACAATTAATTTAAGAAATATGAACAGTTAAGACATCGAAAATTTACAAAACCAAAAAAAGTTAAACTAAAAAAAAAATATTAAAAAATAAATAATTAAAAAAAATATTTAAAAAAGTAATTAAAAGAAATAGTAAAAAAACCATCTAAAAAATTTTTTTAAATAATAATATTAATATTAAATATTTAAAAGAGATTATAATCTTTGTTTTAGTGCAATATTTTTTGGGGTTTTTATATTACGTTTCTAAAAAAAATGTTTTTAAATTTACTAAATATAAGCATTAAGACATTGAAAAAATGTATACAAAGTTAAAAAAAATACAAGATACATTAAAAAAAATGATAAAAAAAAGTATTAAAAAAAGTTAAAGGAAATAATTTAAAAAAAAAAACAATAAAAAAAATATTTTCGAATAGTAATATTAATATTAAATCTTAAAAAAAAATATTATACCTTTTTGTAGTATATTCAAAAAATTTATATAAAGTCAAAAATAAAAATTAAAAAAAATAAAAAAATTATTTAAAAAATAGTAAAAGCATTTATTTGTATAATAACATCAGTTTTAAATATAATACAAAAAATTTATAAACTTGCTTTTACTATTTTTTTATATTATAGCCAATTATAGCGCGTACACTCTTTTTGGGTGTTTGGCCGAGCTCCTCCTCCCATTTTTGGTGTGCGTCTTGATGTTGTTCCAGAAATGGAGGGGCCTACAGTTTCATGCCGATTCCGAACGGCAGATATTTTTATGCGGAGCTTTTTCATGGCAGAAATACACTCGGAGGTTTGCCATTGCCATTGCCTGTCGAGGGGCGACCGCTATTAGAAAAAATGTTTTTCTTAATTTTTTTGTTTCACTGAGATTCGAACCTACGTTCTCTCTCTGATTTCCGAATGGTAGTCACGCACCAATCCATTCGGCTACGGCGGCCGCCAATGTAATATGTAATGTAATATAATTTAATAAAATATAACTTAATAAAGATAAAATGTTACAACAACAAAATAATAATAATCATTCCAAACACAATATTTGAAAATTTAACAGAAAAGAGCTCTCCGTCCATGATGTGGTAAATTTAATTAATATTGCGCCTAAAAGATGCAACTCTCAAAGTGGGACTTTTTGTTTCTGAGAATCTCTCTTGTCGTACTTTATTCACTCAAACATCCTATAAGAAACGATATAGAAAACAAAAAAAATAATAAAAATAAAAATACATAAAACAAAAGTTAATAGAAAAAAAGAATATCTTGTTTGCAAATAAAAAAAAAAGGAAACCATTAACATATTATACAATACATGAGAAATATTCTTCGAAATTCTTTTCGAAAAGCATTCTTAGCTGAACACGTTTACATATAGAGCATAAGCTAGTTAGCCGGCAGAAAGAGCAGCTATTTAATTGTCATTTTACCCCTCTTTCCAATAACAGAGCTTAATGTGGGCTCTCAGGGTGAAACTATTTTTAGAGGTGTTCTACCCAGAAGGCCGTTGTTCGGCTTTGAGCAAATTTGACAGATATGCCGACGTCATTCGTCTTGTGCTTCACAAAATTTCCCTGAAACATTTTTTTTCACCATACCTAACGAGCAAACCTGGTATCTATCATCCTTGTGCTGCTCTAATACTCAAAGTTGCCAATATTGATTTCGTGCTGTGGTAAATTTAATAAAAATTGCGCCTAAAAGATACAACTGCCACAAGTGAGACATTTTTCGCTGCGAATCTCTCAAAATGTACGTAAAACTGTTCAACAGGTTATAAGGGGCACCATAGTGAACGTTCAAAGCAAATAAGCGCCAAATTACGGTCCATTTCTCCAACAAAACAAAATGGGCTACCTGACTAGACCGGCAACTGCATCTTCTTCTCTTTTCACGTTTGTCGGTTACAGCTCCGTTGCTTTTTTTTAACAAAACTCGGCTAGAAAACATTACCACACAAAAACTAATTGGTTATAAATTGATTCTATTTAGTTCAGCTTGAATTGTTTGGAAAAACGTTTCAAGCTAAGAAGCTCAGTCATAAAATGGCTTCCCGAAGAGCCTTAAAACACTAGAAGGTGCACTAATAGCGGTAGTCTGTATAGTATAGTTTTACCTCATTCATTGCGCCATTTTAATTAAACTTCAAAAAAAGCAAGAACCTGAAATTCCGGTCTAGTTCTCGAACAAGGCTCATGTTGAAAATTTAATGGCGCAAAAATCTAATAAAAAGAAATTAGGACCAATTCAGAACTCAGTAACTCAGTTTTTATTATTTGAGTTTTTATACCCGAGTGAATATTCATTCATTTCATTTTGTTATGCCATGGCTCACATAAGAAATTTCAGCACACAAAAACCAGTTGGCAATAAAATTGATAAAATATTTTAAAATTCATTTTAATTAATAAATAATGATTTTGGGGTGGATGCCACCTATTTCCAATTTGTTCATCTCAGTAGTAATGCAAAATATTGAACTGTCATAGAGCATATTGGCGCATCGCTGCTCGATTCTGAGTGAATTGGTCGGAATCAGTTATTGTGCTGAGATTGTTTTAGAAGTTTGCTTACTGTTTTCCTTAATCAATAATACTTTTCCCTCTATATTCTCTTACGTTTTCTTTAACTCAATCTACCTTTTGATTTTTGTCAAATTTCACTTATTTCACAATTTTCATCAGATATCTCTCACCACATCCATCTAAAACTAAGTCACTTCAAAATTAGTCTTGAAATTCCGCGTCAGCTGTATAATTTCGTGTTCTATTATTCTTCTTCGGTAGGCAATGGCAAGCCTATGTTTATATTACTGCCCTGAAAAAACTTCTCCTAAAAAACTCTTTACCATTCGGAGTCGACTTAAAATTGTAGGTCCCTCGATTTGTGGAACAACATCAATATATACGCCACGAAGAGAAGGGGCAGCTCGGCCAACTCCTAACAGAAGTGTACGCCCCAATTAGTTTTTATTTTATTCTTTTAATATTCCCGGTTCTTTTCTATTCTTAATTATTAAATTTTTTCTCTTTAAGAGCTGAAGGAGAGAGGCTACTAGAGAACGTTTAACACAGAAAAGATGCAACTGAAGAATTAAAACGTTCTCTGCTTATATCGCCCCCTAATGTGGAATATCTATGTATATAATCATTTGACGTTAGGAGGCGGCATAAAACTGTAAGTCACCAAATTCGCTCTCCACATATTGAAGGAGGAGACACGGCCATATGCTATATATACAGATATATAATGAGGAGTGAGTATAGTGACCAGATTAAACTGTGGAGAGCTTCATAAGTATTGGTGACATTCTTCGCTTAGTGATTACTTTTTCTACCACAATTATCTTTATGTAACTCATTTGAGTTGAGCCAATGATGATTTACAAGGTTTGCTCTTTAACTAGAATGGAAACGAAAATTGTGAGCGGCTGCCATGTCACAGGGAATTCGGCAGCCGAATTCCGCACGATCATTTCACATGTATTCACACACTCTTCCAATCAGTCGTTGCTCAGAGGGCAACGAAGTGCCATTGTGTTGTGTTTTTGCGTATAGCACCAACACAATCTCAGTTTTTTTGTAAACACATCAAATTCGCTCAGAGCCAAATATTATTTTCACCATGGAGTTAAGCAGCTTTTAGTTTGTAGTTGTTGCTGTTTTATTTTATGTGTAACAGAGGGATATGCAGAATATTACCCCCATTAAACTTCACACCCTCAGCATGGAAGAACTTATAGCTCAACAAGCAAGCTTTACAACAATCTATCATTTCTCCTGCTTAGTGAAGGGTTGTTCTGCTTCAATTGATCGCAAGAAAGCAAATGATATCGATCTGCCGCATTTATAAATTATGACTAACAGCAATGCGACACCCACTTAGTATATTCTAAATTGTATAAATCGGGGAATGAGAGCGGCGCTTCTGGAGTTAATAGAATCATGTTGCAATTGTTTGCAAATGTATTTTGAGCCGAGCATGACGTTCTTTGAAATGCTGTCTCACCTAGGTGTGAGAAGAAAAGCTTGTAATTTTTGCTATCATCGTTTTGTTAAGAAAAGACTGCAGCCAATTTTATGTGCTATAGCTAACTTGTCTCGTACGAGTATATGGATGTAACAAAAATCTAGCGCAGGATTTGATATGTAAATGTGATTGGTTCGAAGTAGGCTAAGGAACACCTACCATGCACCTTCATCGAACATATCAAATCAATATAGTAGCTAAGCAAACCACTTATGACTATGAAACAGAGCATTGGCGATGCCTGTAAAGCACATAGGAGGGACCGTTACTGTTTTAAAGTCTTACATATGAGAAAAACTGGTTCTGCTAAGGGAATATTTAAGTTTCGGGCTCTTCTCTACAAAATTTTTAAAATTAAAAATAAAATTTCTTTTTTGTATGTAAAAGACGTTAAATAAAAAGCCTAAAAAATGTAAATATCGTTTTTAATTTTTTTTATTGTAAAAAAACCTGAAAATATCCTACATTTTCGAGCTCTTAATTACAGGACCCCTTGAATAACCTCTAGAACTCCTGTGCCCGCTTTGTTTTTTAGACGTAACGTATCTCCTGGAATCACTTTCCACCTTAGGTTTGGAAAAGTTAGAGACACCGAATTTATAATTTCCCGCCTGGGTATTCTTCGAGATACGCGGTACTTGAGTTGCGCGATTTTCGAGTTATACGGAAAAAAACGGCATTTCCTCAAGTTACACTGTATTTGAGTTACACGGTTTGTTACCAATTTTCATAAAATGGCAAAATAATACTAACTTATCATATATTTATTAATATTACATAATAAAGCTATCTGCAGAATCCTTTTGCTTCCTGATCTTGAATAGTGCAAATATATAAGCCACTAAATCTGAGTATCCAACTACGCGGAACAAATTAATCGAGTGGTTCGAGGGACACCTGTATTGAAAAAAACAAACAAAAAAATTGCGATCGTTCAACAGCGTCAAAAATGCTTTGGTGCGAGCGCGCACTTAACTCAAAGCAACAACAAAAGTTTTATAAACACAGTTAAGTAAAAAGGAGAAAAGAGAGACATAGAGAGAGTAGTTTTGTTGTATGTATGTTTATGTATAGAAGTAAATACTCACGAAACCGAAGAAAAAAGCAATTCCGAAATAAAAAAGCATTTTCGTTTCTTTTTGTTTTCTTTTTTTTTTGTTATAATAAAACCACAATTTTTATTATTGAATCCAACAAATTAAACGTTTTACATAAAATTCCTACAATTAACTTTGTTTTAAATTTAATAATAATAATAATATAATATAATAATAATATAGTATAGTCCATATTTATTAAATATTATATATGTATGTTTGTATATATGCATTGTATTACCATATAAATATATGCATGTATGTATTTGTATGTTATGAATTCAGTTTTTTAATTTTTTTTTAATTTTTTGGTTTTTGGTTTTTTGTTTTTGTTTTATTATTATTGTTTTCCTTCCTTCGCCATTGAGGTAAGGTTCTATGTATTGTATAAGTTAACGTAATGTATGTAGCATATAAAATTCATGTACATATGCATGTATTGTATGTATGTTTATAAATATGTACGTATGCAAACACATATATATTGGATGCTTTTAAAATATTTTATTTATGTGTGTATACTTGTAAAATTTATTGCATTTTAGTTGTAAAAATTTGATTAAATGTATGTGTGTATGTATGCATGTACGCATTCGAAGCAAAACTGAAAATATTGATCAATAATAAATAAAGGCGTTCCTTGGTGATCTCCGATTTTTTTCCGCTTGACTAATATAGCTGCATATGCGCAATGTTGATTGTTAGTGTGAGTGTGGGTTTGAGTGTGGGCGTGGATGTATAAATGTTGCTGAAATGTTAAAGATATTGAAAAAAAATACCAAAACTAAAATTTCTGTTTTAAAATAATAAAAAACATAAATTAAAAAAAAAATAAAAAAATTTTAAATTAAAAAAAAGTATATAAATAAAAAAAAATTAAAATTAAAAAAAAAAAAAATAAATAAGAAAAAGTAAAAAATTAAAATTGTGTTTTACAGATATTATTGATTCGCTAAAAAAAATTGAAACAGGTAAAAAATAAATATTTTGTTGTAGCTCTGTTGCTAAACAATTGTTTTTCGAAATATTAGCTGGGTTTTAAGAGAAATTCTGGAAAAGTACAAAATAATTGTTCTTATTATTGTGATGTTAAAGAAAAAAATTAAAAAACCCAAAAAAAAATTTTAACTGTAAAAATATGTATTATGAATTCGCGGAAAAAATACGACAAGTGAAAAACCAAATATTTTGTTTTTGCTGTGAAAAACTGTTTTAAAAATATTATTTGTTCTATTATTCATATTAAATACTTTTAATTGCTGTGTTGTTAAAATTTTTATTTTAGAAATATTAGAAAAATAAATATTGTTAAAGAAAAAATTAAAAAGAAGTAAAAAAATTTAAAAAAATTTAGAGACATATTTGTTTAAGGCAAAACTACATTGAATAATTTAGAAATAAATTTCGTTTTTTGCAAAATTATTTCCAATTTGCGCCGCACTAATGAGCTTTCTTTAAAGATCGCTGAAAAACTTATTGATAAAAAAGAAATTTTACCTGTCATTAACACTAGTAAACTATTTGTAAATTAAAAATACTTTTTAAAATTATTGCTTCCTAACTTTATTAACCATATTTATAAATAAATATGTTTATTATTTATTGTTCAAGTGCAATTCTCCAAAAAAAAAATCATTTCCGAATTTCTTAGAAATAAAAATTTTCGCGCGATTTTATTTATATTCAATCAAATAATTTTGTTTACCTATACCCTTATTGCTTAGTAAATGAGAGACTCATATAAATTTTCCATTTAAGAAAGTATACAAATCCATTTAATTTTTATGCATTTACCTGTAGGAAAATTAAAAATTAAAATATGTTGAAAACACTTTTAATGCACCAAATTTGCATGAAAATGCCATTTTAAAAATCCTTTCAATTTACCTTCATTTATTTTTATGATTCAATAACATTTTAATAAATAAATAATAAAAAACTGCCTTTGAAAAAATTATAGTTTACTTACACGAAAATTACATATTTTCTCAGTACTCCCGAAATAGTCGTTTGCATGCCTCAAAATATACTAATATTTTTTAAACATAATTAATTTAATTGCTTTGAAATCATTTAAATAAACTTACTACATACTTCCTTTTTTTAATCTTTTTGACATTTTCGGTGTTTTTGCCATTTGGAATATGCATATTGACAGAAAAAGATAGCCAAGCAAAAAATTCCAATAGTTTCTCGCTTATACACCCGTAATCCATCACAGTAATGTGATGCTGAGTGCTACTATTTATGCAGTGAGAGCACAATTAAAGTAGAGCATATTATAGGAGCGATATGAAATAGCTTGTTTGTATATGAAACAGCGGGACATACTCTTTCCCGCGCTTTAAAATTTATGAGATGTGCCTAAAGGTCTCTGAGAAATCAATGTATACTTCGTTTGCGAATATAGCAACAGTTTAATTTGCTCGACATTTTACACTAACAATCGCTTGCTTTAACAATAACAAATCATGCGATAAAGTATTAGTACATTTTTATTGGGCAAGCGAAGACTGTTATACTTTTCCTGTACCAGTTTTTTTTTATTCTCTTCTTGTTCTTTCAACTCACAGATTTTATGATTTTTTTTACGCTCAGAAATAAATGGTTTAAAGCCAAATTTGCTCTAAAATTATTGATTATAATTAATTTAATTTTAATAATGCTAAACTTATCAGTAATTCAGCTAATTAATAGTTGTTAGTATATGCCTAGTATTTTTTCATGAAATAATTTTGGAAATTCTGTTTCCGTAACAAAATCAGTCTCAATCCAAATTTGTACAATGAACGAAAAGGAATATTTTCTATCAACTACCGACTAGTGCAATACAACAATAATACAACAATGTTGATATTCGTGAGGCGTACCAATTTGTGGGTGGATTTCAGTGGACGAGTCTTAATAAAGAGTAAATATAAAATTTATCGATCGATAAAATTTATCTCGAAAGGCCGAAATGAAAAATTTATATTTAATAATATTTGTTGTTTAAAATTTCAAATAAATAAAAAAAACAAAAACTATAAACATATCGGATAAGAATATTGACCTTTTTAACAAATTTTTGTTGGGTTTTCGAGAAATTTTAATTAATATTTTTGTCAAAATTTGTTTTAAGATATGCATCTAATTTTTTGGTGAATTCTCTAAACTGTTACTTTTTATTTAAATTTTTTACCCTTGTAATAAAAAAATTTAAATTCGAATTTAAACACAAACTAAATTTAAATTTAATTTAAAAAGTCTCTTAAAGGGTTGTCAAGTACAATGAGTTAAAAAAAATATATATACGAGTATATCATACATTAAGTAAGAGAACAGCAACAGGTAAGGCCACTGAATTCAGAAAAAAATATTTGTTATATAACAACGCTTAACTTTTTAGATACCGAGCATAAAAACGACTTGAATTAGATTGGTTAGAAAAATGTGAAATATTTTTATATAATATTTTATATTTATTTATGTAATTTATCATATTTATATATATACTTTTTTTATTAAATGTTTTTATATGATTCTTTGGTCATATTTATAAATGTTTTAAGGCGCATTCGTAGAGAATGCCCATGAGACAATCGAAAAGGGGGCGGCAATGATATTTAGTAAAGGGTCAAAGAGTTGACAAGTACTACACAATTTAAAAAAATGCGTAAAAGCTAAATTGAAAAAAAAAATGATGCACGTCGAATTGTCGAATTCGGAAAGCATTGCATAACTAAGACTGAGGCAAAGTTTGTTTAGGAGACACAATTTTTTTTTTAATTTTGGTGTTTCCGCGTTGCTTTAAAACTAAAAAAACTAAAAACCCGAACAAAAACGGAAACAATCACAAATTGGTACGCCAAGAAACATTTATTTAATGTAGAAAATTAATTAAAAAATAATTTTGTGTTGTTTATTTATTAAGAAAATTTTAATTGAAAATTACAATAGCCCCGGCAGCTAATATGTTTCCAATTTTTTTTTTGGATTTGTAAAGTCTAAAGATAAAAAGTATAATAAAAAAGTACAAGAAATTAAAATTGAAGTATTTAATACGATTTAAATTTAATTTTAATTTTTTAATGTTGATTTCTATTTAAATCTATTAAATTTTAGTTACAATTTAAGTTTTTAATAAAATATATAATAAAAAAGCACAAGAATTTAAAATTGAAGTATTTAATTTGATGAAAATTGTATTTTAATTAAATTTAAATGAATAAAAATAAATAAATTTTAATTAAATTTTTTAAATTTTAATTTCTATTTAAATTTATTAAATTTTAGTTACAATTTAGATTTTTAATAAAAGTATAATAAAAAGTACAAGAATTTAAAATTGAAGTATTTAATTTGATTTAAATTTAAATTTAATTTAATTTAATTTAATTTTTTTTAATTTTAATTTCTATTCAAATTCATTAAATTTAAGTTACAACTTAAGTTTTTAATAAAAGTATAATTAAAAGAAGTATAATAAAAAAGTACAAGAATTTAATTGAAGTATTTACTTTGATGAAAATTTTATTTTAATTAGATTTAAATGAATAAATAAATTTAAATTAAATTTTTTTAATTTTAATTTCTATCTAAATTTATTAAATTTTAGTTACAATTTAGATTTTTAATAAAAGTATAATAAAAAGCACAAGAATTTAAAATTGAAGTATATAATTTAATTTAAATTTAAATTTAATTTAATTTAATTTAAATTTTAATTTCTATTTAAATTTAAATTAAATTTTAGTTACAATTTAGATTTTTTAAATTTTGTTATTTTAGTTACAATTCAAAATTTTTTTTATTTTAATTTAAATTTTAGTTTTTTATTTTAATCAGTTTAAGTTTCATGAATTTTAGTTTCAATTTAAATTTTAGTTTCAATTTAAATTTTTTGAATTTAGTTTCATTTAAGTTTTTTAAATTTTACCAATATCACTTGAAAAATAATTACGTATTGTTTAAATTTAACAGATTGTAATTTAAAATTGGAAACACAAAAATGGTTGCAATTTAAATTTCTTAAACTTCAATTCAAATTTAAAATTCTATTAATTATTTAAATAAAATAATTTTAATCTCAGTTAATTCAGCAAATAAACTTTTATATTTCACGAATATTTACGACTGCTTGAATTGTATTCATTCATAATGGCTTACTAAATCATTGTTAATCGCTTTATTATAATCTTTAACGAGAGAAAGTAAATTAAATACAACTTCATATTTATTTTATTTTCTAAATATTTATTTGCAGCTTAAATTAAACTGAACAAAAATTATATTTTCATAAAGATATATTAATGGGTGTACGTGTGTATGTATATGTTCATGTTTTATGATTTGCTATATCAGTTATTTTTGCTTTTAAGTTCGTGTATTTACTGCCGCTTGTTCAGCTTATTGCAGTTTCTAATAGAACACCCGTTAACACGTCTACTTATTCTCCCACTTCATTGCGCATGTATGAATGTATGTGTGTGAATTTCATGGTAGTGTTTTAGGTGTTTTGTTTTAATTTTTGCATATATAAATGTATATATGTGTGTGTGTATGATATTTGCTTGTTGTTTTTTGTGAAAAAAATTTTGCTAAAAATAATTACATTAAAAAGACAAAATTTGCTTTGGCACAAAATATCTACGCTTCGCTTACACAATTCTTACACGACTTGCTACTTTTTTTTAAATTTATTTTTCTAAATTCTTTTTTTCATTTCCTGCTTTTCTTTGCGTTCGTTCCATAAATATTTATTTGCGTATTTTTTCATTTTCCTTAAACTGCAGCAAATATATAAATATCTTTTTTTTAAATGTATATTAACTTTTAATTATTTTGTATACTCGCCTTGCTATTTTTATTTTTTAGTTTGCAAAACAAACAAAAAATCTACACAGTCTCACGCAGCATAAAAATCAATTGAATGCTTAATTTTTAACAAATTCTTGTGTTTTCGAATTTCAATTTAATTATTGCACAATATAATAAATTTGTTTTTGTTTTTGTTTTTTTTTTCCATTTGCATTAAATACGATTGCTTTTACTTGCAAGCGCTATTTGTGTGTTCGATACGCAATTATTTGTAATATATTATGTTTGCTGTAGTTGTTTTTTTGGTTTTTGGTTTTTGCCTTTGTTTTTGTATTTAAAAAGTGTTAATTAAGCTCATTGCAGCAGTTACAATTCGTGTTGGTACAGTTTTCAATAAATTTTTGTTGGTTTGATAAATTGTTGTTGTAATTGTTTTGAAGTATAAATAGTATGTATGTACATATCTATGTATTTGAATAATAATGTGCTGTTGTTGTAATTGTGTTATAAATAGTTGCTTATTTTGTAAAAGTCTATATGGGTTTTTTGAAAAAAAAATAAAAAAAAAAAACAACAAAGAAAATTAAAAAAAAATTTAAAAAAAATGTTTTTTATATAAAAAAGGAAACAATTAAGCAGTAAACGCATTTGGTGGCCAAGCAGCTACTCGGCATGTAGCCACCTGCGCGCGCACAACTTCTATTGATTCACTTGATTTCTTCTTACACTGCTTTTTACTTACTTACTTGCTTACTTTTTTCTCCTGCACGCCTTACTCTCAGCACTCAGTGTAAGTTATAGAAATACTTTTGTCTGACTTAAATACTCTTCTTCTTCTATCTTCTTTTTTTGTTTTCATTGAATACTTTTATTTGCTTACTTTCCATTTACCTAATTTGCCGTTAAGTGAAATTCGTGAAATTCCTTTGTGTTGTTGTTGTTGCCAAAGTGAAATATTTATTTATTTTTGCATTTTTTCCGCTACTCTAATAATCTTTTGCTTTTACTCTCATAATATTTTCACTACTTTTTGTTGTTGTTGTTATTATAACTAAATTGTCTTTTGTTTTACACTCACATTACATAATTAAATTTTTGTTGTGTTTTAATTATAATATTTTTGTTATTTTTTTTTCTTTTTTCAAGTTGTATAGACTTGTATACTTTATTCAACTTTTATTGCTATATATAAGATATTTTAAAATGGTGCCTACATACCATTTATTTTTTAATTTTTTATTTTTCAGTTGGTTTTTCTTTTTCTATAATTTCAGTGATAAATTAAAGCCAATCAAATCATTACCCTTTGCGCTAAAATCACTTTCACTACTTTTCTTGCATGCAATAATGTCTGTTTGTTCGCTAAAGTTGTAAAGCACTTTTCCCCACAAAAATATTGCACAACAAATTGCCACTATCATTATTTTTCCTTTATATGCAAGTATATACTTATATATAATATACAATAGATAAATATGCTGCTAAAAAAATGTTAAAAATAAGTTGGTTTTCTTTGTGTATTAATACTTAAGAGATTAGCGAAAATTGTATTTATTAACATTCGAAATGAATTTTCAATGCAAAATTTTGGCACATTTGAATACTATTGTACATTCGAAAATTCACAACTACTCTGCACCGTGCGCTAATACAACAATGTTCCAATATTAATGTGTTTGTATGTAAAGAGCAAACATGCCCGCTCGATTACTCTATTAAAGTTGAGAGATAAGTGTAGAAATAATTGAGAAGTAGGAAGGAGTGAAGTAGGGAAATAAGAGCTTTGCAAATTTTGAATGAGCTGCTATTTATTTTGTGAGCTCTGTGGCTTTGCGCTAGATTGGATATATCATTTAAAAAATAGATGTAAGAAAGAAATTTTGAAATTTTTAAGTTTTACTTTACTTTTTTTCGACGTTCTGAGTTTTTAATCGGCAAAATAACTAGAAAAAATTAAAAGTTAAGCAGGAAAATTGGGATTCTTGATTACTCTATTAAAGTTGGGAGATAAGTGGAGAAATAATTGAGAAAAAGTGGATTATGCAAATTGGACCTATGCAAATTTTGAATGAGCTGCTACTTATTTTTCAAGATCTGAATCTATGAACTATATTTTTGGTTTTCGGGAGTGGCATAATAAAAATCTTAGAATTTAAGTAGGAAATTTGCGATCCTGAATGAGCTCACTTATACTTTTGGAGGCCTGAGGATTTAGGCAAGAGTGGAGAAATAAGTGAAACAAAAGTGTTAAAAATGAAATTAGAAATTTCGATTCTAGATGAACTTTTAATCCGTTTTGTAGGTCAGAAGTTTTAAACTGAGTGGATAAATAATTAAAAGACAAATATGAAAATTGGGATTTTAGATGAGCTATAGTTTATTTGCGGAATAAAATAAAAAAAATTTAATAATACAAAAAAAAAAAAATCTTAAAAGAGCGATTCCATGACAAGTTATCCAAGTATTTTGAACATTGAAAATCTGAAACTTTTGAAGCTTTTCAGTTTTTGGTGCACAAAAAAAGTGCCCTTCCTCATACTTAGTAAGCAACGGAAAGCGCTGACAAAATAGGCTCGTTGAGAATCGAGCAGTTGGTTGTGCTTTTTTTATATTAATAATCTAATTAATGCAACTTTTTCTATTGAAAAAAATAAAGGCCAAATTTCTTATGTATTCAACTTAATAAAAAAGCAAAAGTTTTCTTCCTAAAAAATTGCTTTACTTTTCACGAACAGTTGAAGTCTCACTGCGTTTTTTCCATCATTTCACGTTCGCTCTGCTCTGCTTTAGCGCTTTTTTTTTGTGTTTACAATGTTTTAGTAATAAGTATTTTTCCTTAGTTTTGTTTTAATATAATATTTACAAACAATATTGTCTTAACCATTTTTGTTGCTCCTTTTTGTTTTTTTTTTATTTTCTTCTTGTAAATATGCTTCAATTTTAAAATATTTGTAATTTATTCATATTTCATATGTTTTGCTCAATAATTTGTGACAAAGTTGTTGTTTTTTTTTTTGTTTGAAAATTTTTCATTTGCCTTAGATATTGAACATTTTGTTTGCATATTCGCATTATTTTATGTCTATTTTTATTTTTTCATCTTAATATAAATTTTTGTGGTTTTGGTTGCAATGAGTTTTTTTTAGATTCATATGTATGTATATTTACTTGTAAGTGTGTATGCATGTATTTATTTTTATTTTATTTGTTTTTGTTTTTTTCATCATTTAGAAACCATAGCTATTTCGAAAGTCGTATATTTGTTGTTGTTCGTGTTTAACGATACATGTATGTATGTGTGCATATTCTTGCAGTTCTTGCTTGTTTTTAGCAATTATAATGCGCCGTTATAAGCTCAGGCTTTGGCCATAAGTTGTTGTCAGTAAGTCCGCGGTTTCACCTCAAAGCACAGCCACGCTTGAAATTTCTGATTTTCAAAGAGCCACGTTGATAACTTCCACAGGTTTTCATGCAAAGTCAGTAGAAAGTTGCTCCGAAATATAGGTCCATTTATTGACAATATTCAACAAGTGCACCCAAGTAACACAAATGAATTGCGTTAAATAAGCACAACAAAATTTACTAGAAAAGTGATTTTATTTGTATTTTTTAATTTTATTTTTTTTAATTCATGCTAAAAAACTTTACTGTTCTTGAGAAACATTTATAATCCACTTATGGTGTATGGGTGGCCAGCAGAGGTGCTCATTACTGACTGCGCTGCCTGTAAAGGGTACAAAGAGCATTGCATATGCGCAGGCGCTCATATGTGGAATACAAAAATGAGAAGAAACGCTAATATTCTAGTTATGGAGTGAATAACATTTTATGTATACTCTCCATGTTGTTGTCGAAGATGCGATTTCTAAGACCACATTCGTGTTCGGAAGCTACCCAGAGGATACGTGGGCTAATCCCGGACATTGTGAGCTGCTTGAACCATATGCAGAAGAATCATCCTGGCCACTCCCAAGTGAATGGCGATCAGTAACTTTCCCCACTTGCGTGGACTTCTACATATGGACCCATCCTCCAGGTTTACTCAATTGCATTACTGAAAAAAATGCTCGCAGAAGTAAGTTGATGCAAACATTGCAATAATACTCGTAATTTCACGTCAATTCACGATATAATTCCAATAACAATGAAATGATGTCTGCATCGTGGCCATTTCTAGAGAGTTTTTTGTATCAAGAGCGCGAGAACACTTATTTAGTCCAGTTGTTGTGCTCTGTTCACAAACTTGCCGGGCCCCAATAGTCGACAGTTGCAGCTTAATCAAGCTGGCCGCTACACAGCGCTCAAGCGAGGGTGCATTTATTGAAATTATCTGAAATTATTAAATTCCTGAAAGCATATTTTTAAAGAAAGAAAAAAAAATGTTTTCAATTGTTTTCTATTTTTATTCTATTTTAAAACAAAAAACAATCATAGTAAACATTTTTTTAAAATCAGAAACTCTTTGCGTTTTTGTTCTCATCCCGCTTTTTATATTTCTCTCGTTATTGGCTTTTTAGTATGCCTGTGCCTGTGCCTGTTGTCAAGGCCGCATTACTACAACTTCATCACTTTCATTTACTTGACTTGTACACACACACTTATTTGGTTACATGTGCACTCATATGTTATTCAATTATTTGTTTGTTCTTGCTTTTACTTTTACTTTTTTTTTACTCTGCGCTTCACTGAAGTTCTAACTTTTTTCTATTAAATTCTTTCATTTCATTTTTAACCTACTTAATTTTCCTTATTTATATTTTTTGCTGGATATTAAATAAGAATATCTAAAATACCTTATATTGTAGATACATTTTTTTATTTACTTGTCTATACATATTTCACTTCTACTTTATTACTTTTTTCACTGCGTTTTTTCTTTGAGTTTTCTTATGCACTATGTTCTTCAGTAGCTTTTTTCACTTTTTCACATTTATGCATAAATGTAAATAAACTTTAACAGTATTTTTTGCTTAATAATTTTTAAATCCTGTGATGTACCTAAAAAGTATGATTATGCCTTATTTACTATTTAATTACTCATTGATTTATTTCATTTATTTAATTATTTATGCTAACGCTTCATTGTGTAATTACTTTGTAGAAATACACATAAAAGTTGCGGGGGTGTTGGTACACAGGATATTTCTATATTGTGTGAGTGTGGGCGTTTATTTGGGGAGATTGCATTTTCGAGTTACAAATCGTGTTTGACATATACACGCACACATATAAATTACATAAGTAAACGTACAACTGTTTTCATAAATACATACACATGTATATGCGTATGTATGTATGTATGCATGTATTTTTAAGGTGTTGGTTTTACATTGAGATACTTAAAAAAATTGTTTTACCCGAAAAAACATTCAAAAATTGTTGCAAATTTTAATTATTTTATTATTTAAACGTCTTTTAGCGTACTAACGGTATTTCTCCGTCCGCTTATATGCTTGTGACTTCAATATTTGCAAGTATGTGTGTGTGTGTGAGTGTGTACATTTTTGCGCAATTAAGACCAATTTAAGTTTATAAATTTCATATTTTTCTATTTCTTCTTTCTAAACACCTGAAGAACAACTACGTACTCTTTTCATTACTACATTACAATAAAAATAAAAATCAAAAATCTATGCACTATTATAATCACTTTAATTTAATCAATTTATATATTTATTTTTCTACTTTTGGTCAATTTCAATTATCGCTTAATGCTTAAGTTGAAATGTACACATAAGTACAAATGTGTGTATGTATGTTTCGGTTTATTCTTTTGTAGATGCTTACTTACATTTAACTACAGTGGTTGTTGGTCAGAGAAAGAGAGCTGCTACTGTCGGACGAGCGGTAAGTGTGGGCATCTATTCGGAATGTGCTCAGATATGCAGGCGAAGGAGGGGCATGAGTGTAATTGTTCGTGTGTATAACAGCAACGCACGAATGCTTACTGATCGAGGATGATGGCATGTCACTAAAAAAATTTCACTACGACTCAGATAAGAATCACATCTGAAAGGGTTATTTTTCTTCTTCTTGATTGGCGCGCTAACCACTTAAGCGATTCTTTCCGGTGCTAACCGGCGTGAAGGTATTTAAGTTAGGGAATAGTGCTTTCAGCGCAAATAATTGCTCGGCATGATACTTTTAGATCTCTCTAATAACCTGATAAACTATGTGATCAGTTTTTTATTGTGTGAAATATTGATATCTTACCATTGATCATCTGCAGGTAAAAATTAGATGTAGACAGTCCACATGGATCAATTGAAAAACTACAAAGAATTGTCAAAATATTTCGATTCAAACACTAAATTCTTATAATGAATTCGGCAAAATAGTATAAATGAATGTGAGTAATGAATTTGGTGAATAAAAAAAAGAGTTTTAAGGGGTTAGGGGCAGTCAGAATTTTCAAAAAACTTTATTTTTTTTTTGCATTTTCTTAATGTATATATATTTAAGATTACACACAGTAAATTTAATATTGTTCCGGTGAATATTTTCGAAGTCACACGCAAATTTGAAAAGGCGTTTTAGAGTGCTTGTAAGTACGAGTCCGGAGCGGCAGCGCATTTTTCTCAAAATGGTGTTTTCAGAGTTCGTGACCAACATTACTCGAAAACGGCTAAACCGATTAGTCTCAAATTGTAACGCGAGTTACTTAAATAAATCTTTTAGTAAATAATAGTAGTTTTTTTCTCACCGATAAATATTTTGGTTTGTATAAGCAATTTAAGGCCGACATTTTGGTCAAAAATCGCTTTTTTTTTAGAAACCGCCATTTTGTCCGATCGAATGGGCGCTTTGAGTACTGTCAGATGATTCGTAAAAGGAAAAAGGCAACAGAGATGCACAATGCATTTTTGAATCCTGACGGTAACTAGAAGCTGAGAAAATGTATTGCGAATTTTTCTTTTAATAGTAAAAATTTGTAAGATAAAACATGAAAGCAAAGAAAGGCAACATGACAACAGACAAATGGTTGCGCTTGCCGATAATTCAGTAGTTTTGAACCTTTTTCCATTTTATATATTTGGGGCGGGTGCTCAGTACCACTCAAACTGCAGCGGGCACTTAAAATTTTTTTGACTACTTCTCTAAGCTACTAATAGTAATGAAATGTCTTTATCTTCGTCGTCTGCTTCGCTTCCACAAATCAAATTAAATGAAAGTCCGGGTTGGTCAATTCCTAATGTCTAAAGCTCTGCGAATAGAACATTGAGCTATTTGAAACTTCTCCGCTGCCAGCTGCCATTTGGTCTAATTTTATATATTACAATGTTGCTCTATTAATTTTTGACAGTTATCGCAACCAAGCAAGCAAATCCAGCTTGCACTGAGCCTGCACCTTTATGGCGATAGAAGAATTTTGCTGGACTTATACTTATTAATTATTCATTATGATGTTTTGGTTATTCCGGTGTACTTTTGTTTTAAACGAGGTGATAATGAGATTTTTCAGGATCTGAAAAAAGTAGCACTCCACCTGCCCAAAGTGACCTGAGCTCTGAGCTCCGAAGCTGCTGGCAATATGAGTACTGCTGTAATAATCAGAAACTAAATTTTCTGCTTTTGTTCCAACTACTTGCTAATCAGCTTCTTCTCTAAAGCTTCTTCTATGGGTTAGGAAGAGAAATTCTAAGTTAGAGTATTTAAAAGTTATTCGAAAAATCTATGAAAAATGCATTCTTATTTTCAGATGCTTTAGCAATGAACACCTGGTCTTAAATTTTACAGAGCAAGTCGAATAAAAAGGCCGCTTGTCTACTGGGAGAATAGACAATGCATAGACCCTTAGTCTATCTTGGTTCTCGATCGTTAAAACATAGAAAATGATAACAAAGCTGTTCATTATTTGGCTAGACTTGAAGCCACTCTTAACAAATCTAAAACAGTCGTGACAGGAGAGTTAATAACTTAGTCAGGCTTGAAAACTCTCTTGGGAAATGTTATTGTTGTTGCTATGGGCAATATGCTATGGTGAATACTGCAGAAGTGACAATCCCTGGCCGGATATACCATGGTGAAAAGATTTTTAAAGGTGTACTACCTGGCAGGCCGTTATTCAGCTCTGAGGGAATTTGACAGATATGCCGACGTCATTCGTTTTGTGTTTCACAAAATTTAGCTTTAGATTAGTGTTCAAAGTTCCCTTCAAATTTTTTTTCCACCATACCTAACGAGCAAACCTCGTATGTATCATCTTTGGTATATACAGTAAATCCACGATGGAGAGAATAATAAGATGGCGCTAATCGTGTTACCGCTTCTTTGCTCTCAGCGAATTTAACAGAATCGCTGTGCGAGTACGCCGCTCTTGTGCAATTTATTCCTGTATTGTTAGTGTAATTTCTTCTTCTTCTTATTGCATTTTTGCTCGCACATTCACATTTATGTCGCGCAATGTACCATTACGACGTCACGCACTCTCTGATGAACGCAATCTTGTTTCTATTATTGTTGTAGTGAATTGGGTCATTGCGGTAACGTAGATCTGACTATCTTGCTAGGTGTTCACTTGACGAATCTTATGAAAGGGTTACGTTGTCTATTTATTCTGAATGATGATCACGCACTAACGTATTCGGTTAGGGCGCTCGCTAGAATTACTACAAGAATTGAAAGGGCTCTAAAACTATCAGCAAAAAATTAAAAATTATGAGCAAAAAGTTCCTAATTTAGTAAAATTTTTATTGAATAGAATTACGATTGTTGTTTTTAATTCTGTAGAAAATTTTATACTTTAAACCACTTTGCTTTTTTTACAGTATGAACTATATTTCCATACAAAATCCACTGAAAAAAATTAACACAGCGAACATTAAAAAAACTCACTGTGCTAAAACCTTTCTGACCCACTGTGTA
Organism: Anastrepha fraterculus; assembly: GCA_037575425.1. Classification (NCBI taxonomy): domain Eukaryota; kingdom Metazoa; phylum Arthropoda; class Insecta; order Diptera; family Tephritidae; genus Anastrepha; species Anastrepha fraterculus. Next base: position 139,432 of record JAYXIM010044508.1, on the reverse strand, counting down.
CAAATTTGCGTTATTTTTTTTACTTCAGTATAAAGTTGCATACTTTAAAATATGTTGGTTTGTATACGAAATTAGCTAAAAGAAATTACCATGAAAAATATGACGAGTTATTGTAAAAAAAAATCAATGTGTCAAAATTTTTTTGACTTACTGTGCATAAATAAGAAGAAATTCGGTTGTATAATTATGCCGTTAGTTTATTGAGGTTCGAAAACTATCGGTACCTTATCCTTATCACGCGTATATCAAAAATAATCAGTTAGATTTAGATTTATCGGAAGTTTGCACTTCGACCTGAACGACATTTGCGCCCCGTTACTATCAGTTCCTATAGCAGGTGTCCACTATCGTTAATTTTGGGGCTCTACACTAACCTCAACCAATCGTGTTCGTGTATATGACTCCACCTACCATCTACCTTCGCCTGCACCGTTACACTCGCTTAGATGCCGCGTGATTCGCCGACAGCTCTATTTGTTGTTTTGTCATTCGTCAGGGTGAGTGTTGGTGTGGTTTTTTGCATGCATGTAAATAGTAAATTCTTCTTGTTTTCGGTTGGATTTCTTGTGTTTTTGTTGTGAAAGTCATGGATTCATTTGCTTGCAATGTTTTTTGTTTTGTTCAAATTTCAAATCTTACACTTTTATGCCAGCTGTTCAAATTTGGTAGTTGGTTTGTAACTGTTGTTGGTTCGTAGCTTGGCTGGGTCTTTCTTTACAAATTCATTTGTATGTGTTTTAGAGTATTTGCTGTTTGCGGTTTTTGGTTTATGGCCAAGTACGGTTATAATTGGTTGTTGTTGTACTACCTTTAGTAATCAGTAATATTTGGTTTGCGTTCTTGTTAGAGGGATAACAACATTGGTGGTGGCGCATAAGGGGGCACACAAAGCGGAAATTTTAATGGCTACATTTTTTTTTTTCGTTTTTACAAATTTCGAGAGACTCGTTTTTTTTTGTAGATTTTACGGAAGAACTGTTTGCCATTCAATTGTTTTTTGGTTTTTTTGGTTCTTAAATTTTGGTTTCATATCACCTGGGGGACAGCGCCTTTGTGCGCTTCCATGCATATTTGGGCCTTGTGGCAAATCAGCGGAAATTGTTTTAGTACCCATTTGGAGTAGTTGTTGGGTTTTTGTTTATATGTTTTGGAAAAGCATTCAGTGGAGAAGCATTCAAATACAAGTTTTCTATATACACACACATACATACGTATGTATTTGTATGTATGTATGCATGCATGCTCATAGGGAAATATGTATGTATGTACATATGTACGTATGTAGTAAGTAGAAGAAGCCTTTCATATGTTCGACTATTGGAATCAATTGTTTATACATTACATAATAATCATTATCGATTTTATTTTTAATATTTAAATTTAGGAAATTAAACACTTTGTAATTAAGGCACCATTACAATTGCTTTCTTTACACGTATTTTCCATTATATTTTGGCGAATGTACAAAATTCCCAACAGTATCATAATTAATCAACGTCAATCAACACATTAGCAATATCACCCTTATCCCCCCTCAACATTATCATCAACATCGTCCTCGTCTTTGTCATCACTTTCAAAATCATCTTCTGGTATCTGCTTTTGCTTCTGTTTCGAACACTATTTAGTAAATTTCAAACAAGCAGTAAACACCGTTAAATTACAAAAAAAAAAAAAATAATAACAATGTAAATGAAAAATTTCATTTAAATAATTCACTTTGAATTGTCTTAAATCGTCAACCTAACAACTGCTGTTGTCTCTACATCGCTTGCGTTTTAATTTCTACTTCTACCCCTCAACTTACATATTTAGCTAATTGTTGTTTTTGCTAAAATTTTTTGCTACATTAACTAACTCCTCAACAGTATGTATGTATGTGTGTGGCAATTCACTTTTTTTAATTTTTTATTGTTGTTGTTGTTGTTGTTGTTGTAATATTGGATATCCCTTTTTTGTGTTGCAGTTAAGTTTTTGGCTTTACTTTTGTTGTTTTTAGTTTGGTAGTATTGTTGGAATTGTAGTTGTAGTTGTATTCAGTTTCTCTTCATCTCTTTTCATATTTCATTTGTATGTGTGTGTCTGTATGTATACATTTCATTACTACTTCCCTGTCTTTCTGGTTGTTAGCGCGTGCTGCTGCATCAGTCGTTGGTATCCGCCAACTGTATTACATAACACATACCTATGTATGTATGTACATATATGTATGTTATACCTATGCATGCTTACAAGTATGTATGTATGTATGTATTTAAAAACATCACACTTTAGATCGCCACTGATTGTTGTGCGCATCACAATCTACATCACCATTGTCTATGAGCTTAAATTCGTCATATTCAGCTTGTACTTCACACATTCAGCGCATATTTAGGTTCACTTTAGCTAAATATCAGTTTAAATTCAATGTTTCTAAGCGTCTGCTAGCAAGCAAATTACTTTTTTCTCGCACACTCAGCTGGCACGTGATGCATTCAGCTAGTACTAGATTTATTCAGCTGTTACAGAAATTGTTTTAAGGTTACTTTGTATATGTAGCTACCATATTCAGCGAGCATTTCGCAGATTCAGCTAGCATTTACCATTCAGATACCATTTTTGCTGTTACTGAATGCATTTTGCCAAAAAAAATAATGATAAACCACTTACTGAGCGTATTCAGCTATGTTTCTAAGTGTGCTTACAAATTTTTAAATATACACCTAAGTAGCTTTTGATAGATTCTGCTAATACGGGATGCACTCGGTTGCTGCAGCATGCAGTGCGCCAAAGTATGAGCTCTTCAATTGATGTTTTATGTATTCAGCTATTACAGAAGTGGGTTCGAGAGTGGGTGTATATAGCTACCACATTCAGCCAGCATTCAACACATTCCGCTAGCATTTAACACATTCAGCTAGTGTTTGATACATGTATCTAGCAATTTTGCTGTTACTGAACGCATCTTGCCAAGAAAAATAATGAAAAACTATTTACTGAGCGTATTCAGCCATGTTTCTTAGTGTGTCTTCTAAACGCTTACATTTGTTTTTGATTTGTGATGCATTCCGCTCTTACAGAAGTTGTTTTAGTGATAGCTTACGTATTCAGCTAGCATTTAACACATTCAGCTAATATTTGATGCATAGAACTACCATTTTTACTATAACTGAACGCATTTCGTCAAGAAAAATAATGCAAAATTACTAACTGAGCGTATTCAGCTATGTTACTTAGTGAGCTTACAACTTGTAAATATGCATCTAAGTAGATGCTCATATATTCTGATATACGTGATGCACTCGCTTACAAAACATGCACTGCGCCAGTGCACGAGTATTTTTTTCTGATAGTCTATGCATACAACTATTACAGAAGTGGTTTATTGAAGATTTATGTATTCAGCCAGCATTCAATTCACTCAGCTGGTGCTGAATACACACGCTGACATTTCCGCGAATTTGGAACACAATTTTTGTAGGAAAAGCATAAAATAGCAAGCACTCAGTGTATTCAGCTCTGTTACCTGTGTTTGATAAACGCTTACAATTTATAAACCCCTTATTAATTTCTATTCTATTACGCGGAAACTTGCTGTATTTAGCTGAAATGCAGGGCAATTAGCTTAATAAATTTGCTTCGTATTCCGCGCTTCATATTCAGCTAATTATAATTGTTAAAGCTGATAATAAGTGGCATCAATTATAACTGTAAGCAGCTACTTGCAAGTAAAATTTTTGCCAGCTGCACGCGCTTTATACATTCAGCATGCATTTAAAGTATTCAGCAATCAATATAAGCCCATGCGCTGATATATATCTCATAAAACTGCATGGCAGCTTGTCCTAAGTAAATCTGTTGCGCACAAAATTCATACTTATATACTGCCAGATTGCACACAAAAATCTATTATATATGCAATATGCAACTAATTTAAAATGCACGCCACTTCCATGTATTCTATTCAGCGTGTGGCTATGTTTGAGAATACAACACGCGTCTTCGCTTTCAAAAACTTCTTCTCTGGCTGATTTGATGCAGCGAATTCAGCTCTTTCTCAATGCGCATACCTTTTGCAGCACGCTCGTGTGCCTAATTGCAGGAAACCGCTATTAAAGCTTTTATTCAGCGTAGTCAGCTTATTCAGCTTCACTTCACTAGTACTTGGCACATGCTTTGGCTTCATTTATTTCAGTCAGCACTTTAATCCAGCATATTTAGCGACTTTCGCTACTATTCAGCACTTTAAGTCAGCAAGTCAGCACTTCAGCACATTTTTAGCTACACACATATGTCATGTCTACACCTACATTGCATTTCGGCGCTTTCTAAAAACTTCCGTTCATTCAGCACAATGCTTTCCTAATTCAGCCCATATTCTCTATGCGGCTTTTAGTTAAGTTTGTGGCATTTTGAGTCTTCTTTTTAAAGCGATTCACATCTGTCGCAGTGCCAGCTTGCGCTGCAGTATTTATTTAAGTTTTTGTTTTTGTTTTTGTTTTTTTACTTTTATTACAATACATTCTTAAAAAAATTCACTAAATATTTGTGATATAATTGCAATAATATATTTTTTAAGATTTTTTTTATTTTATTTTTATTTAATATGTTTTTGTTTTCTTTCTTCAAAAATGATTGCTTTGAAGTTGGTTTGTCGTCGAAAGCGAAATATTTGTCATTTGAATCACGAAATAGTTTCGCCCCCTTTGTTTGTTGGTTGGTTGGTTGTTTTGTTCCTTTTGTTGTTGCCTACAATTTGCTTCCATAGCATGTATGTATATGTATATATACATATATATAATAAATTTATGTACAGATATAAGTATGCAAGTGTATATATATTTGTATATATATATATGTATATGTGTGTATGTATGTATGTGTTTTAATAATTTTCATTTGTTGCTTTCTGTTGTTATTTTTCGGTTTAATTTCTGAATTTTAGGTATATTCTCATTTTAAAGGGTTCGCATAAAAACGCCTGTTGCACTGCATTTACACGGAAAACAAAAAAAGTTGTGTCTGTAAATTTCTTCAATATGCGTTCCTGTATTTTCCTACTGCCTACACCTTCTGCTGTTCAGAGTTATGATTATATTAAATTTTATGTAAGGTATTTATTTGATTTTTGGTTTTTTTTTTTTTGTAATAAGTGTTTGAAAAAACGTTTTTGGGTTACAACAACCACATTTTGTTTTCAATTGCTGCATTTGAAAATTTGCAAAAATTCTAATTACATTCTAATATACTTTTTTTGAGTTCTTTTGACACTTATTAGTTTGTGTGTGTGGGTGTGTGTATGTTGTTGTTGTTGTTTTCTTTTATTTCATTATTAGTAAGTAGTTATCAGTTTTAAATTTAAACATTTTCTTCCTGTAATCAAGTGTTTTAAGTTCATAAGTTTTGTTTGTTGTTGTTGTATTTAGCTTATTTTCATATATTCTAACATCAAAGTCACACCAATGAAAAATTGTATTCTTTTTTTTAGTGCTTTTTTATTTTTTTGCGCAATGTGAATGCATTTAAAAATATGACTGTGGATCCTGTTTTCAAATTCAGCATAAAAATTTATTTCAGTTCAGCGTATATAAAGCTTTTTTTAAGTCATGAATGTAAATATGTATGTATGTGTGTGTTTCTTTTATTTGAATAGCAAAACTTTTAAGTAACTGGCCGGCAAAAATACCCAGAAAAATGTTTGTGACTATTTCCCCTCTTTTTTACTTGGCACATAGAAGAGTTAGTAGTAGAGTTTCGTTACTTTACCACCACATTTTAAAAACTTTTAACCATTTTTAACCATTGATAAAAGTCTCGTTGATTTTTTATAATTTTTTTTCCTTAACAGTGTTGCGTATTTTCTTCATTAAAAACAACTTCGTGCCCACATTATATGCAGAAAATGTGTAACAGCACAAAAAAATTAACAAAAATCAACAAGAATTTATAGCCACTTCAAATTTGTGCTAGAATTAGGCTAGAAAACTATATACTATACCCAAAACCTTCCAATTTGAAGGAAAGTTTTTGAAATAAATCTTCGGAGCAGTCAAAGACAGCAATGCTGATGAAGTTAGAACTCTGAACTGAACCAACTAATAAAAGGAGAGAACTTTGTGCGCTTCATCAAAGCCCAAAGAATTAAGTGACTAGGTCATATAGGTAATAGACCCTACGAAAGTTCAAATAAAAGTGATTGACACTAAAAAATTTACGAAGAAAGCAAAAGGTCGACCATGATAAAAGTGGATTGACAATCAAGGACTGGAGGATGACATGAGGAAACTCAAAGTAAACAATTGCAAGGCATTAACCAAAGATTGGGTCAAATGGCGACGTCTTCTTCAGCAGGCCAAAGGTCACACTGGGCTATAGCGCCAAATGACGACGAAAAATTTCACTTTATGATGAATGTGAAAAAAATCAGTATTGTTAAAACTGCTCAATATGTGGGAACCCTATCATCATGCCACTCACTCTATATGCTGGTTAAGAGAGCAGTTGAGTATAGTCTAAAATGAGAAGAAGGTGCTATATGCTGGTTAATAGAGCTGCTGAGTATAGTCTAAAATGAGAAGAATTCCTTATTGGACTATATCTAAAACTAAAGCTCCCAGGCTCTAACAAGGACAAATATTTAAAGGTGCTTTAACAAAAACGCCAATTTTTACACTGCATAGAGCATTTTAGGGCAATGACCCTCTAAAAATACGCTAAACAAAAGCCAAGCTCGATCACTTAAGATAATGAAAATAAAAAGTATCCTTTCCGTTTTCCAGTATTTTGCTCTCCTTTGCTTCTTTAAATTTTTAAGTAATGTGACTGTGTGTGTTGTTGTTTCGTATCTCCTTGTGTGCACTGTTTACACTTTTCAAATACATTAAGGAAATTTCATTTACATTACACATTTCACATTAAAAAATAAATTTACTGTTTGCAATTCATTTCTTATTACAAATTAGTTCTCATGTAGTGAAGTTTGTGTTTTGTTGTCATTATTTCTTTTTATTTATTGTTATTGTTTTTTTGCATATGCGCCAATTAATAAGACAAATTTCATGTGTACATCTATTTTAGTCACACATTTAAATTTCAGATCCCTTTGTTGTTATTAATTTTTCTTCGGTGTTTTTACTTTCTAAAAACTAGTAAAGCTTAAGCGCTAAAAATCAGTTTAAATTTCACTTCATTCAATTTTTTTTTTGTTAATTACATTTAGAAAAAAATATCAATATCGCTACAAATTCATATATATAATTTTTTTATTTTAATAATATTTTTTTTTTGTATGCTCAATTCCTTTTTGCCAATAATATTTCCTATTTTTGTAATACTTTTTTTATTTAATTTCATGTAATTTTTGCTTTTTAGTATAATAATTTTTCAATTTTATTCAATTACTATGTATTATTATTTTTTTGTTTTTGAATGCTTAAAGTGATTGTTGTTGGTTTACTTTTTATCAGTATTTCTTTGACAAAAAAAAGAAGAAAATTCAAAACGCAAAACACACATGCTTTACAACAACATGAATTTTACTCTTCCCCTTTAGTACTGTGCGGCCATAAAAATGTCAAATTTGTGCCATAATGGTACTTATGTATGTATGTACTAAACGTTCATCATCACTCGTTTACTCGAATAATGTAAACATTTCAAAAAGTTTATGGGCTTGGTCGCAGTCACTAAACTTATTTTGTTTCCGTATTTTGGTATTTTATTCCTTTTGATGAGATTCCTAAGCTGGTGGTAAGAATTTCACTGCCTACTTTTATTCAACGTCTCGACTATAATCCAATAAAACAGGCATCCATTGAATAAGCTTAAAACTTGATGTTATAATTTACAAGTTGTATGAGTCCTATACTTTTCACACAAGTTGAAAAAAAAAAATTCATCCATTCGACGAATATACATATTAAACTGTTAAGTCACCGTTTTTCACATTCGGCGTTATTGTTGATCCGAATAAAAAATGTGAATGCACAAAAGTACATAATGAAAAAAAAATATTTTCATCAATGCGACGAATACATATATATTTGAATTAATTATAAGTAAGGTGTGAGTAATTGTTTTTGTAACTTGCTGTCATACATAACATATAACCGACATGTCGGGCTAGTAACATAATTTTCATACAAGTAAAGAAAGATAAAAAATTCATCCATTCGACGAATATACATTTTAAGCTGTTAAGTAACCGTTTTTCAAATTCGGCTCTATTGTTTAGCGTGTGCTTGTTATCCGATTAAAAAATGTTAATGCACATTAATTTAAAATAAGAAAAAAAAAACATATATTTCAGCCATTCGACGAATATGTGTTTAAATTATATATAAATAAGTTGTGAGTAATTACTCTTGTAACTTGCACCTATGCGCACAGCGTTAAATTTTAGATGGCAAAAATAAAAAACAAAAATCCATCCATTCGACGTATGTATTCAAAAATAAAGTTTTCAAGTATTTACTTTCTTACACCTGAATACGTTGGCTGAAAAAAAAATTGTGTATAAATAATGCATACATACAAAGTAAAACATACTAGTCATCCGTTCGATGATTATCCACTAAAGTTGAACTGAGTAATGAACCTTTAAACTCACATCTCACTTATTGCTTGTTTGTGTGCTCTCCGATTGTTTTTTGTAATTAAAATAAAAAAAAAAAACTTTACATCCATTCGATGTATGCACATTTATGTTTGTGAAACAGTCGTTCACTAATTTAACATGTCTTTTATTGTTTATACGCTCTCAGAATGAAATTTCACGAAAAAGAAAATAATTCATCCATTCGACGCATACAAAAGCAAAGTTTTTGTAGTCGCTTAGCATACAAATTAGTTATTTATTTATTGCATGTTGGTTTGTGCACGCAATTTAGTGTCTACGTGCATACTAAGAAAATGATACGTCCATTCGATGAAAACATATTTAAGGGAATTAAGTAACGTTTTTTTTTAATATTGTGTGTAAGGCTGCAGAATGCAATTTTAGATCTATTTAAAAAATTATTGCATCCATTCGACGTATATGCTTTTAAGTTTGCTGTATTGGGTTTGCTTCAACTTGCGCTCCATTTTCTGTTTTTAGCTTGTTTTTCTATATATAGTGCTTATATATATTTGCCTGTTGAGAATTTTTCCCCTGGCCGTTTTTTGTTTTACATTCTTCCAATGTATGTATGTATTTTGTGTAATCTATTTTATGTAATCATCTTTTGCTCTAAAGCAACCTGAATGTCCTGTTTTGTATGTTGTTCGCACTGTATTTGGCGATGAAAATTTATTTGGTGTTATTTATTTACTTATTTTTTTCATATATTTTACATGCCATATTTTTTATTTCCAAAATATGAATACATATACATGCATATATGTATGTAAGTATTTTTGTGATTTATTTTATGTGTTTAAAGGGTGCTTACTCTGTGATATTTGTAGATACTTAAACGGTGTGTATAACTTCTTCATAGGTTACCGATATGTTTTATTTGAATATGTTTGCGTATATGTCTGTATGTATTTTCATTACATGCTCATATGTATGTATTTAATATGTATGCGTATTTCTTTGATTTTAATATGTTTAAAGATATGTTAGATTAATAAACGTTCAATTGCTTTCAAGGTAGGCAAACAATTTTAAACTATTTTATAAATACAAGAGAAACTTAAGAAAACGTAAATGTCTTATTGAGAGGTTAGTAGAAAGAGACTTTCAAAGCTGAAAGGTTAACATTTTTCTGTTATTAAACTGAGGAAAGGAAATATAATAATGAGAATAAAAAATACTGAAACTTGTAAAGAAAAAAATTATGTAAAATAATTTGTGACAATATTCAACTCATCCAAATAACGAAGCAAACTACACGAGTACATACAAAGGGAATTAGGGGCACGCTTTGCGACTTATGAGAACTTACTTAGACTCGAGACCGGTCGATGTGGCATTGATCTTGAATCACATTATATTTTCTGTGCAGTCGAATGACCTTTACGCAGCTTTCATAGCTATGAAAATTGCTAAGATTAAATCCGATTAAATTTTTTTAAGCTGTCATTAAAAGAAAAAAGTCAAGGTTTCCTTGCCTTGAGGTAAGAATACTCACGTATGTCTGTCACGCAGGTGCTTAATAGTGATTTATACAGAGGTTTCTAATAGAAGTAGGTCGATGACCACAGGCTCCGACAGCCATGCTATCAAATCACTTAGGTAAGGCATGATTTTTTACGAACTATTTGAGGTTATGGTTATCTCATGCAGAAGTAAAGTGAATAAGTCACAAATAACTTGCGATTTGATTCCGCTAAATATTTCTTCAGAGGCAATATCCTCGAGGCAATATAATCCACCCTCAGTGGCAATCTAACCCAGGCCATTGCTCAAATACTGTACGATTTACAGCCCGCGACATCAACAGCTTGGCCAGTTTTTACTAATTTTCCTTCTCGTCTTTATAGTTCACAATTTTTTTTATATATAAAAAAAATAATGTCGAGAACTCTTCATATGCTGGAATGCGGAACACCGTTAAATAAAAAAGTTTAGAAAATCTTTAAATTATTTGAATTTGCTTCTAAAAGTAAATTAAGCGTACCGCCGTAGCCGAATGGGTTGGTGCGCGACTACCATTCGGAATTCAAAGAGAGAACGTCGGTTCAAATCTCCGTGAAAGATCAAAATTAAGAAAAAAGTTTTTTCTAATAGCGGTCGCCCCTCGGCAGGCAATGGCAAGCCTCCGAGTGTATTTCTGCCATGAAAATGCTCTCATAAAAATATCTGCCGTTCGGAGTCGGCTTGAAACTGTAGGTCCCTCCATTTGTGGAACAACGTCAAGAGCAACGCTACAAATAGGAGGAGGAGCTGGGCCAAACACCCAAAAAATGGTGTACGCGCCAATTATATACATATGTATATATAATATACCATATATGTATATACATTTCTAAGCGAACTTAATTTATTTATTTTTGTTTCAGAGTACCAAACAATTCAAACAAATTTCAAGCGTTTTACAAAGTTTTCAGTTGCCTTTTTTTCTATATTTACGCTGAATGCCTTTTTTTTATGAATCGGCACTCAGAAACGGACAATGACAAGTGAATGGGAGAGAAAGCGATGGCAGGCCAAGAGCTCTGTTAGCCAAGACCCGCACTTGACTTAGTTTTCATAGACTCTTAGAGGTTGCTACTCAGTACGTCACCACGATTGCACCAGCGATATTTTCCACTGTCCATATTTACAATGTGTCGCTTCGCTTATTTGTATGCTTTGCCTTTATTTTCGCTTTGACGCGTTTCCATATATTTTACATTCGCATGGAAAATCTATTTTGTATGGTAATTTGGAGGAATATTATTCAAAACAGGAGGAAAAATTACATGGCAGCATGATTCTCTCACGGCTCTCAATTTACGTAAAATACATATGTAGCTTAGAAATCTAAAACCCATAGCGCGCCATGCTTTCTGAGTTGAGCGGAGTTTTGGCTAATCAAAAAGACTCGATGCTGGTATCGTAGGTTGACCTAAGTTATGCAAAATTATATCTAATAGCCTAAACAGGAAGCGACATTAATTGGGATTACCGGCGCAGTTAATTCTGATTAATATTGTAGTGTGTCAGACGGTTTTTGCGCGTAGTAGTGAACAGCTGATTTGCTTAGTGGATAGTTTTGTCAGTGAAAGATGCGTATGGTAGGCAACAAATACGGGTATTAGCCAAGAATGGTAGAAAATACAAGAGTGCGCCTTCCGAATTCGCCGTGTCGTAAGAGCCCATCAATAAACAAACAAAAGTAATGCGAATTACTTGTATGGGAGGAAGACGAAGAGTAGGCGAAAACAATGGAAACAACCAAACCTAAGAAATTATATGCACACACGCATACTTTCTAGCCACGGCGGCTTTAGCATAAAAACGCAAAAAACTGCATTTGCAGGCTTCGTAGCATTCATGTGCTTTAACAATTTAACACGCGGCACTTCGTTTGCATTAGTTTGTTTAGTTCTAATTTCACAAATCACAATATTACCAAGCTATTCACTATTCGTTCACAAACACGTAATTTCTCCTACTTTTGTTTGTTTTGTAGTGAGAAGGGAGTTGACGTCAGAATAAAGTAACTATATTTTAATGGCACCAACTTCAATTCGCCTTGGGTATTAGCTACCCTGACGCAAGAAATAATTATTTATGAAAATTTTCATTTTCGAACGTGCTACTACAAACTATCATTACAACCAGTCTTTCTTGGTCTTCTCTTCAAAACTTTAATTATTTTTCATTCTAAATAGATATTAACTGCCTTTTTTCTGCAATGTTGCCATCGAAAATTCCCCTATTCCGCTTAAATTATGATAATTAAATCTACTTCTCAGTCCGCGTGAGTTGCACTTAATTCTTGAAGTAATTCCGAATTAAGTTGTTAATCCCGATCAATGCCGCCGTCGGTCTAAGCTATAAGCCTTGACTAACCGAGCCCTGAGAAAAAAATTGCTTCATAAATAAAAAAAGTTATCGCCATCTAAACACAGCTTACAAAGAACTAATTTTTGGAAAAAAACTAAATTTTTTTTAAACTTCTACTTTTAGAAGCACATTTTTATATTATTATCATTGGCGATTACACCCTTTTTGGTCCTTCAACCGTGTTCCTACTCCTATTGGCGGGTGGTACGATTTCTTTTCCACAAATGGAGGGGCCCACAGTTTGGTGACACCTCCGAATGGCGGATGGTTTTTTATGAGTAGTCTTTTCATGGCAAAAATACGCTCGGTGGCTTGCCATTGCCTGCCGATGGGCGAACTACTAGTAGAAAATACTTCTTTATATTAAAAAGAGCAATTTTGTGAAAAACTTTTCGGCCCCTTCTGCACTAAACTATTTGTGAACGGTCCTCAACAAAATATTACTAAACTTACCACTTTCAGTTTTACTACTTTTGGCTACACGCTCTGCACTGTGCGACGTGTTAAGGGGACCCGGTGGTGTAGAAATTTCAAAAAATCGACTTCGATATTTCGAAAGTATAGTAACTTAGGAATTCCCAATATTATAGCTTCTACAGCCCATTAACTAAGCAGAGAGCGGCCTGCGCGCTTCTGCACCTCAAACCTCGAAACGACTTTTTTCGGTCTGATGTTGTCAAAAAAACAAAAAATATTCAACCGAATCGTCTTAAATTTTAATATGTCGTCCGTACTAAAATCATATTTCAATTATTTTTTTTTTGGTTAAAGAACCCGATTTTGAGTGTCAAATTCGAAACCGCGCCATTTTGTGAATTTTTTGTTTTATTCTAGTAGCGGGACATAGCTACAGTCATATTGGATAAACATTTTTTTTTGGTTTTTGTGTTTCACATAAATAGAAGATCCAAAATAGCCAACACCGCCCAGGTCTAATTTTTCGGGAGGATCAACTTTAGCGCCATTTTTAAAAATATTAAAATGTAAAACAATTTTTTTGTTCATTTTTGTATGTGAAAGAAGTTAAGGGGGAACACCACTTTGATTTTTCAAAACAATCGATTTTTGTTTTTGCATTTTCTTTAAGTAGATATATTCAAAAATATGTAAAAACATGTTAACGAATAAAATAAATGCAGGAAGTGAGTTACAACGGGCAATGAAAACTTTAAACGCGTTTTTCTCAAAACGACTTTTCCGAACACGGTGGCCTCGATTTCTCGAAGAGTTATGAACCGATTTAAAACCTTTTTTTTAATTTTTGTACATGTATTGGCTACAGTCGTACACAGCCGTTTTTTAAAATTCCAAAAATTAATATTTTTTCAAGCCTTTCGAAAACAAAAAAAAGCGTAAAAACACAAACTCATTTTTCAAACCTGCACCATTTTCTCAAAAAAAAAAAAAATATAAAAAAACCGCCACGTACGACGATAGCCATTAATGTATAGATAAAGATTTTTTTTTTAGTTTTTTGCTTTCAGATGATATTATATTTCACCGCTGTATCGTGGCCACCAGGGGGCATCAGTTTTTTATGACTTCATTGCATTAATATCAATAACAATTGTAATTTTTAATATTTTTTAATAAAAATTTGGGTCAGTATAGTTGAATATATGTTAAATAAATTATGATTTGTCCGATCCTCAAATAATAATCCGTACTTATAAAAAAAATGCATGTAAATCACTTAATTTTCACGCGTTCACAGTGGTGTTCCCTCCCCTTAAATAAAAAACCTAAAAAATTTGAATATCATTTTTCATTTTTTTCTATTGTAAAAAAAGTTCCTGCAAATACCTTAGATTTTCGAGCTCTAGACCACTGGGATCCCTTAAATGGATTTCGCGAGTGAGGGCGGGTTGGAGGAACATTTTTTTTTCTCTTTTATGACTATCGCTTTTTTTACCCTGTCACTCTTTTAAACAAACATACCTCAAAAAATAATAATAATAATAAAAAATATTAAATAATTATAGAGAAAGCAAATTTACAATAAAAAACAATACTGAAAATATCAAAAATAAAAAAAACACTAAAAATAAAAAAACGCCTCTTTACTTTGCAGTACGTGAATTTTTTCGTTTTTTATTATTTAGATATTATTAAATATGTATTTTATATGTATGTATGTAAACTATATGCTCGAAAAGTTCCAACAACAAAAAGTCGACAATGCGAAAGTATAAATGAATAATATTGTATATATATGTATATATATATATGTCTGTATATATATATTTCTATATATTTAATTAATCACTAATACAATAAATTTTATTTGCCAATAATTTTGATTTTTCCAAAACGAAAAATATGTATATATGTATGTATGTATATTGTTGCAAAATTTCAATTTGTTTTTTTTTTTAAATTATTTTTGACTAAAACTAAAACGTTACAAACGTTTAAATAATTTTTTCTTTTTTTCTTTTCAATAAATGAAATAAAATTTGTTTTAAAATAATTTGTATATAAAGTAAAATTATTAAAAAAAGTCTTTTGTGTCTTTGCCGTATTTGGCGCATTTCGCATTTGCATTTGCTTTTGCCATCTTCTACTTATTTATCTCTTTTTCCACATTGCTTAATTATTTAATAATAATTTTAATAATTATAATAATAATAATGTTAATAAATTATATTTCTATGAAATTTTGGAAGCTTGTTAGGCATTGGCTAATCTGTGTGTGTGGTTTTTCACTTTTTTTTTTTTTTTTTTAATTTTAATTTTAACTTTAAATTAATTTAAAATGTATGCAAATATGACTCGAGAAACAAGAACAAGCATAGAAAAACAACAAAAATAAGTGGTTAATTAAATTTAGAAAAAAATTGCAATTAAATAAAAAAGGTGTGGGGGAGTGAGCGATATTTCGTAAATATTAAATTTATTAGTAAAATAGTTGAAAAAAAAAATGTATAAGTAGATGAGATTACTTTGCAACAAAGTGAAGTTAAAGTTGAGTTTAGTTTTGCAAGTAACCGGCGAAAGGAAAAGTCCGGTTGATAGAATTAAAAAATGTATTTTATAGTTTGAAGAAGAAAAAAACCCAAAAACAAAAAAATGTTGCCACTAAATGTTGGATCATCTGTTTATTGCTCTAAACTCTTTAAACATTAAGTTAGGTGGATGCGGTTGTTCACTATGGGACACATTCAGACGCATAGCACATTGTGAAGCCGCGTGGGGAACTTGCGCTTATCGCTCCTAAAACCAGTTTGTACTTTTTAAAAATTTTAGAAGATCCCTGATTTCCACAGTACTGATATCTTTCAAAGCTGTTGGTTTGTTGTGAAATTTAATAGAACATTCATTCATACATATGTTACGACTTTCTTTCTTGTAAAATTTACCCAAAAAAGGAAACCTGTATGTTCCAAGCTTATCTGACGACCGCAGTAATGCCTGCACACTCTTTTACCCAACCAACATCCTCAACCGGCATAACAACAGCGCTTAATATAGTTATCTTCTACCTAAATTCGTTAAGAGTCGCAGCTCTTGGCATCTCTGTGCAAAAAACGTGTCGCCGCATTTAATTCAGCATGCATTAGCAGTCAGCATAAACAGCCGGATAGCCAACTACATTATTTATAACGCACTATGTAGTGGGAAGAGCACCGCACTTGGCAGGATGGTAAGGTCTTTCATTGACAAAATTGTTTTTGGTATGCCGGTAAAATGCTGAAAGTCGCTCGTTTCTCAATCAACATTTCCTTTGGAGTCCCATTACCGGTATGTGTACATAAGTCTACAGTATTCGACGACGCTTCCACTCGACGCGCGTCTACGGCTCAAATATATTACATTTTTATATCGATTGAGATTTGTTAAAGAGTTCGAACTCGTAAATAAGCATCATTAGTGCAAATCATGAAGAAGAAATGGCTTTGAAGTAAGCCAATCATCAGTTTTACGAAGGCTAGTAATTTCGAAGATATTTGTGGTGGTTTACCTCGCTTTCTTTCAAAGCCATTGGAAACAAATTCTGATCTTTCTACAAATTATAAATTTTAACGAATCGAAATATTTCCACTTGAATGGACCATAAATGGAATTTGTAGTGACGCCAGCTTCGCGCACTTTTCTGCCCAACTAAGGCTTTTGATAACCTATGCGTTTTCGTAAGAAACATAACTGTTGTTCGGGGAAGATTTTTAGTTTGCAAAAAAAAAAGTAAACCATTCAGCTTTCTATAGAAGAAAAGTCGAGATTTGTTAAACGATTTGCGAATTGAAATTAAGCTAAAATTATTTAGGAAAAAAAAATACGTGATAATTTCAAGTTTTTTTGGAGACTAATATTATTGATTTAATGAAAAACATAATTTAGACACTACCGCTTTGTAACAACACATTTGTAAAATAGAAAAAGGCTAAAACAAAAACTACGAAAAAAGGGTTTTAATAACTACCCAAAAAAAAAACAAAATGCGACAAGTTTAAATGTTTATGTTTGTTTTTGTAATTGATGGTCTAATGTTGAGCCTACCTTTGTCTATAAAACCGTATTTTAAAATATTTTCGCAAACAGAGAAACAGATTTACCAAAAAATGTTATTTTAACAAACAAAAAAAAAAAAAAATAAAATATACGATTAAATTATATTTTTTTTGGAGATCATGGAACATTTTCGTATAACCATTTCATATAACCATTTTGGTATAACTATTTGGGAAACAAAAAAAAAACGCTTAGAATTTTACAAATATGTTTAGTTATATCTCACAAAAAACAAAAAAACAAAAAAAAAATCGAATATAATTCTTTTTCAGATTTAATGGTCTATAGTTGAATATAACTTTTGGTGCAAAAAAAATTTTTTTTTAAATTTTCGAGAACAGAAAAACGTTTACAGATTAAAAAAAAAATTTTACTAAACAAAAAAATATTTTATGACTAAAATCATATATTTTTAGAGATCATTAAACTAATAATGGTTAACGTTTTGGTACAACCGATTTGTAAGAACACATTTCGCAAACAAGAAAACGCTTACAGTTTTTAAATAAATGGGTTTAGTTTTGACTCAAACAAAAAAACGAAAATCATAATAAATAAATACAAATAAAAAAAACATTTAATTTTTTTCGGATTTGATGGTGTAACGTTTACTTTTACTAAAAAAAGTATTTCAAAAGTTTTTTTTAAAAACAGAAAAACGTTTAAAGATTTACCAAAAAGAATTTTTACAAAAAAAAAACAAAAATCATATGAATTAATTTTTATTTATAAATTTTTTTTATCTTTAAATTTATATGGGTTGTTTGGAGATCATTGAACTAATAACCGATAAAATTTTGGTCCAACCGGTTTTCAAAAACACATTTCGAAAATAGGGGTAATTTTATTTATTTTGTTTTAGCATTATTTTTCTAAAAAAAAAAACAGAAAATTAAAAAAAAAAATAAAACGTTTAAAGATTTACAAAAAAAAGATTATTAAAGCCTTGTTCTAATTATAGATAAAATTTTGATGCAACCGGTTTGTTAAAAACACATTTCGAAAAAAAACGCTTATCATTTAAAAAAAAAGTATGCCACTTAATTACGTTTTTTTGGATCTTTTTCTAAAAAAAAAACATTTAATTTTTCGAAAATAGAATTATTTCGCTATATTATTTATAATGTAACTCAAATTTATTAAAAAAAAAAAACAATTAGCGGGTGAAAAAAATTTTGGAAATCTTTAAAGTAATGAGCAATACAGTTTTGATGTTACCGTTCTGTAAAAAAAAATATTTAAAAAAATACAGATTTCCAGTCTAGTCACACTAGACAAACTGTAACAAACTCATAGAAATTTCTTTTAATAGGTTTTGATGAAACAAGTTTTTTTAAGTATTTCGAAAGCACGAAAACGCTTAGAGACTTACAACAATTTTGCACTACAAAAAAATGTACACTTACAAACAATTTCCATGAAAATGCTTATCGGCTTACAAAAAATTGCCACTAACTAAAAAAATTTACACGGAAATTACACGAAATTTTTTAAACACAATATTTTTAAAAAGCAATTAACTGATGATCCACCTTTAAGCAACTTTTTAAAATTTTTTAATAAAAGACGTTCAAACTAAAAATTAGTAACAAAATTAAAATCCCATTAAGAATTGGAGATACATAAATATTAGTGAAATCACGCTGAATTTTTTATAAAAAGTAGTAACGTTTAACAAAATAAAGCGAAAGCTAAGTTGCTAAGCAAAAAACAAAAAATTTAATTTTTTTAACATTAGTGTTTTTATGTAAATATATATGTATGTATGCAATTTCAACTAATCTTGCTTTTCTTAAATATTTAACGTAAATTGTTTGCTATTTTTAACTACGATTTTCTTTTTTTTATTAGATTTTCACTTGCTTCTCTCAGTTACCGCTTTTATTCCTCTCTTCTTATTGCCACGCATCCATTTGTTTTTGTGTTATTTTGTTTTGCTTTTGTTTGTTTAGCGGATATGTAAGTTGTTTTATGTTCAGATATTCAAAGATCGATCATAGAATGTGTTTACTTGATCGCTGATATTTTTTCTGCTTTTTCTTCTTTTTTTAATCTGCTTTGTTATTGCATGTATGCACTTGTATGTATGTATGTATGCATATGCATATGCTTCATTTGAAAATTGGTAGTAAATTAGTAAATAGCTTACAATTAAAAAATATGTATGTATATTTTGCTTGCATGTGTGAGTAATTGTTATACAATTTTTGCTTTGCTGACACTTTCTTTCATTCATATCTTCAAATGTACTAAATGTCCGCTTGTTTGCCAGTATATGTGGTTTGTTTTTTAATAATTATTTTTTAATTATTGTTGAAAATGCAGTGATTTGTCCTATGATGATATGAATTATTTTTTCTTTGCAGCAAATTTTTTACTCGATATGAAATTGATATTACACGGTTTTCGAAAATTCACAAAACCTTTTTTTTTCTCGCATTTTTTGCTCTGCACTGCGTTTTGCGCGCTGATTTTCAAAACACAAAATCATGGCATTTTACAGTACTTTTTCTTGACATTTTTAATATATTTAGTTTTTCGAAATTACACATTTTTTTCTTTTTGCAACCAGTTTTTATCATTATTTTTCTATTATTTTTTATTACATTTTATTTGCTTACAGTTTTGTCACGTTTGCGCCACGAGTATTTTTAAAACCACTAATTTCCCCTGTTTTTTTGGCGTTTGGCTACAACTACAAAGTGCTACTGTTTGTTTGTTTGCGTGTGTGTGTATGTGTTGTGTTTGTAGGGAGAGGGTAGACTGTTTTGCTACATTTATTTTATTAATTTTTTAAGTTGAATAAAAAAAACAGCACAAAATTACATACGTATAATTTGGATAAAATAACAGTACAATATGTAAGTAAATAAATAATTTTTTTATGAGAAATTTTTCTATGAAAATTTTAAAATTTAAACGTACACACAGGTACGTTAACGTCATGTGATTTTTGCATGAGTTGCATAAAATAAATAAATATTATAAAATAGAACCAATTCTATGGTTTTTGTTTTTGTTATCTTTGTTTTTTTTGTTTGCTTACTAAACAGTTTACAATAACTGCATGTAATTTCTACTTTAACAATGATTTCTTTATTTTTTACGTGTTTTTTTTTTTTTGTTGCATTTAATCTTATGCTCCCTACTAATCCGACTGCATGTGTGTGAAACCAGAAATTTTTAATAAAAAAAATTTAAAATTAATATTTAATTTTTTTTTCGTTTTTGTTTGTTTTCTCTTTTTAACTAAATTTGTTTTGTTTCTATATTATTTTTTTTTATTGCTTATTTGTTGCCATTTTTGTTGATGCTGTTGTTGTCGCTATTATTATTATTAAATAAAATTATGCGCGGCCTCATATTTTTCTTTAATATTCCTTGCCTTGTCTTTCTTCTCTCGCTCTCTGTTTGGTGCTTACTCCTTTTTGTTGACTTTGACTCTGATTTTTCAACTCCCGTATACTTTCTTCCCTCTCTGGTACTCTACTCTTTCTCTCTCTTTCTGACTTGCATACTCACTTTCTCTTTTGCTTTGTGAGAGTTGTTGGAGCGCGTCTTTGCTTTTGTTTATTTTTAATTTATTTTTATTAACTTTGCATTCTATTTCGCGTTGCTGTTGTTCTTTGTTCTGCTTTTGTTTGTTTTTCTAATTTATTTGGCGATTTAATGTATTGGCGTTTTGACAATTGCATTTGGTGCAATATAATGGTAACCGGGTATAGGCAGTCCAGCTGTCTCCATTGATATTCTGTAATGAGAATTTTAAAAGCCAAAATATATCAATGAGTGAGTAGTTAAGAAATAAGTGTTAGAGAACTTATGTACATAAACAAAGCAACAAAAAATCGATTTATGCTTCTTACAAAAATGCATAAAATGCAGGCTTGTCGACCTCTTGCCTGTGTGGTATCACATTTATTGAATATTTAAAATTTACTAGAATATAGTTAATATATAAGCCGATAGCCCTGGTAGCTAGAGCTTTTATATTAGATTAATCCATAATTTTAATTATATTTTAATCAATAATAATAATAATAATAATAGTTAATATAAGGGCGAACGGTTATTTGAGAAAACGAGTACAGGATTGCGCAAACTGAAGTGGAAAAGTAGTCGCGTCACTGGTGAGTTGTGTGAGAGAACTAAGAAGAGTGTATTCAATAGTGTTAGATTGCGTAAACAAAACGTGGAAAGTTAGGTGGGGTTAAAGTAAACAAAGAAGGTTATAGAAAAGAGAAAAAAGTTATTTATAAACAAAAGCTAGAGCTAGGTTATTTCATAATCCTAATCTAATTCTTCTCTTACTAACTCTTCCAAAATAAGCAGCTGGGCATCAGTGCATATAAAACTGTGCGCAAAATTTTAACTTTTTTAGAAAAAATCATATTTCATGACTACAATGTCAATTTCACTATTTTCATATACCTTTTATTAATCCTAACCTAATTCTCCTTTTATTAATTCTTTAAAAATAATCCGCTGAGCATCAGTAAAACTCCGCGCACAATTTTAACTTTTTTAGGGAGTATTTTTCATGCCCACTTAACTATTTTCATATTTCACTAACTAATTTCCCTTTTATAAACCCTTTCCAAATAATCTGCTGAGCATCAGTTACTATAACCCAGTGCGACAAATTTTAATTGTTTGGAGAAAAATGGTAGTAAATCTGCGTTTTTAGTTTTTCACCGTCCGGTCAGAAATTTTTTAAAGGACCTCAAAGTTTCAGCTACAACCCAGCATTATTACAAATTATCCTAATTCTATAAACTCTACTCTTGTTCGAAAATTAACCAAAATTGTTAATCAAATTAAAAGGCTGCATCTATTAGTCGATGTTTACATTATATCCTTTCGGGCTTTTTATTGCGAATTCCCCTTTATCAATCTTCTTCAATCGTCTCCAACCGCGTTTCGCGAAGTGGTCAAACTTGTGGAAGTGAATTATTGCGTTTTTTCAGTCAGAAGTCACGTAGAATAGTTTGTGACGGGAGTGCGTAGGTTCGAGTTTCCGTGCATGAGAAACAGCAAAATGATAGAAAAAGTTGTTTCTAATAGCGGCCGCCACTCAGAAGGCAATAACAAACCTCCGAGAGAGTATTTCTGCCACGACATAGCTACTCATAAAAAACAATTTGCCGTTCGGAGTCGGCTTAAAACTGTAAGTTCCTTCATTTTCATCATCATAGGAGGTGGAGCTCGGACAAACACCTAACAGCAGTTTACGCGCCAATTATTTATTTAAGAAATTGCGTAAAATATGGGATTTGTTGTTGTTCCAGCATTCTCACGAAGTCTTGACTAAGCATACACCCAACATTTGTCAAGGTCATCTCGGCCTATCAAACGTGCTGCTTCGACAAGATCACACATCACGGCGAGTGCTTTTAGATAAGTTTGCTTGTGTGGGCATGTAAACAGGTGATTAGTTGGATGGTCAGCCAAAAAACATTCTTTATATTGTATCGAAGGATATTAAATGTTGGCTTATCTGAGCAGATCATTCCTATGATTATTTAGTTCGATTCGACGTCATATTCATATACACATGTCTCGCCACCGGTAATGATGTCACAAAACAGAAAGTAAAGTAACAGAAAGTATTTTTTTATCGTAATGCATGAGATGCACTTTATGGAAGAAACCAACCATTCTCGGTCTAAAATGCGAGTTAAATAGTCTCAAGATCCCCTAGTCCCAAAACATCTTGCACAGCGATCTGCACTGATCCGAGTAAGACACCAATCAATATCGGCTCTGCTATCTCCCAGATGCTCACACAACTACCCTCTGAGTGCATTTTTCAATGCTTTCGTTAGTCATAAAGTGAAGTGCACGGCCGGTACGAGTTAAATCAATAAGCGCAAAGCTTTTTGTATCACCCGACATTAAGGTGGCCCAAATTTGCGTGAATTTTTTATAATATAATATTTTTCAGTGCTGGTGGTATGCACTTTCTTCGAACTAATGCTCGAAGTTTTTTTATATAGAGAACTATAAAATTGCGATTTTTGCAAAGCGAATCTAGTAAAGGTGGTATCGGTAAATCAGCTGATATGTGTGTTTTCTTTCGCCGTGTCCATGTGGCTGTCAGCCCAGAATGTAGCCAGGCGAATTCATTATTTGTTTTTTTCTTTGCCGATACCCTGCTTTAACAATCAAAGATCAAAACATTGTTGTTGATCTAGTGACACCACCTTTAATGTATGCGCCTGGGATTTTTGAGCCACTTCAAACTGGCAGGTACTGACACGACATTTTTCTAAAAATTCTGTTGAAAAAAGTTTGAACATTTGATTACAATTTTTGGCGGTTTTTTTTTAATTTTATATCCAGGTTTATTTATTGTTTTATTATATATACTGTATAAGTAATATTTTTGTAAAAAATAAAAAAAAGTTAAATAAAAATAAATACTCAAAATATTGGAATATGGCGCGCTGCTTTTATTATACACACAGGTGAACATATCGCACCCTAAATACAAAAGGGGCACAACTCAAAATTTTCCACACTCGAGCTTGACTTGTTTACAGTAGCACAGAAAACAAACTATGTGACATATCACGCTGAAATTTGCCATGTAAGCTTATAACAGTCTTACCAAAAAACAAAAAATTTATTTTTGCCATATGTCATCCGCGGACCGTTTTATTGATAACGTCTCGCTCATATTTGAGCACAAGGTACATTTTGAGTTGTGACCCTTTTGAATTTAGGGAGCGATATCTTCTTTTCTTCAATTCTTTTAAACGAACAATTCTGGCTACTTATTGAACAAAAGTTGTGCTTGCAACCATCTGAGTTCAGTGAACGCACTGACTTAGCTTCTTGTTATGTAAATTTCTCATATGAAGGATACAGGAATAGGATTTCCAACTAATAATTCGAAAATAATAATAGTTCCTGGTTGTACTTATAGACTATACATTTTCAGCTGCTTATTATTTTCAGCTAGCCTATACTGCAGGCACGTGAGTTCAGTGGAACGTGGAAAATGCGTGCCTTTGGAAAATGCGAGGAGGGAAAATTTCGGGGAAGCAAAAAGTTGTTAAATATTTTTAAAATTATGCAAATAAGTTTATAACTGTGAACTTTTGACAAAATAAAAAGTTGACTTAACTTTAGTTGACTTAGTGCGTTTTATCTCTCAATCCCTAAATTGCTTGGTTCTAATGCAATATTTAAACAACTAATAATTCACATCTTATTGTACTATTCAGAGATGCAGATGTAGATGCAGCTGAAGTATGCACCTTAAGCCAAATTGTACAAAAATATTGAATTTCTCTATGATTGATTAGTATGACAAGCAGTTTTGTCAAAAACGCACAGACATTTTTATTAAATAATGTACACTAGAAGTTTTAAACAATTTTTTTGCTGCAACTTAAGCAACAAACATCTGCACATTCGTGTAAAAATATTAAATAAAAGTCAAAAATATTTTATTTTCATATTTATTTGTATTCTTCAATGTAGTATGTATGCCTGTATATGTATGAATGCATTTTCGCTTTTGCCGATACGCTCTAGTAAATTGTAGTAGTTTATGTTTATGCATGTAATAAAGTGAGTGTAGGTGTGTAAGTATACTTTTTCCATTACAAATTCGTAGTAGTAAATATATTTTTGTTTTTTTTTTGTTTTTATATTTGTAAGAACTACAAGTTACAAGTGAAGTAATAAGTTTAGTTATGTATAAATATTTAACGCTGCTTGTGTGTGTGTGTGTTCGTTTGTTTGTATGAAAGAAGTTTTGCTGTTTTCTTGTTCTTCTTCTACCTCTACTTGAATATACAGATTACAAAATGGTATGCTTGACGCTTAATACACGAGTTTTCTCTTAATATATTGTATAGATCTTCTATTTTAGTTTTTATTATTTGTATTTTTCTTTAAAAATTTTCGACTGAATTAAACGCGTATGCGGAGTAAAACTCACAATACTTGACGATTGAACTTTACGCATAATTTCGGTTTGGTTTTTTGTTGCTGTGTTCTTTTTGTTTTAATAACTTTAGGTATATTATTCCCTTAAAAAAATATTTAATTCTATGTAATTATAGAAAAAAAAAAAATATTATTCGAGTAAGCATTTATGGTAAGCAGTAATTTGAATGAGCAACGATGACGGCCTTGCTTTGACTAAGGCAAAGCACTCCGCTAAGAAAGCGAGCTTACTTAGTATAACAACGCACCAGAGTGTGGTGAGCTTCCGCTGTTTTTGGCTGTGCAAATGTTTTTCTATACAAGATACGCTAAACGCTTATAATAAAAATAGCATAAAAATAACATGATTGAAAATAAAACTAAAAAGAACGACACGCTTTTACTTAATTCGAGTGACTAAATTTAGGCAAAAAATAAAACAAAAATACATTAAATTCGAGTGACTTAGAAAAGTAAAAACAGATACGAATTTTTTTACAAACAAAAAAATAAAGAAAACAAAAAAAGTACACAACAAAAATTTACAGTTGTAGTGCTATACATATAATAAAAGCTGTCTATTCGATTGACTTATTTCTTATAAAAGAAATTAAACAAAGTAAAAATGCGCAAAATGAAACATTAAACGAGAGTAAATTTACGTTTTACAAGAACAGAAAGAAACACAAAATAAAAAATCACTACTACTGCAATCCGAGTTACCTCTACTTTTGACAAAAAACAATAAAAAATATAAATAACAAAGACGCAAAAGCATTAAACGCTGTACTTCAACTCCATTAAATTACTTTAATAACAAAATTACACAAAAATTGCAAAAACAAAAAAAAAAAAATAACAAAGAAAAATAATTAAAAAAAACAATTCCATAAAAAAAATTAAAAATCAAAGAAAAAAAATCGGAAAACGAAATTCAGAAAAAAATAAAAACAAAATAAACATGAATGCCCCAACTTAATGTTGGAAGCAAATTAAGCAATTAAGGAAAGCACCTACATTAAACCCTGTGCTTCAACTTTACTAAACTGGATTTAAAAAAATTTAATTCAACTAAAAACCAAAAAAACAAAAACGATCTTTTTTAATCACAAAAAACAAAAACGAAAACAATTATAAAACAAGAATTATCAAAATTACAAAGAAAAAAAAAACGATAATAAAAAAATACAAGAAAACATAGTATCAAAATTATGAAAAAAATTAGAAAAACCATAAAAAAAAACATTATAAAAACTACACAAAACAAATTAAAAACCAATGTAATATATATAATATATATATAATAATAAAGAAAGTAAAAATTACAAAAAAACAATCACAAAAAATTAAAAAAAATACAAAAAAAATCGCAAAAAAATTTAAAAATTTACAAAAAAAAAATTACAGAACAAAAAAAAATAAATAAAAACCAAAAACAGTTTTCGTTATAAATTACAAAAAAAACCAAACAAAGATTAAAAAGACAAAGATTAAAAAACAAAGTTTTTTTTGTAAATTGCAAAAAACCAAACAATTACAAAAATATTATAAAAAAAAAAAAAACTTAATACCCCACTTTAATATGTAAAGCAAACTAAGCCAAGCAAAAGCACTAAACGCTGTCTTCAACTTACTAAATAATTTTTATAATGGAAAAAAATTAAAAACCAAAAACAATCTTTCTCTTTAAAAAAAACCAAATAAACAGAAAAAATTAGAAAATAAAAAGAGATTACAAAAAGTGCTGTCCTTGAATTTAAATAATTTTTTTTTTGCAACAAAAAAAGAATTAATACAAATTATCAAAATTACGAAACTAAAAAAATATAATTACAAAATGACGTTAAAAATAAACGAATTTAAAAAATAAAATTAAAAAAAAAAAATTTTTTTTTAAATTTAAACAACGGTAAAAACCGTTACAAAATAAAAATTTTTAATAGAAAATTACAGAAAACATTCCACCCCAAAAAAAAAAAAACAAAAAAACTAAATTAAAAACAAAAAAAGATTATACACCAAAAAAAAAATGTGTAACAAAGAAAAGTAAAAAAAGTTACAAAATAAAAATTATAAAATGAAAATTACAGAAATCATTGCAAACCTACCTAAAAAAAACAAAAATAAAAAAAAAACATAGTAAACATAAAAAAAATGTTAAACAAAAATAGTTTAAAAAAAGTTACAAAATAAAAATTATAAAAAGAAAATTACAGAAATCATTGAAAACTTAAAAAAAATCAAAATAAAAAAACATACAAACTACAGAAAAAAATTAAAATAAAATCGAATACCCCAACTTTATATATAAATTTCTGCGCTTAAAATATTCAGAGAGTTAGATATTCAAAATAAATTTATGCTGCTTAGATTTAATTTTAAATCTATTCGCAAATTTCGACTTAAAGTCATTATGCCAATTTATTATGGAACTTTAATTTTTTTTTTCAAATACTAATTTAAAGAATTTTTTTAAATGAACTACTAAAAACTACCATTCTGTCAAGTAAGTAATTTTGTAATTGTTTTCTTTTTTTTAACTTTCCGTACATCACCTTTTCAAAAAGTCCATTTTGCATATAGTCGAAATAAAATAAATTTCCACCAATGCTAAGTACACATTTTTTTTTTAACATAAGAATATACAACACAAATTTCCATAAATTTCTGTATTTTTTAGCAATAATTCCATTGCTTGTTTTAAAACTACGATTTTTTAAACTATTCCTATTGAGCGAATTTGTTTTTACAAATTATTGAAAAGTGGAATTTTTTGAACTTCTCTGAGAAGTTATTATTTTGCAATCTAAACGATTTTCATAAATTTTTGCCTCTTTTAATGAGTAATTTTTTTATAGTTTTTTTTATAATTAGTTTGTTTTTGTTTTTACTTCTTATATTAAATACATTTTATTAGGTATAAATGGTAGGAAAAGGGAATATTATATTGTAATTATTTTTTTTCTTGCTCCGTTTTGGATCCTATATAATAAATACTCATAGTACATATGCTTATGTATGTGTGCTACACATTTTCATATTAGTTTCAATTTATTTCTATGCAGCAATTTTTGCGTTGAATGTGAATTTCAAGTTAGTTTTTCGGTTAGTAAATTTAAGAATATTTTTCATATGCGGGTTTACGGGTGCGAGAACACATTGGAATATATGGTAGGTAAATATTTATTAAGTTCAATGCTAAGTATTGAATTTTCCATGAGCGATTGATAATTTCATAAGTGCGTAGATATGAAATTTTAGCGATGCCAAAAAAAGTAAGTTAAGAAATTTTGTAGGTAGAAAATAAAGGGGACAATTAATTAATTAAAAAATATGGCAAGTTGATTTGGATTAAACAACAAATTCATTACAAATTTGACAACTCTATTCAATTTTACTTTACAAAACAAAAAAGAAATAAAATTAAAAAAAAAAAAAAATAATTAAAAACAAAATTAATTAAAAAAAAAGTTAAAAAAATTTAAATAAAAAATAATAATCTATTGTACAAAAGCATAAGTGCTTCAGTTTGAAAAATTAGAAAATTTTCCTACAAATAAACCGATGAGAACTGCAATTAACTACCCCGGACTACAGTTCAAGTCCATGCACCGACTTGCGAATTAATAATACTTTTTTTTTTAAACAAATATGCACCAATGTGTATCAACTTGAAGCGTAAAACAGAAAATCAAATTATAGGAGCTTAAAAAATATTTCTAGATTAAAAAAAAATATACATTTTTTTCCCCGTTCGTTAATTGCTACTTTGTTTTTTTTTCATTACTATAAAAATTCTATGTATTGCAATAAAAAACTGCATTTGCGACTGACCTATTTTCTGAAGTTACGTACGTAAGTTACGTAATATTACATTAAAACGTTTCGTAAAAGTATTACAGCATTCCATTTCAACGAAGCCAGCATTTGAGAGCTTGCAGTTATAAAGAGTGAAATATATAGTATATACGAGTACTTTTTCATTGTATTAAATTTTGAAAAAAAAAAATGTATATAATAACTTTTCTACTTTCTTCTTGATAAAGGAAAGCTTTCATCGGACACTCATGCCTAGAAAGCTTTTATTCTCATATGTATATGAGAAATGACCGCTTGAGAGAAAGTACTTGTTTTTTTCTTTTTACCAAGAACGCAATAAACTAATTTTATATTTGTTTAGCCACACGATGTGACCACAGAGAGAGCTTTCACCATTCCTACATATTTCTTAAGCGGACAGATACACCTTGTAAAATTTCGAAAAAAAAAATTTTTTTTTTCATAAAATGTTAATATCATCCTTTAAGAATATGTCAAAAAAATGTTAGAACGCAAATTTAAGTATTGTATTTCTTATAAAGGGTAGTTAAATTTCAAGGACCGATGTTGTATGTGAACCACACCTAAACGTCAAGTTTTTTTCTGCATTTCAGTTGACATTTTTCAATTATAGACTAACTCAATTTGAACCATGGAAAGATACACAATCGAGCAATGCGTTAAAGTTATTCAGGCTTATTATGAAAACGTGAGTTCAAATCAAAATGCATATCGCGCACTTTTCGAAGAAAATCATCTTCAGTGATGAAGCATATTTTCACCTCAGTGGATTCGTCAATAAGCAGAATTGCCCCATTTGGGCGAATGATAATCCAAGAGTGATTGCCGAAAAACCAATTCACCCACAAAGAGTGACTGTTTGGTGCAGTTTATGGGCCGGCGGCATCATTGGGCCGTATTTTTTCCAAAATGAGGCCGGTCAGGCAGTTACTGTGAGTTGTGTTCGCTATCGTGAGATGATAACGAACTTTTTATGGCCCGAATTGGAAGATATATATATGGTTTCAACAGGACGGTGCCACTTGTCACACAGCTAACGAAACAATGGCTCCTTTGCGCGAAAAATTTGATGGCCGAATAATGTCAAGTAGCGTTGATGTCAATTGGCCGCCAAGATCATGTGATTTGACACCGTTGAGCCCTACCAGTATTATCATAATAAAGAGAAATGACAATAATTTCCTAAAAAATTGTATTTTATTCAAAATCAACACCGGCCCTTGAAACTTAACCACCCTTTATTATAGATCGTCAACCGTGACGACTCTATTCTTTGCGTTCGAGCGCTGGGCGAGGTATAGTTACGTTGTATTCAAACTTTAGATGCGTTTTTCGCAAAACTATATTCTTCGAATTGGCGTACACGATAACTCGAAAAGTTATTGACTGATCTCCCTGAAAATTTGCACACATTTTTTTTATGATACTACTTTCTATGTGAATAAAGTTTTCGAAAATTTTTCGAAAAAAAAATTTTTTCGAAGCAATAATAGCAGAAAAATTTGCCCCAAAATTAATTTTTTTTTTGGTTTGAAGCATTTTATTCCGCGAAATTTTTTCCATTTGTTTTTAATTCATATAGAAATTATGGCTTTAATAAACAAACAAATTTTTGGTTTTTTGTATTCAGGTCACTCACGACGATGCTACTATGCCCGCCGATTGAGAAACCCCGCTGCGACCTTCCTGGAAGAATTGAGTGTACATCCGCCATTTTAAATGATTAAAACAAAAAAAAAAAAAAACTCTATTATTTTAATGCATAAATAACCTCTATGCCAATTTTGAAAAAAATATATTGACTGTTTCATTTTAAATAATTTTAAGGAAAATCAGGGAAAATATGGCCGTTTACAAGTATCTAGCTGTCCCCTAAATTTTAAATTTATACTCAAAACTTTATTTTCTAATATTATTTTATTCTAGATAACTATATTTTATTCTAGATAACTATAGAATGACATTAAATTGCGCTGTTAGTGCCTGTTTCTTGTTGATAAGCGAATTGAAAGTTAGCTTCAATGAACCTTAAGCTCCATTAAGTAGCTCGAATTTGGTGAAAGCGCGGCTCGATCTTAACACTGGGAGCTTTAAGTTTTATTAAACAGTAGAGTGATTTGAATCTATTGAAGAAATGGTTAAAAAAAGAGAGTAACTTTAGTCATTCCACAGTAGTGAAGAAGCGACTTGAATTTAGGTAAAATTGGTTTTCAGTTTTCATACAAAAGGTTTCTTTGAAAAAAAAAAAAAAAAAACGCAATGTCAATGGAAGCTCGCTATAAGCTTTTAAATGCCACACGGGTGTGATATAAAAATAATATTTTTTTTCTCCATTGGTGCTAAAATGTAAAATTCATGCCTGGCTGATGAAAAGAACTTAGGGGACTGTCCCAGAAGAATTTTGGTTTTTTTTTTAGACTTCGAAGTGATATGCCACTGTTAACCTATAGAAAGATCTATAACTCAAACGGCGCTCCGCTCTGCTTTTGACGCTTTCATGATGAAAGCACCGAATGATTTATGCTTCACCATATATGACAAGAGCAGTTTTTTAATTAATTTTTGGCAGTATGCAATTAAATACCAATGAAGAAATGTTAATATGGAAAATGGAAAAATGGAAAATTTACAATTCACAAGCTTTGCAAATTAACTTCTGTGACCTATAGAAAAGCTGTGTTGTAAAATCTGAAAGAAATTATGCACTGAGAAGCTAACACCAAAGGGGACCAAAATTTATTATAAAACATTTTTGCACGTATTAGACAGAAATTGCTTTGAATCCCGCCTACTTTCAAAATTAAGTCATCGTTAGTGGAAGCTTTGTAAGAAAATAAAACTCTCGGAAACTTTAAAGCTCATAGTATATTGTTTTTTTAGAATTAATTGCTGAATTACATGCACTTAAAGCGACTCAAAGCTTTCAAATTATATCCATAAGTACATACTCGGAAGCATGCGTTCTTCTTCTTATTTTTGCCACTACTATACTACATATAATGAGCGTAATTCTATATCTATTAAAATATGTTTACTTTAAAAGCAAAAGGTTTGAATACGACATTTTTAACCTAATACCTTTTAAATATATATTTTTTTCCAATAATTTATATATATTTATTCTATTTTATGAAGCCAATTACTATGAAACAACTTAAATTTGAGATACTGATCTTCTTGCAATCAAATATTTCTCATCAGTCAATTTTTAAGGGCAATGAGAGTAAATACTATTCCAGAATTTTGGAGGCGAGCGAACATTTTTAAACTTTAAAAGGAAACAAAAAACAAAATGCTTTAAAGAAAACTCGTTTCAAGCGAAGAGAAAGGTTTAGATCGCCTAATAGTCGCAATTTGGATGATAATACACCATAATGCTACGGTTAGATAGAACGCAAACCAATAATTTGTAATTGCCGTCTCTTTTTTTAGAAGCATTCTTGTTTGTTTTTGTTTTATCGTAACAAGTACCTTTATAATGTAAAGTTTAATTAAAACTCGAATAAGTCGATCAGAGAAATCTATAATTTTCTTAGAAAAAAGTTGAACACTAAAACAGATAACTCCTACAATTTCAACCAAATGAAAGTAATTTTAAAATTAAATATCACAACTTTATAAAACATTGCAAGAGTTTGACATGTTTAATACAAATTTTGAAATTGAATATATAAAGTAAAATAAACGCGAGTTTACATTTAACAATTACTGTTTACGCACCGATTAAGATGGCTGGGTTCATATACAAGAATGGACGGTACGAGTGCGCAGAAGAAAATTGTAGAAGCCATAGCATTCAACGCTAGCGTAAGAGGAGGACCGAGAACAAGATAGGCCGACGAAGTAGAGGAGGACATCACTAAACTTGGTATAAGGAATTGGAAAAAAGTCGCAAGCGATCGAGATGTGTGGAGGTCCCACGTGCAGCAGGCCAAAGCGCACAAAGAACAGTAGTGCCAAAAGATGATGATGATGATGATTCCTGTTTATTATTATTTATAATTTCATCTTTCATAGTACAGCAACAACTAGCAAGTACAGCACGCAGCCAATATTAAATCCATTGCACTGCACTCGTGTACCCTTTATAATTTTATTTAAATTTACCCGACCTCCGAAGAAAACTCGAGTAGATTTAGTGGTGCCAAGCAGCTAATGGGGTTGCTTCTTAACACAACAGTGTCAAAGACCTCAAGCCTGATTCGAGCGAAGGCCGAGCAGACGTCTCATCCTGCTCTCCACAAAGGGCACTCTCCTCTGGGCAAAGTGCACTGCCTCAGATGCGCTCATATACTTTCGCTCTTTGTCACATTTGTTTGTTCGCCTCAATAGTCGTATCTCTCTCTCTCTCTCTCAAACTGTCATTCCAAATTTTTCCCCTTCATACTGCAAGCAACAACCATTCGTGGCTTCATCAGCCTATGATGATGTATAGAAACTCAACCTAAGATGAAACTGTTTTAATTATTTTCCTACCTGTAAAAAGGTTTCATACTTCCGAATTAGTTTATAAAGCAAGACAAATGCCAGTTTGACTTTTGAGGTTGAGGTGAGTTTGGAAAGTAAAATTTGATACAGCTTTTCGGTATCAAATGAAATAGAAATCTTCATGAATTTACTCTGTGGAAACATAACATAATGTTCGTAGTCCGTTAGAGGTGATACAGCATGACAGACTCTCCATATAAAAAAAATTTCGTGCATTCATTTGAACGACTTCAAACTTTAATTGTATTATTTTTATTATTATAATCAAATTTATTTTATTTCCATTTTCATTATTATGCCAAAATATTTTTTTCTGATTTTAATTTTTATTCTTATAGGTACCAAAATTTAATGAGCTATGGTACGCTGATTTACCCAAATTTAATAAATGAAAGAATAATAAATAAATAAAAAAAAAATAAAAAAAATATAAAATCCTTAATTCAGTTTTGATTTGCTTTGGGAGGCGTTGTAGATCGCCGTCCTTATGCCGGAAGCAGAGAAGAAACACCAATGTGCAATTTTTCAATTTTGAGCTAAAAGGTTGACTTGATTAGCCTTTGGATGTTCTACGTTAAGGGTTCCCCCCGGTTTCGATCGATCAAAAAATCGATTTTTTTATTGCATAAATCGTTAGTATAACTACTCAAGAATATGTGGTAAAGATTTTAAAACGAAATTCGCATTATTCCCGATTCTATGAGCACTTAAGTGACTGCCGGTCGGTTCCGCACCGTAGCGCGCGTTAGTTAGAACGACGTTTTTCTCGAAACCACTTTTTTTCAACTGGTGGGAATTCTAGCTTAAAAAGTTATCGACTAAAAGTTCAAAAATTTTTCGGGATTTTTTCTTTATTCAATTCTAATCTATATGAACCTAATTCTGGGATTATTTTATTATTTAAAATATGGTTTTTTAAGCAAAATAGATGAAAAATATGGTATAAAAAAACTACTTTGTGTTCAAGCGCCTCAAAAGCATGCAATTTTCAATATTTTTTTACCACAATTAGGTTCATATTCTTAGGAAATATGTTGTTAAAAAAAATTGCTGTTGATTTCAGCGAATAATTGCAACTTCAAGGATTCCCACCAGCAAGACACTCGAATGGCGGAAATAGCTTCAACAAAATTTAAAAGTGTACCTAAACGAATAAATAAAATGTCCTCTAAACTTAAACAATTTCTGATTATTCCTTGTTTGTTCAAAAAATTCTCGAAAAACACCAAAATGTTGGCCTCCTAAACCGGTTTCCCCCCTTAAGGCACCTTTCTGGTCTAGAGACGTGAAAATTGAAGGCGTTGATTATTGAAGAAAAACAATCGGTAGATATCAATTGAAAATCGTTTTATTCATTAGATCACTTCTTTATTTACACAAAAAAAATTTTTTTTTTCAATGACAATAATAAAAAAAAATTCCTCCCCCTGACGTAACACATGCCACTGGCGTAACTGAAAAAAAAAAAATTCGGTCGATTATTCATCAGGAGATATGTCGCTATGGTGGGTAGCAAATTTACAAAAACAAAAAAATTTTCCTTTATAGGAAAAACAAAACAAACGTTTTTTTCAAGTTCTCCTCTTAAAAAAGAATAGAAAAATTTATTATAAAATTATACTTCTGCTACCCGCGAGAGACACAAGTCTATTCATTAACATTTTAAAATTTCAAATCAATCGGTTCAGTACTTTTTGAGAAATTACCAACGCCAACTCGGAAAAAATAGTAGCGAGAAAAACACGGTTAACGCGCTTATACCTGGGCGTCGTACCCCAAACCGGTCTCGTTTTAAAGGACTTTAACGTCTAAACTACAACGAATTTCAATGCAACAATTTTCAAGTATATTTTTGAAAGTATGTATAAACTATCATAACATAAAAGAAAAACGATTTGTTTTGAAATTCTAGACCAGAAAGGTGCCTTAATCCAAAACCACAAATAAAATTGTATGTCACGAGCCAAAACTTCTAATTTTATGAGAGCAATAAACTTTCCAACTTGATTTCCAAGCAATTTTATTTATAAACATTCATATTTCTGGCATAGAGAGGAGATATGTAACTTTTTTTTAAACTTTTTTTAATTTGTATTTCTAAAATGTCAACTTTTTCGAAACTATACATTAGATCTCACATATTCAGCTGCGCTTTGGTGCTGCTTAACTATTGTTTTTGAAGAGCGTGCATTAAAAAAAGAGGCTTCGGTTTTGGAAAAACAAAATTTTATTTAACTTACATATAAATTCATTATGATACTTTAATTTTTATGCTCAACTCTCATTGCCCATTCTGTTTATAATAACTTCATTCATAATGTAATTTGAGTTCAATTTTTAATCACAATTTTTCACCACGGTCTTTTCCAATTAAATAAAAATAAATCAAAAATTTATAAATTTATTTAGACTAAAATCGAACAGCTTAGATTAATTCGTATACAACTTGCATATTGATGTGTGTGTATGTACGCTGATCGATTTAAAAGCTTTTAATTTTCTTTTGTTAATTATTTTATTACCAGATTCTTTAGTAGCTTCGCAAAGAAACCTTTTTATTCTACAACTACAACTAATGGCTTATAATTTCTTTTACCAATAATATATTTCTGCGAAATAATACGACACAAAAATTAATAGAAAAAACAAAACATTTTTTTTCGTATATAAATAAATGACATCTAACTTCTTGCAGTTAAAAATAAAAGATAAAATAAATCATTAAATAACTTTTGCCAAATTAAAGACACGGCTTTCTTGTTCTTCGCCAATATAAAAAGAAATGTTTAATTCATTTACTTCTCTAAAGTTTTCAAAATATGTAAAAATGTAAAAAAAAAACAAATTTTTTTTAAATATTTTTTTTAAACAAAATATTTTTTTTTTCAAATATTTTTTCACATACAATTTTTTTTTCATTTTTTTTTTTTGTTATTTTCGCACATTTTTCTGTCATAATTCGTTTACTTAACGCTTGCAAACTTAGTTTCTCTTTGTTTTTTTTTTTTGCTTAGAGGCTACAATAACATATTTTCTTTGCGCTTAAAATCTACGGCTTACATTTAAAAACTTATTGAAAGTCGTATATGTGTGAGTGTGTATATGTATATGCAATGATTATTGGATTAAGTGAATAAATGTGGCGCGCCTAAGATGTAGTTGTCATTGTACGATGATATATGTAGAGCTGTAAGTGCGGGGCAGAGGCATCTAGCCAATTTGTTAAAAAAAATTGGAAACTTAATATTTCATGATGTAAATATTTAGGAAAAAATACAATACTTTTATATTTTTGCCAACGTCTATGTAAGTAGACGAACTAACTGTCGTTTTCTTTGTTATTACTATAAAATTTTCTTGTTTTTAAAAATAAGTACCCACTAAAAGTTACAAAAAAAAAAATTTAGAATGTGAAAACCTTTCATAATAGTTCTGGTGGCAATAACAGGCATGATGATGGGGGCGGGGAGACGTGTGCATGTACATGATAATATGAAACTATTCGCCTTCTTATAGCCATATATGAATTTGTTAAAGCCATAATTAGAAGGTGCATATTTCGCTAAACACTTCGCAATTTCGCAAATTTTAAATAAAATTTTTGTATTCCAAACTACGAGTATAGAATTAATTCAAACTATTATCTATTACGTGATCTCTGCCTACTGAATTTTTTCGCTTAAACTTAGAAAACTATTTTGCTTTTATTAGAAATTCGAAATATTTCCGTTTTAGTAATGCATCTCTAACGCCTACATTTGACAGCAAAAAAAAAAACAGTGCGCGTGTGTGTTGGCTTGTAAAAATATCGAAAAAATCGCCGCACACAAACGCATTTCATACAACTACTAATACTACTTTTGTGTCAACTATTAGAGAATAACGCGTTGACTTTGCCCCTTACTTGAGTTCTACGATTTTTCGCAAGGCGCATACTTATCTCGTTACCCCATCAGAAGCTTTCACCCTACTATTGCAAAGCTTTCGCAATACTCTTACAAAATTTCTTTCACTTTCATTTTAAAAACTTTCGCCCTTCATTTTCAAACGTTTTCTCGCTTTCATGGCAAAAGCTGTTACCATTCCATGACAAGAGCTTTCACCTTTCAATTTCAAAAGCTTTCACCCGTCCATTTAAAAAACTTTCACTCTTCCATAACTTTCATATCTTAAAGCTTTCACGCCTCTAATAGGGATTGAACTTGTTGCGCGTCTTTTCGCTATCGGTATTGCCATCGGCATGATTATGACTACGAAAACGTGTCGACGCAAAGCTTTTGGTGCGGTGCACACCGGTTGTCTGTATGGGTGGACCGTTGAGTGTGGCCAAACCACCCAACAGATCGGTAAGTCCGCCGAGCGCGGTCAGACTGGAGAGCGCATTCAAAGCGCCCGGCTTGGACAATAATTGCGCTAATGGTATGGCTGTAGCTAGCGAGCTAACCGCTGTGGAGGTGGCAAAGGGATTTGGTGGATTTGAAAATGGTAGTGAACTGGAAAATGGATTGGTTGGATTGCTGGAAGTTGTGTTCAAGGTTAGATTGTTGGCATTGCTGTTACTGCCGCTGTTGCTGCTGTTTGTGATTGTCATGGCTGTTGATGAGTGTGTGTTGCTGGTGTTGTTGTTGGTGTTTGAATTGCTTGAGCTTGTATTTAAATTATTTAAGCTATTGTTGCTGCTGTGATTGCTGCTATTCTGATTCAAGCTGCTATTGCTGCCGCCGCTGCCACCATTGCCGCCACCCAAATTGGACGTGCCGCCGCTTAAGTGATTACTGTTGTTGGTGTTGGCATTGCCATTGCTGCCACCATTTGCGGCGTTGGCGTTGCTATTGTTGTTATTGGCATTGTTGCTTTGGCCATTAGTGCCATTATTCGCCTCCTGTAGATTAGCCTTCTGCAGTTCAACGCTGGAAAAGGGATAAAGAGAGAGAGAAAGAGAAAAAAGGACAATAGGATATTGTTTGTATGTGGTGATGAGATAAGGTTTAGTTGTTTTTTGAAAGGTGATGACTGTACTTTTTTGATGGTGATTTTGTGGAATTGAGTTGGTTTTTTTTTTGCATTTTTTTTTTAATTTTTAATAATTTGGAATTTGATGAACTTTTTGCGTTTGGGGTTAAGGAGGGAATTTGCTGGATTTTTTGTTTTGCAAGGAGGATTCTTTTTATGTGATTTTTTTTTTGTTTTGGCGGTTTGGCGTTCAAAATGGTACAAGTGTGTGGGTGGTGGTGGTCGTTGGTTGTTTTTGTTTGAGGGTATTAAATGGGGGTTTGAGTAAGCCGGCTTTGAATGCAGTCGACGGTGTGGTAGAATACTGACAAATAAAGTTAAAAATGTCACACAAAACATAAAAAAAAAAAAAATTATTTCAATTCTAACTTATTAAATATAATTTCAAATTGGATTTCTATGAAATTCCTATTCATATTCTCCCTTAAAATACAATTTTCGTGTTTTTTGATAAAAAACTTAAATATTCTACAACTATCTAAAATTAAGTTGAAGTAAGAATCGCCATTTGATTCTTTCAATTCTATTCTAAATCTGGATCACTAATCGTCTAGAGACTACGTACGCCTGCAGTTTTGCGAATTCGACTTATTCCCATTACAGCACCTCACTAACTGAATTTTCATAAATATTTAAAAAGAAATAATATAATAAAAAAATAATAATTGGCGCGTACACTTCTGTTAGGAGTTTGCACGAGCTCCTCTGACTATTTGTGGTGTGCGTCTTGATTTTGTTGCACAAATGGAGAATGTCTTCTTCTCCCACTTCTCTTAATTTACCCTCATTTGTTTGAAATAAAAAAAGGAAATATAAAAATATACTTGTTCTTCATTTTTAGTCTGTGAGACGAATGATTAGTGACAGAGTAACATTGATTCAAGTTTAGTGATCTAGGTAAGAGGATAGAAGTTTCACGAAGCTTTAAAAATGTTTATTGCACTTCAACACTTCATGGTAGGCATTGTTTTTTAATGAGAAGTGAGACTTCGCTGTTTTTCTGAGCGCATATCGACTGTGAAAAAAGTAGTGGGCTCACAGTTTTTGCCCTTTTACTTCCAAGTTGGACATGGCTGTTCAACTTATTTTCATAAAAATGGATTTATAATAAAACCATGTTTAGTACTTTATGCTTGATCTCAATACGCGTTTTTTGAGCGCTTCGTAAAACTTTGAAACCTTTTACAGTAAAAAGTATTGAGTCTGAACGAGCGGATAGATTGTGGATGAAAAAAAAAACAATTAATGCTTTGTAAAAACTTACGAAACTTTTACAGTTACATGTCAAGAGTCTAAAAGGGCGAACAAATTCATGGGTATACGTAAATGAGCCACCCTGCTTCTCAATTTTACTTAAATATCTAAAAATCTAAATAAAATAAAAACAAAATCCAAAAAAATAACAACTTAAACTTGTGCATGTTTTTAACCAGTTTTAAAAAAGATTTAAGATTTCCGAAAGTATACTTCCTTTATCTCTGCCTATCAAAACACATTTGGAGTAATATTTTCAGACGATCTACTATGTTAGAAACAGCTTTAGAAATGCTTTATATGTCGCTGGAAAATGGAAAAAGCTTTTGAAAGGCTCGTGTAGTCTAAACGAAGATAAAATATTTCTACGCGTGTTTTATCACTCCTATTGCTGTTTTGAATACATTTTTTAATTAAAGATTAAGAAGACGTGGGGGTTGATCTAAAACCTAGTCGCCGATAATGGTTTGAATTGCTTCATGTGATGTTTGAATGTGATGATGAAGTGCTATACTTATGAAATATAAAAGGAAAATCTAAGCCCAAGGATAAGAGAATTTAAGGAAAGAAATGTAAGTACTACCGTGCCTGCTTTTCAAAAACTATAACAGAAGGGCCTACTGGACAATTGATATATTTCTTATTTAATTTTAATAATTTTTTTTTGAAAAAACAAAAATCCTTCTCCTAAAATCATATAAATCAAAGTTTCGAGATTTGTGCAAATTAAAAAAATATTAACGAACTTTTGTAAAAAATTCCCCTTTTAAACCAGAATTTGTAGAAAATTTTTGAGAAAAAATTAAATAAAAAAAAATTCAACCAAAATTCCTAAAATTTTTTAACTCTTTAATCAGAATTTGTTCTTTAATTTTAATTTGTTTTTTTTTTTTGAAAACAAAAAAAATCATTCTCCTACAAAAACCATATAACTCAGAGTTTTAAACATTGTGCAAATTAAAAAAAAAGTAAAAGAGTTTACTAATTTTGATAATAAAATTTCAACTGTTTAATCAGAATTTTTCGAAACATTTCGAGAAAAAAGTGAAATGTAAAAAATTAAAAGAAAAACGAATTTTTATAAAATTTCCCTCTTTTTAATCAGTTGATTTTTTTAAGACTGCGTAGAGTTTTAAACTTGTATGGATTTAAGTCTTATATATTTTTAAAAGCTCTCTTCTGCAAAACCAAGTTTCAAACTTTATGCAATTAAAAAAAAAATCATAAAACATTTCACCTTTATAATCAGAACTTGTAGAAAATTTCGAGAATAAATGCCAAATTTTGCTAAATTTTTTTCAAAACTGCATAGAATTTGAAACTTTTATTTATTTATTTCTTATTTAATTTTAATAATTTAAAAAAAAAAAAAACACAAAATTTCATTCTCCTACAAAAATCGTGCAAAGTAAAAAAAAACAAATTTTCATAACTTTTTAATCAGAATTTATAAAAAAACAAATTTTAGAAAATATGTTGAACCTATTTTTTAAAGCTGCATACATAGAGCAAGTTTCAATGTATTTATTTATTTCTTATTTAATTTTAATAATTTTCTTATAAAAAAAAATCATTCTCCTACAAAAACCATAAACCCAAGTTTAAAACTTTGTGCAAATTAAAAAAAAAAATTTGTTTACTACTTTTGATAAAAAATTTCAACTTTTTAATCAGAAATTGTAGAAAATTTTCAAGAAAAAAAGTGAAATTAAAAAAAAAATCAACGAGTTTTTACAAAAATTTCCATTTTTTAATCAGAGTTTGGAAAAAAATTTTGAGAAAATGTGTGAAATTTTGTTAAATTTTTCTTAATGTTGCATAGAATTTGAAACATGTATTTATTTATTTCTTCAGAAGAAAAAAAATTGTATTCTCTTACAAAAAATGAATCCAAGTTTCAAACTTTGTACAAAGTTCAACCAATTTTCATAAAATTTTTTAGAAAAATTTCGAGAAAAAATGTAGAATTTTGTTGAATTTTTTTTTAAGTTGCACAGTGTCTGAAGCTGGAATTTATGTATATGGTCTTTGTTGAAGAATTAACCATATTTTCACAAAACATTACTAAAAATTTACTAAAATTAAATAGAAATAAATAAATGGCTAAAACTAGTAAATAAGTTCTTCATTATCCTACACCAAACCACGCAGAGCACTAAGAGGATTAAGTTATTTAACAGTCTTGAAGACGGAACAAGGTGAGGAATTAGCTCTAGAAGTACAGTCTATATGAGAAGCCTCGACTTCCCACAGGATTACCAAAATAATGCTACGAGCTTGCAACATGAAAACAACTAACTTTACCTTATTACCCCCAGGCAAGGAATGTAAACAATGGGTTGGAGTGCTGACGTTGTCTCATTGTCTCACTCCATATCACGCACCTTAAATGGGATGGGTCCATAACGACGCGTGTACCTTATCCGAAGAAGAAAGCGGTGCGTTAGAACACTTCCTTTGCCACGGCCCTGTACTAAACAAAACTCGTTACAACTGCCTGGTATCGGTATACTTTTTTTTTCTGAAGTGACAAAAGTTTAAATATCTTTTTTTTAACTCGCCAAGACATGTATCACGAACTATGTTTAACACGATTCGAAAAAACACTGGTAACACTACGGACTCTTGTGGTCTATATGAGATATATTCAG
Organism: Anastrepha fraterculus; assembly: GCA_037575425.1. Lineage (NCBI taxonomy): Eukaryota > Metazoa > Arthropoda > Insecta > Diptera > Tephritidae > Anastrepha > Anastrepha fraterculus. The sequence goes on along the minus strand of JAYXIM010044508.1, from coordinate 97,279 downwards.
ATCAGCTAAATATACCTAACCTAACCTAACAGTTATATCGAAAATTTATCAACTGAGAGTATTTAAATTATAGGTACATCACATCACATTCCTATATCTAGAAATCGTAAGGAAAAGGAGTCACTCTACTCCGGATGAAACCTATTTTCTTATAAATCCTTACTTCAACCACAGACGAACTTAAAGTAATCGATTATATGGTATTTGCTTTCTGTAGAAAATTAATATAGAAAATACAAGAAATAAGTATATTATCAGGCGACGAAGCGAGGTACTTTTTAGGCAATGCAGAGTTAGCATTCGTGATGCATTCGAGGCATTACTCAGGTCAGCAACTACGTGCTCTATGGTAATATGGTGACATACGACTATGATTAAAATAGCTTGTGAGTGAGCATTTAGGGCAGCAAAACGCCATAAATTCATACGGAATAACTGCTTGTTCGAATATATAAAGCACAAGTATATTTGGGCCATACAGCAATGACCAGAGCTCCGGGCACAGAGTTGTTTAGAAAGGTGTCAACAGTGGCAAACTGATATCTGAAGGGTACCGTGAAGGCGGGTATACTGTTTGACACCCTGAAAAGGACGCTGGTAAGCTTAGATAAACTTTTGTAAAATTTTACTAAATAATTTTCTTAGTATGAGATAAGTGCTTCATATATCTGGCGCATTATTTGGGCCCTTTTCAAGCTCAGTATGGAAGAGCGTTAAGGAGGAAAGAAAAATTTTATTTTTTTTCTGAAAGCTTGTTTTAAAAGTTTGCAAAAGCTCCCAAACTCTCAAATAAAAAACTCGCAGATTAATATTAATAATTTATTATTTTGATTTTACTTTACCTCACCTTTAGATTGTCCGACGAAAGCTTATTATGAAAGTACTCAAAAGCTTCTAGACTCCCAAACAAAAAAACCTTTCTAATCAGAATTTTTTATTTTGATTTTAATACGAAATCTAAAAACTGTTTATTACAGTTAAAACAAGTTTTCGAAAACTTAAGAGCATAGTAAATTTTTTTAGCAGTGTCCTGGCAGAGAAAAACTTAGTGATTGATAAAAATATTATTTCAATTATTTCGATTTTTCATTGCATATTTTATGAGTTATTCATTAAAAAAAAATAAAAATATGTACAAATTAACCCTCCATTACGCACCATTTTTTAAATCTTCGGTTGAGCACTGGGTCTGGTGTTTTGTTCGTCCTGTTCTAGGATCCTTTTTAAGAGGCTATATCCATAAATTGATAGAAAATTTATTTTTAGCAAGCTTGAGCTTCTAAGTCGTTAGTTATCATGGAAATATGCTAAATTCACGTCCAAACTCAATCCGGCTGCCAGATCTGGGTGCACAACAGCGGGCTAAAGACTTGAACTTTTTGTTTTCTTTCACCCGCTCTAGTGTTTTGTTTCTCGCGAGCGCCCCTTTAATGTGCAAACAATTCGAGGCATGTTAAAAAAAAAAGTGTAGGGGCGAAAAAACTATCTACTCATTCGTCAACTGATTTTCAATGAATTCTTTAAAATAAAATAATATAAAAAATAACACTTTGTTTTTAGCAAAATCGTCTTAAATAGACAACTCCAACACGTTCTTGACTCCAATTACTCCTTTATGTAAATATTTCGTAAAGCACTTCCGCTAATTACTCCTCTGTAACTATTTAAGCAGCAACACAAATCAAAATTCCCCCCAAAAAAAAAAAGAAGAAAAACAACAACAATGTATATACACATGTGTAGGTTGCATAAACCACACCTTCTTTTGCATTCAATTAGGCTTTTAATATAAATATTTCATTTCGGCGGATGCTTTTGTATTTTGCGTGGGTGGTGTTGGGTCGGTCTCAGGGGATTGGTACTGAAGTTATTGGCATGGATTAAATGATAATTCGGTTTTTTTCTTGTTTTGGAACGTTGGTGTGCATTCAGGGCTACAATTCGATGGATGGCAACAACGCACATTAATGTATGAGAAGATCGACTGTGTGTGGCAGCGCGTTGTTTCTCTCTTTTGATGCCTTGGCGGCTGCTGTGATGCAACAATTGTGGCAGCAATTTTTTATTTTATTTTTTGTTTGTTTATGAGTGCGGGCACGGCGCGATGTATGACTGAAACAGCTACGCTCTGCGTACATACTAATACTACGAAGTATGTACCTATATACAATTACAATGGTAGGTAAGTACTATATGACAATGGTAAGAGGTGGTGAGAGAACGCTATGTTTTTGGTTCTTTTTTTATTACAAATATACTTTTTTTTTCATTAAATGCATCATTTTTTGTTTAATGAAAATTGACATTTTATTTTACTAACAACTTTTTGCTTAGGAGTTGAAGGAATGAAGTGGTGGTGGTGAGAAACACATGTTGATTTATTATTTCATACACTGAATGTGTGGGGTAGAAGGCTACTAGTGTTGGTGCCTGGGGAACTTTCATAGGCATGTATTTTTGGATGGTTTACAGTATTAGTAGGGACTGGTACGAGCGAATGCAATGGCGCGTGGATTGCACAAATGTGAGAGTATTCGGGCATTAGTTGCGTGTTCGAAGGATTGTTGGTGGGTTGGTTGGATTGACTGTTTTGGGATGTTTTGATTTGATTTGTTGCAAATCAGCAACTAAATGTTCGAAATGAACGCATACGCGCAGGAATTTTGTATGTTTTTGGGATATTGGTTATGTTTTCTTGGCTTCTATTTATTTGTTTTACTTTTCTTTTTAAATTGAGGTGAGGTTGAGATGATTCGATTTTTGAAATATGTTTTATTTTTTTGTTTTACTTGAATGAAAGGCTAAACCATGTAAGTAAGGTTGCATGTATTTAACGACTCAAAACAAAATAGTAAATATACGGAGTAGGTTTCAACATTTTTCAAATATAAAAGTTGTTGCGGAAAAATTGGATATTAAATTGGTGCGTAACTTAAACGGGGAAAAAACTATAAAAAGGGGCATCTTTCTCTCTCACTTTTTTCGATTGTGGAAAAATGGTGCTGGGTAGAGTGGTGGTTAGAAGTTTATATAGATAGTACAAAGTTTATTCGGTTTTTAAGTAGTTACTTATTTGTTTATTTTTTTTTTTAATAAAATATTACTTGCTATAGATTTTTAAAATAGTGTATTAAATAATTTGCACATTTTTTGTGAATTTAAAATTCAGTTTTTGCACAATGTGGCACTGCAAAATACACAGTTATTTAAGAGACTTAGTACAAGGTTAACAGTTTGAGTACGAGTTGTGCACTTTGTTTAAGGTACTAAATTAACCTTTGACCTTAGTTACTTTTGCTTCAGTAAGCGTAGCGCTCAACATGAAGTGGCTTAAGGCTAGCGAAACAACTCTAGAGATTAAGCTGATAGGCTTATTAAAAGTTAGTGGTAATAATGTACAGATTTCTTTTCTTCAGAGTTTAAATGTATTTGTGACATTTTTGAACGCATTTTCTTTTTCATTGTTAAATAGATCATGTTTCTTTGTTTTTTGTTTAGTTTTGTTATCATCATCAAAGAACCTCCTTATACCGCATAATGTTACTTCAGAATACTTAGAATAAATTTCAAATAGTGAAAGTACGATCGTTATTATTTAGATTTGCTTTGATTCGTTTGTTTATTAACAGATTGATTGATTGCTCGATTGATTGATCGGTTGATTGATTGATTGTTTGAACGTACGGTGTGTGCGCATGTGTTTGTGTGAATCAATTACTTGTTACTAATACAGCGTACAATGTGTCTCGTGTATGTATTTTTTTGTTGGTTTGCAATTCAATTCGACAAAATAGTTTGTATATAGTATGTACTTTAATTGATTTTTAGAAAAATATGGTATTTTGCAAAAATCGATATGTACTTAAAAATACTTCATTATGAGCTAATAGCAATTTTTACTAATCGAGTTTGTTTATTTTTTCTCTCTTTCAAATGTAATTTTTTGTATTAATTTCATATATCGTTTACTCACCTCATGTTGATTAAGTATTGAGCCAATGCCACCGAATCCGGATTACCGCTAATGGTGATTGTACGATCGGTGTTGCCACCCTCGCGTTCTTCGCAATTCGAAATGCGTATCATTGCACCGGAAATTTGACGTATTTCGGCAATCTTTGTGCCACCCTTGCCGATGATGCAGCCAATCAAGTCGTTAGACACCGTCATTTCGTGTTGCTGTTGTTGGGTGCGACTTGTATTGGCTGTACGTAGTTGAGAGCCAGCGAGTGCAGCCAAAGCTGCTTTAAAAAGTAAGAGAAAATGCAAAAAACCACAAAAAATTTAGCAAATTTTCAATATTCAAAATAAATTATACATCACAACTAACCTGTTGGATTGAGACCACCTGTATTGGTTGGTGTTATGCCAGCCAAACCCAACGCTGCCAAGCTAGCCAATGGATTCTTTGCAACCTAGCACGCAGAGAGCCAATGGCAACAAGCAAGCGAGCGAGAGTGAGAGAAAAAAGGAAAACGAAAATAAAAGCAAAGAATTAGTTTATGTTTATTTTTTATATAATTCAAGAATTGTATGAAAAAAATTTATAACCACTTCAGTAAAAAAAAGCACTGCTTGTATTAAAAAGTGAAAAATCAAATTATTTAACACTACAAATATTACGAAGATATATTTACAAAAGAACAAACAAACACAACAAATACATGGTTTTAGCAGCAACAGAATTTGTTGTAAAAGAAAGTGTTAGAATGCATTGAAAGAGTTAAAAATTAAAAAGAAACTAACTTTGAAACAATTGCAATAGGCGCAAGATATGAATGTTAACATTTTAATGTTAGCTTTAACATTTGGGTGTTAACTTCAACATTTGATTAAACCTTAACATTTGGATGTTGACTTTAACATTTGATTATTAACCTTAACATTTGAATGTTAACTTTAGCATTTGAATGCTAACTTTAACATATAAATGGTACATTAACATTTGAATGTGAACTTTTACATTTGAATGTTAACTTTAACTTTTGAATGTTAACTTTAACTTTTGAAAGTTAACTTTAACTTTTCATTATTAAGCTTAACATTTGAATGTTAACTTAAATAGTTGAATGTTAACTTTAACATTTGGATGCTAAATTTAACATTTGATTATTAAGCTTAGAATTTGAATGCTAACTTTAACATATAAATGGTAACTTCAACATTTGAATGTTAACTTTAGCATTTGAATGCTAACTTTAACATATGACTGTTAACTTTAACATTTGAATGTTAACTTTAACTTTTGAATGTTAACTTTAACTTTTGAATGTTAACTTTAATAGTTGAATGTTAACTTTAACTTTTGATTATTAATCTTAACATATCAATGTTTGCTTTAACATTTGGATGTTAACTTTAAATTATAGAAACTAGTAGTAGTTGTTGTACGTAATAAGTTGCACTGTCACATAGGGAGATAACGGAGCAGTGTATTATGGAAAGGAATACATAGTAGAACTGTTCTAGTGTCAATGTGTTTTAAATTACATTAAGAAGTTGGAGAAAGAGAAGTTAGTAATATACAGGAAGGGCACATGGAGCAGTGAAAATGAGTTTTCAATGCTCACTGCCATTTTTGCGTGTTATTTTTGTGCTGCGAACGATGAGGAACTAAACTCGATCTACTTCTCTATGTTTTTTTTGTTTTTTGGCTCAAAACTAATTTTTGCTACTGATTTTTTTCCTGCTGTATTTGGCATTTACAGCGAATATGTAATAAAAAAGTTGAATAAATTAGTTTAACTATTCTGTTAACTTACAAAATAAAAGTACTCTTATATGCCATACTTATATGTTTTTTCAATAACAAGACTGCGCCGCAGCGCTGCGACTGGCTGACTTCAAACTTGTGGAAGATGATAATAAAGTTGCACTTTCGACTCTAAAATCAGTTTTAAAAATGTAGTAATGAAAGCTGGTCTATTAGGGCCTTCCTCGTTTTCCTAAGTTATATGTATCGGGTGTTTTGTTTTAGCTGTATGGGAATTAGCGATAGTTATCGATAACTATGATTTGACAGCGGGGGAATGGCAACCTGTGTTTACATTTCTGTGCAGTAAGGTGCGGCAAGTCATCTTGAATTGCTTAACGTCAGAAGAACACTTCCAAATTATGGAACTTTACTTTGCAAAAAATAAAATTAATTAATTAATAAAATAAAACTGTTAGCGAAGTTCAGAGAGCACCGGCGGCATCATCGGTTCTTTTTTTTCGAAATGAGCTGCCAGTGAATTGCGAGCGCTATGGAGCCATGCAAGCTGAAATTTTTATTTCCAAAAATTGCTCAGCTAAACCTGGACGACATTTGGTTCCAACAAGACGGCGCAACTTGTTATACAGCGCACTTAACAATCGATTTTTTGTACTATTCAAGTCGCCATACGCCCACATTTATTGAAAAAAGAGGTCAAAAATAGGTTAAACTAGTACCGATCGAATGGACCATGTAACTCGTAGCCGCGGCGAACATATGCTATCTCAAAAAAATCCATTCCAACCACACTTCTGTTATGTATTAATATTTTAAGCCTTCAAGTTTTAAGAAAACACCCGATATATAGACCTACAAAAAAAACAACCTGATATTTAAGACTTAGATACATATACCCTATATCCTATAGACATTTTTTTCCTTGTTCAGATGACGCTTTAGTCAGCAGAAGATGTTGCACCTGTGCAGCGACAAATGTGCAGCCCCACTACTTAGAACTGGTAGCAACAGGCTAATCAACTACCCTGGCAGTAATCTATCTGATTAACGTAACCTACGCAAGCCAACTAATCAAATATATCCTATAGTTTGCATAAAGCAGCCCCAATAGGGAAAGTGTTATAGTTAAAAATATTTCTGAAAAATTGTAGGCTACCCGCCTCTGCTTCTGCAAACTAATTAAATTTTGTACGTCTGCCTAATCAATTTAAACCACTTGCCTAAAGAATCTTCAATCTTGGGATGCCTTAATTCTATTAGGCACAAATAAAATATCCTAACTTTGCCTAAGCCGAAGAGTTTAGTAGTAATCAGAACGTCCAACTATTATACAGCTCTAAATCAGAACTAAAAGAATATATAAAAAAACAAAAATTAAAAAAAAAAAGACAAAAAAAAAAACAAAGTAACAAAAACATGCGCTATGTATAATTTTACATTTTGATAGTGACAGTGAAGAAGAGCGGAATTTTATCTTTACGCTCTGGAAAAGTTGACAAATATGTATGTATGTAGTAGATAGCGGTCATAAAAAGAGAAAAAGTAGTAAATATGTCTGAATGTATGTATGTATGTGTGTATGCAAGGGGCTTGTGGCTAGAGTAGTTCATAGCACATTAATAATTTGGATTACGACTAAGTACAATACGAGGGTAACTAATGGGGACTGGGCACATTCCAAGGGACGTAACAACAAGAACAACAATAAAGAACAAGAAATGCGCATACAATTAAAGTGGAATGTATATACACATACTATAGAAACGTAGATATGTAGATAGTATACAAACAACAAAGTACTAAATTTAATATACAGAGCAATTAAAGGGGTAAAGAGTGCAGTAATGCAGGGAAATTGAGGATTAATAATTTGAGAGAAAATATGATAATTTACGCTTATTAGAGGAATCATTAACATCACTTATGTTCGATTTAAAGTTTTAATCGAGAAAAAATATGCATTGAAATTGTAATAACGCATCCTAATTACCGAAAAAATGTTAGTAATAAAGTGAAAAAAAAAAATATATTTTTTTAGCAATTCTGTAGAAGAAATGCTAGGTTGACGCTCAATATGCCCATTTTGATTGAATGATACAAATATTTATTAGCAATTAATATTTCGACGAAGCACATATGTGATATAAGGGAACAAACTACGTGGCGTATGAGTAACATTTGCTTACAAGTACTCACTGACTTGCGGCAATGGAGCAAAAGAGTTTTCTTTAAAGTGAACTATGTTTGTACAGTGTACTCTCTCGTAAGCGGATAAATAAGAGAATTAAAAATTTGTCAGTTTAAGGGGTAACACCACTGTAGAAATTTCAAAAAATTGATTTTTTTTTTATAAGCTTAAAAAATTCTTTGAACCTTTTAAAATACAGAACAAAAAGTTTTATACGTTACCGAAGTTTATTTCATAAATATTTTAAGCTTTTAACCAAGCGTTAGTGACTGCTACCTAACGACTTCTCCAAATTTCCATACTTTAAATGCGTTTTTCTCAAAACACGTTTTCTGAAATTGGCACGCAGCATAACTCAAACAATTTTTAATATTACCTTCTTAAGAGAAGAGCGTAGGGGTTTTTCGATAGATTAATTTAAACGATTGTTATAATTATTTAAATGCCGTTTTTTTAGTCCAAAATAGAGTTGTTTCCTTCAAATGCTTGCTAATTCCACAAAAATAAATATTTTTTAAATCCCCTACGTGTTTCTTTGGCTATTTTTATCTAGATTAAGAAAAAAAATGTTTCTTTGTTCCAGATTAAAATTTGCACCCTCTGTGCTGCGTGCCGCGGAGCTCCTTCAAGAGAAACCACATTACAAAAATGTCTCCAATGCCGCCATTTTGTAAAATTTTTCGATCAAACTTTGTAGTTTTGTATTTTAGTATATAAGTAATAACTTCCCAAATCAGAGTGATTCCTTTCCCTTTCCTTCTGTACAAAAAAATTCTTTAAAAATCGTGTTTATTTTACGCGTGTACAGTGGTGTTACCCCTTAAGGGGGGAAGTACCTTTAGACGTTTCAAAAAATCGATTTTTTTTTATTGTCTTAACCGATAGGTATATGCTCTAAGAATATTATTGCAAAATTTGAAAAGCCGATCTTGAAAATTATGGAAGATATGCCACTTGAAAGTGGCGCGCGCCGAGTTTCTTTTTCCTTGACTGCGAACTTTAAACGGCGTTTTCTCGAAACCATGTTTTTCAAATTGGCGTAAGTGATTACGGAAAAAGTATTGAACCCATTTTCTTCATCAAGGTTTCATTTTAAAGGGCATAAAAAGCTACTCTAGGTAGACTACGGACGAAAAGAAAAAATAATTTTTAGATACTTTTTAACACAAAAATGTTTGAAAATGTTTGAAAATTTTTGCAAAAAAAACCAAAAGTTGTTTTTGAAGCCTCATTTTAATGGTTAATCTTCGAATTTGCTAGAGATTGTAGTCTATCTAGGATAAAAAACCCTCCTGAGTAAAATAATGTTTGATTTTAAGATTTCAAATGAAAGTTGCGGTCAGGATCGCTTTCGCCGAATTCGATGTCAGCGGCGACACGATTTACGTGAACCGCCATAACTCAATTAATTGCTTATTTATAATAATGTTAAATACGCTTTTTTCTTCTTGGAGCATTGCCCTAAATATACATTGTGTAAAATAAGTACCCGGAATTTATAATTTAAACTCTCCCGGGAATACCTGACACTTCAAATTTGGTTTTTTCATGTTGGTACACATGTCCTTGAATGCACAAGCCTTATTAGAACGGGATCTATTACTTAGTGTGTTTTATTCTGCAGTCAAAGTGAGTTGATCTTTTGTTTACTTGGCGAATTTTACTATGGATTTTTGCAAAAAGAGCATCGGAAGGAGGTCTCTGAAGGCATGGTTTTCCGAGCTAATACGGACCCTACGTTCATGAAACGCATAATAACTGGTGATGAGACATGGGTCTACGAGTACGATATGCAAACCAGTCAGCAATCGTCTGAATGGCGCTTCGAGAACGAGCCGTATCCAAAAAAACCAAGCCAAAGCCGGTCAAAAGTGAAGGTTATGCTCACGGTTTTCTTTGATTACCAAGGCGTGGTGCACTCTGAGTTCCTTCCAGAGGGCCAAACGGTTAATAAGGAATATTATTTATCCGTTTTAAGGCGTTTACGTGAAGCCATTCGCCGTAAACGGCCCGAATTGTGGAAGGACAATTCGTGGATTCTGCACGACGACAACGCGCCATCGCACCGAGCCTTGATTGTACGCGAATACAAGACCAAAAACTTAATAAATACTATCGAACAGCCACCGTATTCGCCAGATCTCGCACCCTGTGACTTTTTTCTCTTCCCAAAACTAAAATTGCCACTTCGGGGAAGGCGTTTTGAGTCGATTGAAGACATTAAAAAAAATTCGCTAAAGGAGCTGAAGGCCATCCCGGCGCCGGCCTACCAGCGGGCCATGGATGACTGGGTTGTTCGTTGGAATATTTGTATCGGCTCAAAAGGAGCCTATTTTGAAGGCGATCCAACAAATAATGATGAATAATATGAAAAAATGTGTTTTTTTTTAAATTCCGGGTACTTATTTTACACAATGTATATCATATTAATTTCATGTGCACTGTTTTCATTTTCCCAAAAATAAATCACGAAAAACTGGTTTTTTTCGGCCCTCCAAAGGTACTTCCCCCCTTAAGGGAGGTGTCCGCTCAAGAGATTTTTTTCTTTTTTAATTCTTAAGGATTTGTGGTATGTACTGAAATAAGAGTCCGTTTATAAGAGGTGTCCGCTTATGAGAAAAGTGTAAAAAAACTTAATATGTTATGGGTGGCTTTTCCGCTCAAGAGAAAATAAATTTTAAAAATTCTTAAGCATTCGTGGTATGTACTGAAAAAGTGTCCGTTTGTGGTAACTGTCCGCTGAAGAGAGGTGTCCCTTTTGGAGAGAGTACACTGTACTTAGATGTGCGATTCACAACTTCAAGCCTGGGCTACGCTTATAAAGTAAGATACTCGTTTGAGGCCTTGAATTTAGATTGTAACGATTTTCCATCAATATCGCACGATGCACTTTGATAGTTAGGTTCATCGGTCTACAGGGGGTTAGATACTAGGTAAGATAAATTTGTAAAGAAACCATCTTCGAGCGGGCATCACCCGAGTCACCAGCTGTCATGGGAAAATTAAATACCACGACTTACTACTGTGGGCAAAAAGTAAGGTGAATTTATTTGTCAAACTTCGCGGGATTAAATTTTCGCTCTAGTTATTTTTTTCATGAGTTGGCAGCACTGTTAATAACATCTGGGCCAACTTTCATGTGAATATCATTATCAGTGATATATTTACGCTTGTGTTTACCAAACGACCAAGAGTGCATTTTTCGATTTTTACAATGTCTGATTTGATTGAGCAGAGAAGTGCCATCAAATTTTGCTTGCGGAATGAAATTTCGGCTGCGGAAACGTTTAGCATGTTGCAGAAGGCATTTGGTTCGACCATATCGCAGAAAAATGTTTACAAGTGGTACAAAGATTTCAAAGAGGGTCGAGAACGTGTTGATGACTTGGAGCGCTCCGGACGACCATCGACGTCAACAGAAGACCAACACGTCAATAAAGTGAAGGAGTTAGTGCTCAAAAATCGTCGGTTGACTGTTAAAGACCTTACTGATATGATCGGAATATCAGAAGGATCTGTGAAAACCATTTTGAAAGACCATTTGGGCCCACGAAAAGTCAAATCTCGTTTGGTACCGAAAACTCTCAATTTCTTGGAAGTCGTCGCGTTGATGTGTGTGAAACAATGCTTTCAGACTATCAGGACAAGCTCAAATGCATCATTACGGGAGATGAGACTTGGACTTATGCTCACGACCCTGAAACAAGCGACCAATCAAGCGAATATCGTGCTAAAGGCGAGGCCAGACCGAGTAGAGCACATCAAAGTCGTTCATGATGGCAGTTTTTTTCGATTTTCGTGGTGTGGTGCACTATGAAGTCCTTCCACCTGGCCAAACTGTTAATAAAGAATATTATTTGAGCGTTATGCTTCGTTTACGTGAAGCAATTCGTCTAATAAGACCAGAATTATGGGCCAACAACTCTTGGTTTTTGCATCACGATAATGCACCGTCTCACACTGCGCTCGTTCTTCGTGACCATTTCGCCAAAAATTCCACGCATATCGTTCCGCAACCACCGTATTCGCCTGATTTGACTCCGTGTGACTCCTGGCTATTCCCAAAACTCAAGAGACCACTCCGGGGAACGCGTTTCGAGTCGATTGAGGAGATAAAAGCTGAATCGAAGAAGGTGCTGATGGCTATACCGGAAATGGACTATTTGGCATGTTTCGGGGATTGTAAAAATCGTTGGCATAAGTGTATTTCATCGAGAGGGGATTATTTTGAAGGGGATGAAATTGATTTACAAGAATAAATAAAGATTTTTCATTTTCAACCAAATTCACCTTACTTTTTGCCCACAGAGTATTATAAAAAAAAAAAGAAATAAACAGACGGCTTTTGGCTTATTTTCATCAATTGATTGATTTTGAGCTTTGCTAAACTGCAACTGCACATTTCTTCGCTTTTAGCAGCTCCTAAAATTGTATTTAGTTTATACCAGCCATGCATTTTCTTTCCCAGACCGATTAATTTTTGTCCCCCTCGTATTACAATCTTGCTTTTAAATAAACTTGATCAGCGAATAGGTTTGGCATGATTTTCAACTTTAACTGCACATTGCTGCCACTAAAAAGTAGTAAGTTTTGGAAATGCAGTTTTGAAGCCAGTTTAATTCAGAAGCAAACGACATGAAGGCACTATGCTTAGGTGTTTCAGATTATTTTTTAAGAAAACAAAGCAAAATTTCTTATAATTTAATATGTCACCAGAATAGTTTCAGTGTAAAAAGCTAGCAGTTCGCTTTGTGTTTCGTAGTTTGCGGCATCAGATTAAACGTTTTCTTACTAAATTCAGTCTCGAATCAATTTAGCGGAGAATTTTTTTTTGGAATCTTTGAAGTATTTCAATGTTGGACTCAGCTGCAGTGCCCCAAAGTTGAATGCCATATGTCCATATCGGCTTCAAGATAGCTGAGTAAAGTGAGAGCTTACTTTAGAGAGAAACATGGGAGTTTCGATGTAGTAACCAATTTAGGTTTCTAAGTTTCATTCCTAGAGCCTTCCGTTTGGTGAAACCATGTGAGTTTGTTATCAAGATGCATGCCGAGATATTTTGAGACTTTAATTTGGGGGTTGATTATTTGAACGGAGAAATAGGTTGTGGAAAAGCCCATTATATTTATCATTACTTTGTACTTTTTACCTCGGATGCCAGTAGTGCCTTCAAATTACGATTTGCCGACATCGTTGATTTTGTTATCAATTGAAGAAAAACGCTTCTCCCGGTTCAAAAGGAAGTCTTTTTTGCATTGAATCGTTACAGGTGAGGAAAAATGGGTGTATTTCTCCAATCCCAAGCGTAAATGATCGTATGGTCCGCCCGGCCACAAGCCAAAAACAACGGCTAAACCAAATAGCTTCGGCCACGAGGCAATGCTGTGTGTTTTCTGGGATCAGCGTGGTACGATTTGGGACGAGATATTAAATCCAGGTGAAACAGTTGACGGTGCACGCTATCAACGACAATTGGCCGATTTGAACAGCGCTATACACCGAAAACACCCAGAATATGCCGATCGGCGTCACAAGGTAATTTTTCTTAATGACAATGTACCGCCACATCGAACAAGAGCGACCCGGAAATTGATGGAGACGTACGATTGGGAACCGCTGGTGCATGCGGCTTACTCACCAGACTTGGCGTCTTCAGATTATCACTTGTTTGCATCGATGGGCCACGCACTTTCCGAGCAGCGCATCAATTCTCACGAAGAAGCCAAAAAATGGCTCGATGAATGGTTTGCGGCCAAAGACGGCCAATTTTTTTGGCGCGGTATCCACAAATTGCCTGAGAGATGGAAAAATGTGTCGCTAGCGATGGCTATTATTTTGAAGATTAAATTTATAACAATTTTTGGCTAATAAACGTTTGAAATCGAAAGAAAAATTCTCGTTTCATAGGTATACACCTGGTAAATCTTCTGATAGAGTGAATAAAATTGCGCCACGTTGTATATAGGGGTGGAGTGCAAATTTTCTTGAAATCGCTTTTGGCAAACCTATAGAAAGTTGGAAGTAAGAAAAACAAAGTTGCCTCATCGTATACTAGGAAGTGCTCCGACACCATTAATGTTGAAAAACGCAACCTTTTGATTTTCACTTCCCAAAATTATGTACTATTTATACACTTTTTGTTGTTGTTAGTGCTAAAATTGATTTCCGAGCGTTTTCATATCCCCTAAAGTAACTCATAACGCTATATTGTTACTGATATAAATAATCGTCTGGATGTTGTTTTAAAATAAAAGAAATGGAAGAAAACATAGATTATTTCAGGTTTCTATTCAAAATTCGGCTCTTCACAATTATATGTGAATGCCTGAGTGTTTGTTGAGAACGTCGAGTTATCGATGCTGAAGGCGATTCAGCAACACTTTGTGCTAGAGCAGCAGCAGCAAAATTTTCAACAGAGCGTCCAGTTTTTGGTTTGTCAATCCTTTTTCTATCCTTGACATATAACCAGTTTCTTGAAATTTTTTCACAAACCTTTGAATTGTCGACTAATTCGGACGATTATTTCCACAAAAAAATCATGAATTTTGCAATACGTTGCCCCTAAAGATCGACCATTTTCATAATAACTAATTTCAATAATTTTAGCGCGGTGTTCCCGCGTGTCAAATTACATTTGTCTACTTGACAAATACCAGAGATGATGACATAAAAAAGGTACCGTTTAGGAAGTTTTTGGTGACATCAAATGACTTTCAGTGACGAATTTGCATTGTCGGTGATAAGATGTGTTGATTTATATTATTTTATATTTAAATTATTACTCTTATTATTTTACTTCAGTATTGCAGTTAAACAGCATAAAATATAAACATAAAACCTGAAATGTTTGTTGTAAGAAATTTATTCAGCTGTGTAAAATTTCATTTATTTTTCCTTGGACCCTCAAAACGTTATCCAAAGGGTAAAATTTTGTGAATTTTATTAACTCTTATAAGGGCAGCATTTATTGCTATGCCATTACAATAAAAAAATAAAAATAAAAAACCATAAGCTATCGCTCCACCTTAATGTATATATGTACATATTACAATTTCAATGCTTTCTCAGTTTATTCGTAAATATTTAGCGCATAAATGTTCATATTCTAATTACGTAGCTTTAACTATAAACTAAATGCTCAACATAACACAAGTCCATAACTCCATTCCAGGAAGGGGTATGCAATGCAAAACACAAAACCAGTGAAAATAACACCAACATTTTGTTACAAACCTCATGGCAACGGGCGGGGAGAAAAGGGGGGGATAAAGCATTAAGCAAGAGTGAAAGTTTTAATGTTTCTCCAAATACGTTTCTGCTGGAGCTGGGGTCAATTTGTTTGGCAACTACGGAAAAACAACTAACTATACGGATACGGGGGTACGGGGTCTGGGGGTCGGGTGTGAGAGGGCATACACACTTTCTTGTGGATATTCACCGTTTAAGTAACGACCATAAGTAAGTTACTAGAGTTGGGTGTGAGGGAGGAAAATGAGGGGTGCGCATAAAATACCTGTATAGCGGAGGGTATTTTCATTTTCGAAATAATTTCATAAAATTTTAACCATAACAAATACAGCATAGCTTCCGTAAATTTTCTGTCTTTTTTAGAATTTTTTATTTTTTTTTTTTCTGTTTTTTGCCTCGCTTGGCTTCTTGGACTGGTGCTGTTGTTGTATACAAATGAAACTCACATCGGGTATATGTTGTAGGTGATGGTGGGCTGCCGGCACCGCTCCTTGTAAATGTGCCCCTTTCAAGAGAGGATCCGTCAAACCTGAGATACCAGCGTGTAGGCCACCGGTGGCCAATGCCAGTGGAAATACTGGGCATGTCTATTATTCGTGTTTTTTTTTTTTGGTGTTTTTGGTGAATAAACGGTATTTTTTGTTCGTTTGATATTCATTGCCAATATGCAGAAAGACGAGGTGTGGCAACGCAGTTGCGGCAGTAGACGAATTTTGACGTTGGTAGTAGTAGTAGTAGTAGTAGTTGGTGGTAGTGGTGGTGAGTAGTAACGAGTAGTAGTAGCAGAAGTAATTACATTTGTTGTTGTTGTTGGTGAGTTAAACGATTTTCGATTTGGTTTTTGCACGAATTACAACAATAAGAAAAGAATATAAAGAAAATATGTGTTGTAATTAAAAGAGATTGTTTGCCAGTATAAAGACACATAGTTTTTTAAAAATAGTTTTGTTTTTCGATTTTTTTTTTTTTGGACTATCTAAGGGGAGGGCGGGGCTCACAATTGTGAGAAAGGGTAAACAAATTAAACATAAAAAATGATTAGAAGAAGGTACGACAGTTTAACATAAGGGAAATTATTAAAAAAAAATTATATATTTACTTAAGTCGGGTAACTAAAATTATTAAATAAATGCTCTAAGTTAACCGTGGAAATGATACGAGTACGTATATTCGTGTTTTAATAATAAAAATGTCCCACAACATACTCGTATGTGGAGTAGGTGAGAGGCTGTAAAATACCGGGATTTTTTCCAAGCTATCATTAGAAAGAAAACAGTTTCAATGCAACAGATAAAGGTCGGAGGAAATTATACAATTTTCCTAGTTATAGTGCAGGAGATTGTCTCGTTTACTTTAATAGGCTATTACTGGGAAATCTTCCACCACAGAAAGAATGTGATAATCAGGATTGGTGAGGGAGTTGATGGCCAGTTGGTTGGTTTTCAATGTGAGAGAAACTACCCAGGTATGCAAACGAACAATTATACAATACAATAGTTTGGAGGCTTTAGAGAAATGTATTCTAATTAGAAAATAGTGGGAAATTTTGTAACAAAGCTTTAGAATATGCGGTTTTCTTCAGTTTCAGTTTTGAGAGAGTATAAATGTACAGCGATTCGGGAGTGTAAATGAAAAATCGACATATTAAATTTCAGGAATTTCATTTGTGGTTGGTTGTAAATAACGGCAGTTGAAAATGGTAACGACTTCACACAAGAACATTTGTTAGATCTAGAGAGTATTCATAAAAAAAAATTCTGGTAAATGTTCAGATTCAGTAAAAGCGGGAAATTCAATGTGAGATTTTTGTAGAATTATGGCTTTGCAAAAAATAGTGGTAAATTCTTAGGCTCAGTAAAGGAAGCAAATATGTTGGGGTATTTTTGTGGAGGCAGAAAAGTCTACGAATGATTAGAGCCGATTTTTCTTGTAACAGGCTTTCTGGGCTCTAGAGCAAGAGTGTAGTAAAGGGAAATGTGTTTTTAAAAGAGTTAGAAATCGACAAGTGGCCTATTGGACGTAAAATGCTAATAACACTTTTAGGTAGGATTATTCGAAATCAAAAAGGGAAATTTTTAATGAGGAAATGTCAACAGGATTTTTCCGATAAAACGTAAAAATAACACTAAGAAGTAGATATGGAAAAGTAACGCGCTAACTCTCGCCAATTCTTTTTATTGCGAATTAATAATGGTGATTTGAAAACAATGATAGCGCAATATGTTGGTCATTGATTTTTAAGATTTTTAAGGAAATGCAACTCGTTTCATCTATACTGAAAAGCGTAAAGTCGAATGAAAATTTCCGCCGAAAAAAAAAGAAAAATAATTATTTTAAATTGTAAAATTTATCTTGCCCTTCATCGTAGTTTAAGTTGGGGTAAAAATGGGAATTTTCTTCGAAATGCTCTTTCAAATAGAGAGGACTGACCTTAAGCAGCAAACTCGAGTTTTAGAAGTGTAAAGTTAGTTAAAAATTTTTTATATTGAAAAAATATAGGGATTTTTATGACGCCATAAATAACGGCAAATGCTGCTTTTCGACTGGCTGAATCAGACTGATGTAAATTGGAAAATGTATAATTCGATACCTACATAATTAGATTAGGAAATTATTTTTGCAGTTCCATAATATTGGGAAGTTTGCAGCAATAAAAAAAGAGATGCGATGATCGCTAAATTGTGAATAGTATAATTGCTTGTTAGTAGCTGAAAGCTAGTTATGAAAAATATGTTATATTCGAAAAATACGGGGAAATTGTATGACGACACAAATAATGGGAAATGCTTAATGATCTTTTCTGATTGAATCCAAGCAAATTAGAAAATATGTGTCGATATTCGACATAGAATAAGAATTTTTTTGCAGAGGAATATTGGGAAATTTTTAGTGAAATGAAAGCGATAAATATGGAATTTTAGATGTTACAGGCGCTTGTTAGTAGTAAAAAGTTAGTTTGACAAATATGTTATGTTTACAAAATATAGGGAAATTTTTTTCAGTTCGCGGCTGAATCCATATAAGGCAAGTAGAGTTTGATATTGCATAAATATAGATGGCAATTCTTATTGCAGATGAATATAGGGAATTTTTCTGTAATAAAAACGAAGTATTATAGTTTACGCGAGAAAGGAAAAAGCTACTTTGGGTATATAGGTGATTCTATGGAATTCTTTAAATTTCAAAAAAAGAAATATCACGTATGTTAGTAAATGAAGGGAAATTTTTTAAATTTATGTACTGGGGAAATTTCCCGAAGTTAATAGCAGAGAACTGCAGAAATGGTTGGGATATATATACACAAAGCACAATTTTCTAAATGAGAGAAAGTTCGGGGAAGCATTTATCATACGAGGTAGGACATTTTTTAATAGACATATATTGGGAATTTACAACGTGGCAAAAGTTTTTGTCTGATGCGGCGAAGGCAATTTTTTAATATGGAAAAAGTATTAATGCCGAGAGTAAATTTTCGTAACTGAAACGAAATTTTTAGTGTATTGACTTTAAAGCCTATGTGTGGTTTTGTAGAGATGAAACGGGAATTTTTAGAATACTACCTTACTACAGGTTTTTGTTTTTGTTGCTAGGTGGTGCGTACAAGAACCAAGCCCTGGCGGCACAGAAGGACTTACCAAATATTCGGGAGGAGCAACACAATATGATTCAGAGCGAACGACCAAAAGCGAACCACCGAGGCATTAATGTAGGGGACACAATGTGGGAAAAAAATCGAATGGCATATAGTTTAAGGGTTGACGCAAGAGATACAAACAAACCGAACAAAGGTTATGATTGCGGTAAGCGACCCAAAGAGGATAGTCATGAGTAAGAGAACAGTTCTAGGATGACTACCGGAATACACCACAAGTGAGAGACTGTTAAAAAAAATGTCAGTTTATGTATGTATGTATGCAGTATGTGTAAGTACATAGTTATGTCAAGGACGACTGGAATAAAATTTCCTTCGGGATTGGCGTGAGTGTATGTGTAAGTAGTTATGTCAAGGGCGACTGGAATAAAATTTCCTTCGGGATTTGCGTGTGGTGTGTGTGCTTGCTGTTTTGTCAAATTTCTAGTGGTGGTGTGAGTGTATGTATGTACATAAAGTGGGAGCTGCGTGTAAAATACTATTACGGGAATTCATTGCTTTTGTTGTTTTAAAACTTTTAATACGATAAAGGCATGTTGAAAATATTGTAAAGAATTTGTATGGCTATAGATGGTTTCAAAAGAAAAAAATGGTTAATTTATAATATTTGAAAAGATTGCGAGTGAGGGCTCGGGCAGGCAAATATTGCATAACAATATTTTATTTTTAATTTTATTTGTATTTATTAATGCATATTTAAAGTTAACTATATTTTGGTGATAAAGTAAGATGTGGCTAAAGATGTTATAATTATTATTATTATTTTTTTTTTTTAATTTTCATTAAGGTTTCAGGTACTAAGTATAGTTGACATTTAACAAAATCAACGCACAGTAAACATGGGAGCACCGTTCGAATATACCAATGATACGAATATGTATTTATATTTATATATGCATATACATATAATATATATATTTGTTTTTTGTTTGAGGATATTAAAGGGATCTCATGAACGCACTGCGTCTTCTTGGTGGAGCAATGAGCAACTTACTAACAAAAAAACTATAGGCACCTTTATAGGCAGGCTGTGGGCTGGATTGGTGGAGGTATGTAATTTTATATAAATATTTTTTTTTTTTTAGAATTTAAACGGTTCGTGATTGGTTGGTGGTTTACTTTTAACATTTTTGCGCAAAAGTGGTAATTTCGTTTAAAGTTGATTTATTTCAATTTGAGAAAAGGTGTAATTGAGGTACAAAACAATAAAACAAGTAGTGAGTGGGGAAGTTGTAGTAGTAAACAAAGTACACATACTTTCCAACTGCACACGAGCCCTCCTGCTAGCTAACGAAGAAGCAGTTCTTCAATGTATCAGTAGTTTTCAGATCAGTTTTCTGTTTATTAAATCAGTATTCAAGTTTCCCTGTGGACCCCGAACTAAGTAGACGAACGAGAGCAGAGCAGAGCAGAGTAAAGCGTTTCAAGTGTTGAATATCCTTCATTTTCGGTTTTTTTTTCTTTTTAGTGAACCAAGAGTGAACCCAACTAATTAAGTTGACGCGAAATATTTGCTTATTGGCATTCTCTCTCAACCAATCCTTGATACACACATATTCTGCGGTGGCATTTCAAAATATATTCAACTTTAAATTTTATTTTCGTATATTTTATGGATTAAGTAAAACCTCTAAAGCCTTTTTAACTTTTGACGCGACTCTTTTCTGTAACTTTTCTTTTCAGTCATGTATGTTGGTGAGACAGGCTTTTTGTTTTCTTACACTAGCGAGCGAGCGAGAACGAACGAACAAGCGACAAAGTGTAACGACGTTGAACTTATCCTAAGAGAAAGTGCAGAAAATATTAAACAAAATACAAAAAAGAAAAAAAGTATAAGTAATCAAAAATATTCTTGCTTATTTTTGTTTTTTCAATTGTTTTTGTATTAAATACATAGCAAATTTGATTAGTTATTAGTGTCTAAAGATATTATTAGTGAAAAATAGAAGAGGGCGATTGAAATTTTCTACACACTGATTGGGTTGTTTAGGGTAACCAAAATATGCTTGAGAAAAAAAGAATAGCGGCAAGAGCATGGATATAAAGGGTGATAAGGGGAGTAGAGTGTGGATTAAAAGCAATGCTGACAATTTTTTTTCGTTCACAGCCCTATGCCCACACAGTGGGCTTCTGTCGTTTTTCTGCCTCAAGAATTTTTTGCCATTACGTTCGGTTACGTTAAGTTGAACTGGCTGGCTGACAGCCAACACATAGACCTGTTGGTTCTTAGTGTTACCAGTTGAAGCTGGACCCTTACGTTTCTTTGTAGTAGAAATCTTGTAATACGTCTGCATCTTTTGCAAATCTAAGTAAACTTTGAAGCTCTAACCCCGAAAGGCGTTCAAACTTCTCAAATTGCAGAGCTCCTAAGTGCTTCCTAAGTGTTGGTTCTACCTAACGCAGGGCAAAAACATAGAAGGTGTTCTAACGTTTCCCTCTCTTCCAGTTCATGGCAAAATCTGCAGCTATCGCCGTTTGTAATTCCTATCTTGTATGTTCGTGCCGCTAGCAGGTTGTCTCCTGCCAGTATACCTACAATAGTTTTATTCCATTACATTTCTTGGGTTAACTTATTCAACAGTAAAAATGATTGATGCGAATTATTAGATAACTTGTTCAAACTCGGCCGCCACTTGGAATTCGGAAGCTGCAAGACAGACAATTGATTGTAATTTGGTTTTTGGGTATTCCATATGGAAGATTATCGCGGCCACCGCAGCCGAATGTGGGCACGTAGCTTCGAATCTCCATACGTGAGACACCAAAATGATAGAAAGTTTTTCTCTAATAGCGGTCGCCCCTCGGCAGGCAATGGCAAACCTCCGAGTGTAGTTTTGCCATAAAAAAGCTCCTCATAAAAAATCATTTGCCGTTGTGTGTGAATTCCTTTTTAAATGATCGCTTCAGACGAAAAGCTTCAACTTCCCCGAGAGTCACGCGTAACCTTGGCACAATTACGTTCTTGAAAGTTAAACTCGGTCATTTCTGACTCCGAGCATACGAAACATATGTCCGGCACGTGAAGGCACCCCGCACAACACTAACCACCCGCACAACAGTAACCACCCATCAAACCCACTCATCTAACATCCCTCTCCCTCTGGACCCAACCTGTCGAAACTTGAAGTTTTCTGGGTCTACAGTTAGAAGAACTAGACGAAGACGACCAGTGATTTACACTACAGTGACAGGGAAAAGTTACTGCTACAACAACAACAACAAACCCTCTTAATCTATCATCCTTGTAAATACTATACGTGTGAGATGATTGGGTAAAATTTTGCTGCCGCGTATCGATGACGCGGCAGCCGAAGTTACTCTCACAATTTTGCTTCGGATGGCCAGACCTTGTAAGCTATCATTCTTGATATGTATTACTTCTGAGCTAGCTTTACCCCGACAGTCGGTTCTGGATTATATTATATAAAGAAAAGGGTTGTTAAAACTTTCAGGCACAAGATACTTCATATGCGTACTTGGTTACAGTGAATACATCAGCAATAAAGTGGAAAATTTATATGACAAGAACATGGTTTTAGAGGCTTTTGTCCGACTGCCATTAGGTAAGTCGCCTTAACCCTATTATGCACGTCGTCGTATTCATCGTCGTTCTTACTGCTCATTCTAGGATAATGGAACATGAGCACTTTTATTCAGTGAGAATTGTATATGAAGAGAGCAGGGAGCAGTAGAGCTTATGATGTTTCAATGTGAGGCTCTTGCCTGTCACGAGCAGTAGTCTCTGTAATCAGCACATGATGACAGAAATTCGGGAGAGAGACAATCAATTAAATAAAAAAATAAAAAAAATAAATAATTGGCACGTACACTTCTGTTAGGTGCTTGGCCGAGCTCCTCCTCCTATTTGTGGTGTGCGTGTTGATGTTGTTCCACAAATGGAGGGACCTACAGTTTCAAGCCGACTCCGAACGGCAAATATTTTTTATGAGGAGCTTTTTCATGGCAGAAATACACTCGGAGGTTTGCCATTGCCTGCCGAGGGGCGACCGCTATTAGAAAAATGTTTTTATTAATTTTGCTTTCACCGAGATTCGAACCAACGATCTCTCTGTGAATTCCGAATGGTAATCACGCACCAACCCATTCGGCTACGGCGGCCGCAGTCAATTAAATACAAAACTGTTATTTGAACTGTTTAGGCCCAAGTTCCTTGAAGTCTTTCATAGCTGATTTCAAAATAATGCATAAGACTGTAGGGGATATCGGATTCAAGGCACTTCTCACTAAATTAATGAAGATCTTGGAGTTAACGATGATCATGAAAATACTTTTAAAAAGCCAAGCTGCCGCTTGAGGATAATATTTAATGCCTTTCGCGTTGACTGCCTCGAGTTTAGCTTCCTTCGAACTATTTGAGCCTGAAGAGATATTTTGCTACCACCACAAGGTCACTGTCAACTCATAATTGTGGGATTATAAGTGGTATTACAAAGCAGGTAATTGCTGTGAGATCTTCAGATCTTTTATAATTTTTCAGAAGATCATCAATTACTGGCTCAATAATTTACCAATTTACCTGCTACTTTTCGTTAAACCACTTTGTTTTAAGTGCAAACTCATTGATCTAGCTGACACTTAAATCCCTAAGATCAGCAGTATCGTTCAAAAACAATGAGCCAAAGTGTCTAAACCTACTGGTAAGCAATGCGACTCTGTGCCAAAGAAGATGTCTGACAGACTCTCCCTCTTCCTTATTCTTGCAGCTTCACCAATAGTCGAAATGAGGTACATTCAATATTAAAGCATTTTGACCTAGGAGACAGTGGCCTATGATCAAAAAGCTGGTCTTGGCCGATTGAGTAGCGCCTTTGAACGCCTGACGTCTCATTCCGGCCACATTTTTTTTGTAGCGGTACATGTCAGACTATCAACCCATCTCGTATTGACTGAAGTAACAAGGCGACTTATACCACGTAGTTTGTAGGTTGAGCGAGGCATACCTGCAATCTCCATATCAAGAGTGAGGCGGGTAGTTGTGCCATCACTCGCCAGTTCGTCATAGTCGGAACAACATCAAGACGCACGCCACGAATAAGAGGACCAGCTCGCCCAAACACCTAACAGAAGTGTACGCGCCAATTATTTATTTATTTTTTATTCGTCATACAAAGTGAAGTCCAAAATAAACAAGACTGGCGTCATTAAAATGCTTTTGATAGCGCCATCTTTTTAATGAGTTACTGCGTTGGAAGTTACATCTCTAGCTGACTTCCAGTGAAAGCTTGGTGACATTCGGTCCAGTGGAAGCGAAGTTATTGCGTCTAAAGTGTCAGTATGTTTGTGTCGTCGGTACAAAAATGAGTTTCCAACAAAGAGCTAATATCAAATTTTGTTTCAAAATCGCTAAAAAGTTTACCGAAACATTTGAATAGATGAAAAAAGTTTATGGCGATGATTGTCTATCTCGTGCCAGAGCTCATGGGTGGCTTACACGTTTTAGTGGTGGTTTTGAGGACATAAATGACAATGGACATACGCGCCGCCCAAAATCAGTAATCACAAAAAACACCATCGAAATTGTTCGTAAATTTATCAAAAATTAACCGAAATCATTGTTGAAATTCATGGAATCAGAGTTGAATATCTCCAAAACATTAGTTTATCGCATTTTAACTGATCATTTTGGCTTACGAAAGGTCTGTGCAAGTTTCATTCCGCACAAGGATAAAAAATTGCTCAGAATTCAACATTCGAAAGACCTCATTAAAGAGGCGAAAAAAGACGAGAACTTCATTTACAATATTGTAACTGGTGATGAAATGTGGTGTTTCCAACATGAACCTGAAACTAAGCGTCAAAGTGCGGATGGAAAGCCCCAGGCGAGCCACCACCCAAAAAATTCTGTTTGGAGAAGTCAAAAACCAAGCCGAGGTTCATTCCTGTTTACGATTCCAAGGTAATTGTCCACAAGGAGTTCGTGCCAACGGGCCAAACCGTCAAAGCAATTTTCTATCTTGGCATTTTGAAGAGCTTGTTGCATCGCATTCGCCGAATTCGCCTTGAATATCGCGAAAGAGGAAGCAGGCGCTTATTGCATGATAATTCACCATCTCACCGATCTACTCTTGTGACTGATTTTTTGACTAGAAATCGCATTTTAAACAACAATCACTCATCGTATTCACCTAATATGGGTCCCTGTGACTTCTACCTATTCGGAAAATTGCATTTGGCCATGAAAGGCAAACGTTTTGCGTCCGTAGAGGCCATCCAAAAGGCTTGTGCTGACATCGTGAAGGACAATCCGGTCAATGACCTAAAACACTCTTTCGAAAAGCTTTATCGAGACCAGAGGAGACTATTTTGAATAAATAAATTTGAAGTTATCAGAACAAACCTCCTCATCGTTTCTATTTTATCACAGTCTTGTTTATTTTGGACTTCACCTTGTAGTTTTATAAAAGTTTTGCAAGTGGAGTAGGCTCGAGTTACTTGGCCTTCTTGGACGGCATAGCCCGGTGAATAGTGCCAAATGATAAGGTAATCTTAGGAAATTTATTGAAAATTTCCACGGAAGCTTTTACAAATGCATTATCATTTAATTTGATTGCAAATTCATGGAATCTCAAAAATTCATGTTAAAATTAGTTTTTGCCTAAGCGTTGCCATTTTCATTATTCAATTGTCAGTATTGCTTTTACGAATTCGGGCAATTGGTTTGTTACTATGGGCTTCAAAATTGCTTAGGTTGAATACTAAAAGATAAATTGTTTTTGTTTTTTTTATTTCTCTCTTATATTCCAATAGCAAAAGGGTTACACACACACTTATGAAAAACTAAAAAGTGCTTTCCACTCAATAATTCTATTACTCACTTTCATATACATTTTTTTTCTTTACTTGAGGTGATCAAATTAAATTTAAGGCACTAAAAAACTAAGGTAATTTGTATGTGGTTAGAGAGCGGCGGTGGAAATAAGCAAAAACATTAAAGAAATAAATTTAGAAATGGTGAAAGAAAAAAGATCAAGCGCAAATAATTCATAATACACATAAGATTTTAGAGAAAGGAGCGGGGCGGCGCGGAACAGAACAAAGTGTTTCGAAAAGAGTAGACAATAGTTTAGTGGAGAGCAACATGGAGCGGAGCGGAGAAATATATTTTTATAAGTACTTTATAAACGTATGGTAGCAAAAATTGTGGAAATTTGTGAATATGTATGTCGAAAATATATATACTTGTATATATATATGTTTGTAAGTAAGTGTGTGTATAAATAAATATGCAAAGCACAAACTTAGTTGACAAAGTAAATTTGTAAAGGACAAATAAGGAGCAAAAATGTAATAAAAGGCAACTGTGGAGCGCAATAAACAGTAAAGATTTAGAAGTGGAAGTAGAAGAAGAAGAAGAAGAATAAAATGGAAAATAAGAGTGGGTATTTATTTACTAAGAAAATACATAGACGACTAAAAATTTAATTTTATTTATAAGCGCCGCTGACGGCAGAGGCTGCTTAGCCTTCATACTTGGGCGAAAAAGAGTAAAAGCGCGCGTCAGTAAACGCCAAAAACACAAAAAAAACAAAACCGAAATGAAATTTGGAAATGGAAAAGAAAACTAAACTAGTGGAAGGCGAATAAAGGTAGCGAATGGCATATGCCACAGCACGTACATACATATGTACATGCATGCGTATGTATGTATGCTTGTGCTTGAGGAGCGTCTAACTTAAATAAATGCATAAGTATTAAGTATAAGTAGAAAGGATAATTGTAAATATGTAAATGTATATGTAGGCACAATACACCAATGCCACAATACACACACACACAGACCTCAACACATGCTTCACTTAACTCACCCACTAATTGGTAATGGGTAAACTGTGCGGCATGAAGCTGCAGCCGCAGTGGCAAGTCTGTGTGTGCGCGCGCGTGTGGGTGTGTAGTCACATATTTATAAGCTCAGGTGTTTAATTGCATATGTGTATATGTATGTGTTATTTTGTAAGATATCTTCTACACCTATGCAGATGTGTAGGTATATGTGTGTGTGTGTTTATGGTTAGTTTACCTCTTGTGCGGGTACAGCATAGTTGCCTTGTATGGTATAGGCTTGTCCGTTTGCCAAAATGACTGGTCCAGATACTTGCGGTTTTGGCCGATACGGTATGGTAGCTCCCCTTGGTGGTGACTGTTTCGTTGAATGAATTGAAAATTTGTAGGTTACAAAACATGGTAAATTTAATTAAACTAAGCAAAGTGCATTTATGCACATACACATACACACACACACATACATGCTCTTAGTCTAGCATGCATGCATGATTGTGTGTGTGTGTGTGTGCCATTGAACTATGCCAGCACTTTAATTCAATACTCACCTCCAGCATAACGAGACAAATCTGATAGATACATTGAGTTATTTGCTCGGCAGTGCCGCTCAAAGTGACGGCTCGCTCTGTTGAATTTGGCAACATTTCGCTGGCAACCTGAATCGAACAGCCAGTGGATTGACGTATCTCCTTGATTTTTGAGCCACTTTTGCCTACACAAAGGGCCAGAGCGAAAGAGAGAAAGCAAAATGCAAAAAAAAAAAAGAAAACAAGAAAATATATTTCAATTACATTAGTGCAAATGGGCCTAGAAGGTAAGTGTATGCTTGTTTGTGTGTGTGTATATATGTGTTTTTACCAATTAACGATCCACATTGACTGGCGGGCACAATTAAACGTATCGGTATTTGAGTTTTGCCAACCTTGCCAACATCACTGAACTGTGAGCACCACTAAAAAGAATTGTATGTATTAAATATGCAAACAAGTAATGGCTCTGTGCTAAAAGGGTGGCAGTGATATTGAGATTAACTTAGATAATATTTCTCGCACTAATACAGATGCAATTTCAAATACTTTCCGAGTGCTATGGTTATGGCGCTTACGTTGATTTTAATTATAAATTTATTTTACATTACCAATACAGACACGAAATTGAAAAAAAAAATATTGGTTTGCGGGACTATCTCAGCTTAAAGCTGCAATCAGTGGTGCCGTACCGTAGCGATAGCAATCAGCTATTCTGATCACATATGGGCATCACTGTAAACAACCGTAAGCAGCTGTGAGTTTGTTTGATATTTGCGTTAAAAATTTGAATGAACGACGAAAAATTAATTGGCTTAGTGAAAAATTATCTGTGTTTTTATAACAAAATGCAAATGTTGTTGTTGTTGTAGCAGCATGAACATTCCCCATACATATACAGTAGGGCGGGTCGATTTAAAAATCGCCCATTGCTCTGTGAAAATCATATTCTTGGGATCAAAATAGCAAACTTTGCCGAAGGAACCATACCTCTAAAACGAATTCTGATGCCCCCCAATTTGGGTCGAACGAAAAATCCCACTTTGACCCATTTAGAGTGCTCCAATCAAGTCCAAATGTATGACCGACCCCCACTAACTTTGGACGGCCAATCCACCCATGCCAGTGGCACACCCCTGGAACTCCCCCGGGGGGTTCCCCATACAATCATTTCAAAATATCACCATTTTTGGCCTTTACATGAGAAAAGAAACTAAAAAGTTCGACCCAAATTGGGGGACATCAGAATTCGTTTTAGAGGCATGGTTCCTTCGGCAAAGTTTGCTATTTTGATCCCAAGAATATGATTTTCACAGAGCAATGGGCGATTTTTTTGCCTCACCACAAAAGACACTAAAAGTTCGACCCAAATTGTCCCACAGAGCAATGGGCGATTTTTTTGCCTCCCCACAAATCGACCCGGCCTAATATACGGGGAATGCTGCTGCAGTGACAGTCCTTGTCCGGATAGAAATCCGAGTCATTCCTGTTACACCGAACGGTCTGGGGTGGGAACGATACAAATGTTGTCATTAAATCCACTTCAATATCAGCTGTTTATGGCTATGGCAGCAATACTACGGCACCATTAATTGTAGCTTAAGTTGTTATTGCGAGAGTATAACCAGAATAGATTTCAGCAGTTCATAAGCCTCAGATTGCGTAGTGATCTGCACAGGCTCTAGAAAAGGTCAACTGTCAGCCACGTCGTTTTTGGTATCAATCCCAAGAAACTCCCAAACACCTTCTTCTCGAATCCAGTGCTATAGCGAGAAGAAAGAGTAGACATCTAGGCAGGGTACGCTCAAAAGAATGGTGCATATGATCAACCTAGGTAAGTTGGTAGGTAGAAGTGGCAGTCGGTCTTTAAACCAACTCACTTACACCATTGCCGATCCATTGGGATACCACCGTAGCAGTTTACCTGCTACTGCTGGTTAAACCACTTTAGTTTAAGTGCAAACTCATTGATCTGGCTGCCACTTATATCCCTAAGGTCATTAGTATCATTTAAGAACGATGAGCCAAAGTATCTAAGCCTAGTGCCATGCTACGCAGGACACTAATAGAGAAGGTGTCTGACAGACTCTTCGTTTTCCTCATGCTTGCAGTTTCTGCAATAGAGGAAATGGGGTACATTCAGTCCTAGCATTTCGATCTAGAAGATAGTGGCCTATGATCAAAGCAACTAACAATAAATACGATTTTCCTTGGCCGATTAAGCAGCACCTTTGAACATCTTGCGTCCAAATTATTTTTTTAGAATTACATGTCAGACTATCAACCCATCTCGTGTTGGCTGAAGTGCTAAACCTAACTCCTCAGCGTCATCTTACTGAGAGAATTGCGTTTGGACGAGTAGAGAGCACAGAATACTTTTAGATCGAAGTGCAAACCCCCTTAGTGCCATTCTAAATTACAGAGTAAAGTGGCAAGGACGGTATCCTGAAGAAGCTTATGTTCGTATGATTAATTATTAATTATTATTAATTATATCCTCTTTCTACTAGATGTCACAAAACTTTCACTTTAAGTAGAATTGGCAAGAGACTTCCGAGTAGATGCTGCTGAAGGTTCTCTCTTGATTGAGAATATCTATTCTACATATTTTACTTCCAATAGTTCCAGAGCGGAACAGGGAGTAGCCGAATGGGTTGGTGCGTGAGTACTATTCGACAGTGACCGTTTGCTATTCATAAAAACCATTTGCGGTAAAATTGTAGGTTTTCTTGTTGGAACATATTAAGACGCATACCACAAATTAGAGGTGGAGAGTTCGGCTTATTTATGTTCCTATATATATCAGGAATATCTTAAAAAGTATCCGATGAAAATAACTAAAAAAGTAGAGAACTCTGTAAAAACAACAAACAAAAAAAAAATGTTTTTCAGCCACCAAATTTTTACAACGTCCGGGTAGTCTTACCCCTTATGAATCAAAATTGAGTCAAAATTTCTTTTCGTAAAGTTCGAAAAATTTGCTAAAATTTAAAAAAAATTTTATTTCGACTATTTCGAATAATACCAAGGCCAATCTATTAAAGGTGGTATGAGTAAATCAGCTGATTTGTTTTTCTTTTCGCCGTGTCCATTGGGCTGTCAGCACAGTATGAAACAAGGCGAATTCATTCTTTGTTTTTTACTTAACCATGACAACCAAACGTACAAAATATTGTTGTTGGTCTAGTGCCACCACCATTAATGAACGCGCATGAACAATACTTTCGGTAAGTTTGCCTTTTTCGTCGGACCTTGTTTTTAGTTTTACAAATTATTTATTCACAGTGCGAACGTCGTTGAAAATTAAAAAAAAAATCGATTAAATTAAATTAAAAATGTTTGGCCGCTAAAATGATTCATAGGCTCGAAAATTTCGAACAAAAATTCGAGAAAATGAGCAATCAACGAGTTTTGAGCGAGTATTGAGCTACTTGCACTGCTCGATACCCAAACATCTGAAGCTCTAGTTTTTATAACTAAAAAAAAAATTTTTTTCTTAAAATGTCTCCTTTCTTTTAATAAAAATGAAAACATTGCCAGCCACCCTTTCTGTGAGGCACAAAAAAAGATCTACATTACCTCTTCAAACTTCTTTGTGATGAGCGTGAAAGCCGAGAAGATCGCGCTAGTCGTGCCAGACACGGTGACAATGCGCTCCGGGCATGAGCCATCCGAGATGTTGATCTTTGCGCCAGACTGCGTTGAAGTTTTGTTTAATAAAAAATGTTCAAAGAAACCAAAAAAGAAAAAAAACATCAAACTTACCTCTTCACGAAATCTGTTCACAATCTCGCCCTTCTTGCCAATAATGCTGCCAACTTCCTGCAAAGATAAAACAAAAAAAGGTAATCAATAAATGGTGACAATTTCTTTAAAACACAAACAGGACATGGAAAATCCATTACAGAGGTACGCAAATATTTAAAAAAGCCGCAAATAATTCATGTACTTGTTTCAAATAGAATTGTTGTTAACAAATAATTGGTCAAAGAAGATACTGTTGTCGAATTTTGTGGCTTTTATTTAGTTGTAATGCCAGAGAGCAGGTAGAAGTAGGCACTAAGCTTGTTGTTTATATACGAAACTGGGCTTGCTACAGCCGCAGGCAAACAGAAATCATCAAATTACATGGAATGCATATCCTGGTATGTCAAGTTGTTGTTGCCATCCTAAAAACATGTGTGGCAGCCATTTTAAATATACAGAGAAGATATACACATATACATTTGTTGTGGATATATATATATACACATATATATGTATATATATGTATATATATGCATATATATACACATATATGTGTGTGCGCGCCTTTGCGTTAAAGTGCATCGGAATGCACTTTCGAAGTTTAGTTCCAAAAAGTTTTTCCCTTCAAATATTACAAGTATGCAGTGATAAAACCACAGAGCCAAGTCTCACAAGTGAATTTGCTGATGCATCCTAGAATGCGTATACGTATATGAATGTATGTACATTAGGGTGGGCCAATTTATGTGGAATGAATTTTTTCGACATTGCTCTTAGTAGATTCGCCTACTACATATGTACATTTTTTAGAAGAAAAAAGTGCATTAGAGCATAGCTCTAAAGTCGATTTCGAGCCCCCAAATTTTAAAAGCGGCCATCTTTAAGTAGTATCAAAAAAGAGGAAGTTATGGCCATGAAATATAAAGTAAAAAACAACTCGCGTTAAAATTTAAGAAAAATCTAAAATAATTGCAAATCCATTTTTAAATATTGCATACTTGTAATATATATGTATATCATTGAAAAAAAAAAAAAAAAAAACATTTTCAAAATATGTTTTATTTTAGGTAATGAAAAATTTAATTGTTTTAAAGTTTTTTCTGAGCTTTAGTTTAATTTACATATAAACAAAGTCACACACCGTCACTTTCCCTATTAATTTCCTATATTAGTTTGAGAAACAGAAATCGAATATTTTCTCGGTAGACAAACAATTTTAAGTTTACGCTTGATGTGAAGGTGACATTTCACTTTAAAAAATTAGTATGCCGTTTTTTGTTTCTTCCATTCAGTTGTGAGTAGAAGGTGTTAACAATGGAGGGCAGCAAAGAGAAGCACAGACGGTACCTGTAAAGGAGCACATCAAACTACTCAGCAAACAGTTTCTGCTTGGATGCTAACGCAGGTTTCACCCATGTGGACACCTACTTAAGCCAGAGCCACCTCCCAGGCACGTCAGCAGAGACTCCCTCAATTATGCCGACGAGATCAAGGACAAAACTAACATACAACTACTGGACCAGAGAGTGTTTAGACGGACAATAAACGACATTCATCTGGAGACCCTTTGGTAATGGTAGTAAAATCTACCACCTTCTTAAGTTCCCGACCACCGAATGCCGACATCGGAGTGAAACCACCACTCATTGCAGATGAATAGCTCCAGCTTCCCGTGAGACCCGCGTAACCATGGCACAATTACGTTCTGGACATTGTAGCAGGTTAAACTCCTACTTATCCAGAATTGACCCCGACATACCTAGCATATCGCACCCTAAATACAAAAGGGTCACAACTCAAAATGTACTTCTGCTCAAATATGAACGAGACGTTATCAATAAAACGGTCCACGGATGACATATGGCAAAAATAATTTTTTTGTTTTTTGGTAAGACTGTTATAAGCTTACATGGCAAATTTCAGCGTGATATGTCACATAGTTTGTTTTCTGTGCTACTGTAAACAAGTCAAGCTCGGGTGTGGAAAATTTTGAGTTGTGCCCCTTTTGTATTTAGGGTGCGATATGTCCTGCATGTAAAGGCACCCCGCACGACACTAACGACCTTTTCACATGCTCCACCAAACCCACTCATCTAACACCCCTCTCCATCTGGACTCAATCTGTCGAAACAGCAAATTTCCTGGACCTGCCTTTTAGTGAATTACACGAAGACGACCGGTTATTTACACTATACTGACAGGGTTTAGTATTGCTACAATAACAACAACAACAACTTAGGTGCATTAAAAGGTTTTTCTTTGATAAAAGCGAAAATGCAAGCCAGGCCGCTGAAATTGTGGATGGTGTTTATATTGCCGATACTGCAATAGAGCATTTTTGGTTTTATCGATTTTGTTTAGGCATTTTTGATGTTAAGGAAAATGTCCATAATGTCGATAAAAGCACAGAAATACTCGAAGTTGACCGGCATGTTAGTAGTCGTAGCATCGCCCAGGAGCTAAAGATCGACCATATAAAAGTTGTAAATCATTTACCCAAAAATTTTATGGAAAAATAATGGATTTCTTTTTCCCCAAACTAATATTTCCTATTTCCACTTTTCCTATAATATTAAAAAAATTACATGAAATTTGCTTTGTGACGTCATTTTGGTATCCTTTAAACAGTTTGTATTAAAGAAAAGAGCACTCACATTGAATAAAAATAATTTCCTTAAAATTTTGGGGCTCGAAACGTCCGTAAAATGTTATGTAGCCGCTCGAAGCCGCTAGGAAAAAAAGTTGACCCGCCCCAATGTACATACATAAGTATGCATTTATTAGACACATATGTATGTGTATTATACATGTGCCCTTGAGAAAAATCTACTGGTGCCGAACTGGTAACCGACTAGTGTGCAATTCACGTTCAAATAACCAGAAAATTTGGAATTTAGAGATGAGAATAACTCGAGGTGCGAACAAAGATAGATTAGATTCATATTCGGGATTCAGGTGACCCTGTATTAAAAATATTAAAAAATTCTCTATTTAAGGCTTAAGTGGTTCCACTTACTTATACTGAGGATACACTAGTAAGGCTGCATTTAAAGGGTTATACGGCCAAACAGGGATTCGACTCAGCGAGCCAGTTACCAGTTTTGCATCAATACATGCAGTATAAGCCTCTTGAAATCGGAAAGTGAATGCCCAATTTGAGAAATACTTGCGCAATTGTAGTAAAACCAAAGGTGCATCTTAGGTAAGCTAAAATATTTTTTTCTTTTTTTATATCCTTATGCAGTCTGCTCGGGAGCACAGGGCCTCGACAAGATTCTTCCATCGTACACGGTTCTGGGCTGTTGCTGTTTTTGTTCCGCCGCATGTGATGCCGGCATCTGCTAGCTCGCGCAACATCGACCTTCTGCAAGTAATCTTTGGTAGACAGCGACCTCTGCTCCCTTGCGGGTTCCAGTCCAGTGCCATTCTCGTGATGAAGTTAAAATATAATGAATTTCATATCAAACGCTATGGATAGCCATCTGCACGAAATAACCAGAAAATAAGTGAATCAGACAAGTCCACGGATGGATACCTTTTGAAGGCGAATGCGAAAACTGGCCTACAGAGGGTAGCTCGTAAGAAAAAACAAAAACGGTTTTCAGACTTAACTACTTTTCCGGCTTGTCTTCAAGAGCCTTATCTCTAATTAAAAGGAGCTGAAACCACTTTTGAGCAGTGCACTCACTAACAGTATCCGCCGCCATAAGCTCCACATGCAGACCTCGCAAAAACTATACGACCACGACTATTTGGTCAGTTTTGACTACTTTTATCATATTTTGCTTATTTAATTTTCATTAATTTCAAACAAAAATTCTCTTTATTCTACTACAAATGTGATATAAATCAAAGTTCGAAACTTTGAACAAAATTTATAAATATTCAAAAAAATTTCACTAAAATTATAACCTAAAAAAAATTTTTTGTTTGGTCTCTCCATATTTTTATGTTACTGGGGTATCTTTATTTTTATTTTATTGTGGTCTCTCTGTATTTCTCACTTGTGTACCTAGTCAAAAATTGTCAACAATACTCGTGACTTTTATTCTTTTATTACTCATTCTCCGCTTGATCCTTAGCATATCTTGACTAATGGTTTTTAGGCTTTGTTACTAGTACCTAGATAAAATCGCTCACTGCTCTAAATTAATCGCTGCATACAATAAAAGGTCTTGAAATGCTGGAAAACCCAGAAAATAGCTAGAAAGTGGCGCTGGAGCAAAATTGTGTATAGTTTTTTTAGGGCAAGTCACTTTGCTGGCGCTGATGATGAGACTAATCATGTCTTTTTGAAGAAATCATGCAATATGAAGCTGTCGCCTCTAGCAGTGTTTGGTTTCAAACTCCAAGGTCCTTCCAATTTTGATGATTTCTGTATCTACGGCTTCTTTTATACTTATGACATTAAATTTCCCTTTTCAAAGTTTGTGAGTAGCTCTGTTTGTAGTGAGTTTTGCAAAGCTAAAATTTACCGATGTTTACTGCTTTTGACAGGTGTTGTCCAAATTCATTCCATTTAACGTAATTTCAAAATTGGTTCAACTGGTGTAAATCCGACCACTTCTACACTAGTTGCACTTGCGTAAATTATATATAACTTGATATGACCAATTCATTGCATCTCTGCAGGGCATGCATGCACAACTTCATATACATAGATATGTATATGCGTGTATATGTGCACACGCCTGAGCATATACTCAAATTCCATTGTGACGGTGCAAATATTTTCACTAGAATTTTGTTGAAAATTTTAAACAAAACTTACACGCATAACAGGCGACACAAAAATTTAGTTTGTACAACTTTTTCATTTTGCTTTCTCAGTTACGTTTTATACACCACCAAAAACAACAACAATTGCATACAATGGAAAATACAAAACCGCAGATTCTACAGCACGCCTAATGTCATGGGTATTGCGTTACAAGCTGGAGGAGGAACTTGTGAAATATTTTTTTTTTATAAGAATGTCAGCAAATATATTTGCAAATTTCAATAAAAAATAAAATAAAATAATAAAAATGGTGGTGAAGTGTGGTCCGAAATTAGGATTAAGTTAGAATGAAGTTAAGTTTTTGTCTTTAACTTAGGTTTAGTTGGAAAGAAGTTTTCAGCCACCTTGTGTACGAAGGAACCTGAATTTTTGAAAAAAAAAAAAGAATAATAAGAATTGTTTAGTTCATTTTTGTTATTTACACCTTCTGAGTTTGTTCCACGTACTCACTTGAGCACGAGTAAATTTTCGTGTGAAACAGAACGCTGGAGTGCAAAAAAAGGATTTCCGTCAATATTTAAAAACTTTGTATAAACTTTAGTTGCAAAAGTTGTGTGTTGATTTGTGCAACAGCTGTTTCATATACATTTTGGTTTTAGTTGCCAAAAAGTTGGATTATGAAGTTATGCAAAATAATTGAAAACGTGTGATGCCACCCGAACCTTAAAATGCAACCAAGCCGGCAGATTTATTGTTTGCAATATTTAAAGATAACAGTTCTGAAGATCAGTAGGACTTATCTATTTCATGGTATCTGTAATTTTTTTTTTTGCCGGAATAAGCTAGGAGGTACAACACTCAGACAACTTTAAGTTCGTTCTACTGCGCTCGGGCCCCCTTTATAATTTAGCCGACCTACGAAGAAATCTGAGTAGATATTGTGGTGCCATGGAGCCAAGATGGTCGCTTCTTAACACAACAGTGCCAAAGACCTCAAGCCTGATTCGAGAGAAGGCCGGGTAGACCCACTGAAAGTTGTCTGCCGTCTCATCCCCCTCTCCACAAGCTTGGCAGAGCACACTCTCTGAGATGCCTACCTCTTCCACGTGCTTCGCCCATAGAAAGTGGGCCGTCATCAGTCCCTTCTGATTAATGACAGGAGGATCTGCGACAATCGGTCGTACATGAAAGATAACATCAGTTTTGTCCATCTTTGTATTTTCTTATGGAAGGCATCAGATGTACAATATAAAAAAAAACTATGTGGAAGACGTTGGGGCATAGTACATACAATGACAAGGTGTTCCAAGGCCTTATCACAAACCGCGGATTCTTTCTAGTTCTTTTGTAGAAACATTTCAGAATAAAGCTGATTTTTATGTACCATAAATACAAAATTTAAATTCCTGTTTAGGTCAGGTTACGGTTGTTGCCTCTCTCTAACAGAATCTAAAGCAGCCCACGTAGGCTAGGAGGCCCATGATGATACCACTAGTTTAGGTTCACGTTCTCTTTCTAATGATCAATGTGGTGAGATCACTTCGTCTTCTAACCAACGATGAATTGCTGTGGGTGACAGCGGATTCTAAAACCACCCGACATCCTAAGATGTAAAAATTTATACAGCGATGCCGCGTTCCGACAAGAGCTGTGTAGACACAAAGAAAGTTTTCAACGCTGTCCACTTCCTCCTCGTTCCTGTAGTTGCCACAAAAGTCATTGGAGAGAAGCCGCTTGTGCAGGATGATGATGCTAAGTATTGCACTAATGAAACGTCGGCCTAGAATGATGAGGGACCCAGCTCTGTGTTCATTCCTTCTAAGCCATATTTGTCTAGTTACCTCACAAGTGGCATGCGTGATGTACGAGGGTCGTTTGACAAAATAGTACAAAATTGAAAAAGACTCAATTGTTAAACCTTTTTATTTTTCGATATAGTCTTTCAAGCTTATACACTTGGTTTAACGCTCTTCTAGTTCATTGATCAGATCTGAATAATACAGGGTACATCATCTTTTATGTCGGTATGTAAACGCTGAATAACTTTGTCATTTACCAACCGATCGACTTCAACATACATATTTTCGATATGTCAATTCAGTACAATTTCGTTTTACACCGAAACAACGCGCTGAAATAGTGACGCTATACATCTAAAATAGTCGTTCTATTGTTCTAACTCTCTAAAGGAAAGTCTTTCCCCTTTCCTCAATTCAAACGAATGCCAACACAAAGAAATATACCGATTTGGTTAAAATTTGCTGTGAGTTCGCCCAAGAGATGCTACTAACTAAACATAACCTCGATAGCGACAGTAGTGTCAAATCTCTGACTTGGCACGGACTTTTAAAACGATCTGACTTTTATGCTTGCCTGAGCATAAAACGATGCCCACATACTGGGTAGAGTTTGATTGATTTAAGATGAGTTCTCCGCCTTGCTAGCTCATTCGCGATGCAATTTCTCGGCATGTCTCTAAGTTCGGGGACCCAGACAACGCTCCTAGGGAACGACTAATCAGTTAATTGAAAATAGATCTATAATCAAGTGCTAGTTCGGATGAAGTATTTTGGCACTGTAGAGATTTTCCGATTAGAAAGTGATGACTTCTGTTGCAACGTACGAGACCCTGACCTACAACGCAACGTTTTATATAACTATTTCCTCATCTTGAAAGACCCTGCAGTAGTCAAGTAACCGTAGGCTAAGTTCTAGCTGCAGTATTCCTTAGTGGATGCCACTTTCGAGCTTATTATTTAGTCTTGAGCCGTCAGCGAAGACCTACAACGCAACGTTTTATATAACTATTTCCTCATCTTGAAAGACCCTGCAGTAGTCAAGTAACCGTAGGCTAAGTTCTAGCTGCAGTATTCCTTAGTGGATGCCACTTTCGAGCTTATTATTTAGTCTTGAGCCGTCAGCGAAGATAGCCACTATCCCCACTGACCGATTAAGGTTTTTAACTTTATTCAATTCACATCTTTCTGGGATTCGTTTGGAAATATAATTTAAAAAAAAGAATTTTAGAGCAATTGCATATAAATCTGTGTTCCCGAAAAAGATCGGAGAACTCTCGAGTGCCCAATCTGAGATCTTTTCTGGGTAGGCATACGTTTAGACTGATTACTATGGATATCTGAGGGGAGAAGGTCTAATAAAAAAAAATTGGTATAGAAAAATGGGAGTTATACAATATAAAATATTTAGGAAATTTTGATTGCGTTTTTCTGCGCGCAAGAATGCTTCAAAACGATTCAACAGATCCGCCAGTCTCAAATTTTTGCATTAGCCTTATAAATATATATTTTTTTAATTTTTCATTAAACAAAAATTAAATGCTAAGATTTTTATCAAAGATCGCTTTTTTAACAATTCCCCATTTGGTTAAAAATTGATATTTTGCTTATTATTTTGATTAAAAATCCAGAGACATCGCACACCGTTTAACATCCCAAAACATTTATTTAAAAGCAGAAACTATTAATAGGTACCAGCACAACGACCATCTCAACAACTTAAAGGATTCATTTGAACCAGCGTTCAAAGATATTCTCAATTTTAATTTTTCCTTCCTTCTTTGATTTTCTTTCTTCATTTTCATCATTCAACTTCGTTTCATTGAAATATTAGTGCTATGGGCTCAGCCCATGAAAGTTGATATTTCGTATTTATTCCGATGGCATTAACCAAATTTATTTCCGAACAAAGGCCAATGCAAACAAAAATAGGCCTCAGCTTTTCTCATAACTTTCAATTAATTAAAATAATCAGCATCAGGTTTAACCTCAATAAACCAAAAATTTGTGATTAAATTACATTCAACTGTAGTCCATGCAAATGTATGTGTGTAAGCCAAACAAAAGCATAGCATGGTTTTACTTGGATTAAAATTCTCAAATTGAACTGGAATTGGGAATTGTCTATGCATTATTTGGCTTACACCACCACCACACTCACCCCACCCACCTGCATACCAACGATTCAGTTTTTGATCCATTCGTAGCGCAATTAATTCACTAATTTTTAGTTAAGGTTCACACAAAAGTCAATAGCTGGCGGAAGGTACACACACACATACATACAGCGGGCCATAAGCAGGTTGCCACCATCCGATGCTGTGAATGGTGACTTTTTGAGTGTTTACAGAGCCTAAGGTGGTGGCGGGTGTTTGGATGGGCCGTCTGGTCTATACAATTTTGAGGAAATGTGAATGCGATGAAAATCCAATTTTTTACCCTTTTCCCCCTCCTTTTCGCATTGGATATCTAAACGGAGTATTGAATAAATAGCAACAGAAATTCGTTGATTTGGATTTTCCATTTACATTTAACTCTGCATGAAGGAAAAAATATGTTTGCTAAAAATTACAGGCATTAAAATTAAAGTTCTTAGCGAGCAATTTTTATTATTGCTTTTGTTGCGCCACCTTTGAAAATATACCACTGCCTTTTACTCGCGTCGCCAGAGCACTGCCGTTCTTCGCTCTACATATGTACATTCCCATTCAGACTTCAGAGAGCGAAAGAGTTGCTTTGCTTGACCGAAAGCGGTCAATTTCCGAACATTGTGTTTTCTGACGAGAAAATTTTTCAAATTGAGCTATTTGTAAGCTCCTAAAACGATAGGGTTTATTTTACCGACCGTTCATACGATAATTTGAGTCATCGATTGGTCACCAGAAGGCACCGCCCGCCACAAGTAATGGCTTGGGCCGCTGTAACTGCAGATGGGCGCTCCAATCGTTTTCATTGAGCCTGGCGTCAAGGTGAAATGCGAAATATTATCGAGAAAGTATTCCGGAGGTTACTTTGAAGGCGTGGGCAGGCAAACATTTCAGTGGCAGAACATGGACGTTTCAAAAGGACTCGGCACAGGCTCACAAAGCTCGAATGAATCAAGAATGGCTAAAAAAACAACGTTTTAAACTTCATAACGTCCACACAATGGCATTCAAATTCACCAGACGAGAATCCGATGGATCATTCTCTTTGGACCATTTTGGAGGACAAGGTCCGAACTAAAAGATTGACTTGTCTCGAGGCGTTGAAAAAAACAATTCACCGCGAGTGGGCCAAAATACCTGCAAGTCACATTCAGGTAACTTGCGATTCGTTTCTGGCCTCAAAGCCATAGTAAAATTTTTCTTAATTTTGTATTATTTTCACACATTTTTTACTCTGAATTGAATAAAAGTAATTTTCGAAACTAAATTTATGGCCTTTTAAATTGGTTACACTTCGAGTGGCGGATCCTGGACAATTAGTGCTTCCACGCGATGTCTGAATGGCGATTAAAATGAAATGAAATAAGCTGTGTCTGTTGCAGCAACAAAATTCGTTTTTTTATTTGAAGCGCCCATATCTTTCGCGATGTCCAAGCTTCAATGACTTTGCTGCGTAGGTACCGGCGAACTTGAGAAATGATCTGAGTTATGTTGACACGTAAAGACATCGGTCGATTGCAGCTTATGGGCATAGACCTGCGACTTCAGAGCAGCCTACATGAAAAAGTTTAGTAGGATTAATTAGCTTTATCTGAGTGATCAATTCACGCCACCTCCATTAGAGATAGCCGTACCTTCAATCGCCATAATAAAATTTCATCATTTGCACGTACGAGAATTCTTATTTTGTATAACTTGTCATCGCAATTTGATGTCCAACAAGAAGTTTTATCAGAAATCAGCCAATTTTTCCAAAGGTTTTTGAAATGCTGAATCCTAATCAGATTTGCTCTGGTGGTTTAGGTTTGCGTTATTGGCCCATATTTGAGGTTATGTTAAGGGTGGTTAAATTGCAAGGGCCGATGTTAAATGTGAACCACACCTAAACGTCAAGTTTTTTTCTGCATTTCATTTGACATTTTTCGATTTCAGACTAACTCAATTTGAACCATGGAAAGATACACAATCGAGCAACGCGTTAAAGTTATTCAAGCTTATTATGAAAACGGGCGTTCAAATCAAAATGCATATCGAAGAAAATCATCTTCAGTGATGAGGCACATTTTCACCTTAGTGGAATCGTCAATAAGCAAAATTGCCGCTTTTGGGGGCATAATAATCCAAGAGTGATTGCCGAAAAACCAATACACCTACAAAGAGTGGCTGTTTGGTGCGATTTATGGGCCGGCGGCATCATTGGGCTGTATTTTTTCCAAAATGAGATGATAACGAACTTTTTATGGCCCGAATTGGAAGATATGGATGTGGACGATATGTGGTTTCAACAGAACGGTGCCACTTGTCATACAGCTAACGAAACAATGTCTCTTTTGCGCGAAAAATTTGATGGCCGAATAATCTCACGTCGCGGCGATGTCAATTGGCCGCCAAGATCATGTGATTTGACACCGTTGGACTTCTTTCTTTGGGGTTATTTCAAAGAAAAGGTGTACGTCGATAAGCCAGCAACAATTCAAGAGCTAAAGGATGAGATAATTCGGTAAATTAACGGCATAGAAACTCAATTGTGCCTAAGCGTCATCGAACATTTTGACCATCGGATGGAGGTGTGCCGCCGAGCCATACCAATATTATAATAATAAAGAGAAATGACAATAATTTCCTAAAAAAATTGTATTTTATTCAAAATCAAAACCGGCCCTTGAAACTTAACCACCCTTTAGAAAAAAATGAATTTACAAATAGAAAGCGGTAACGAATTTCTGAAATTTAAGAAAAAGTTGTTTCATAAAAATTATTGGATGAGAAGTATTTTTTCTGTGAATAATAAGTGTAATTTCTTAATTTTTCTACGTTACTCGTAACTGAAATGCAAGAGAAATATTTCTTCCGGGGCAAATCTACATAAATTTACAGGCAACGACTAAAGACAACATATAAACAGGTAGGCCTATTTTCCATTTTTTTTTTTGTTTTTTGTATGGCTCGTTATCTATCAAAAACAACAAAATTTTAATTTTATACAAAAATTTTTTAAAT
This sequence comes from Anastrepha fraterculus, assembly GCA_037575425.1. NCBI lineage: Eukaryota > Metazoa > Arthropoda > Insecta > Diptera > Tephritidae > Anastrepha > Anastrepha fraterculus. The sequence continues at coordinate 54,741 of JAYXIM010044508.1, read as the reverse complement.
TCAATAAAATTTTCATCCCAATCCCAGGTTTAAATTAGTAAATTTTTGGTATGCACTTTTATTGTTTTTTAATAAAGTAGGATGAAGCGTGACTACCATTCGGAAGTGCACAGCTTCGAGATCCCGCTCATGAAATACCAATTGATAAAAAAATATTTTTCTAACAGCGATCGCCATTCGGCAGGCAATGGCCAACCTACGCATCAAGAGATTACCAGGTTCGGCCATCCGAAGCAAAATTGTGGGAGTAACTTCGGCTGCCACGTTATCGGGGACTCGACAGCAGAATTCTACCAGCTCATTTCACAGGCACTCACACAATTGTCCAATCAGTCGTTATTCAAACGACCACGAAATATAAATAACATGGACGCAGCTTGCGTTCATTTCTTTCGTATATCACCAACACAATCACGTGGTTTTTTCGTGAGCAAACCACTTCCATTAGCCCTATGACGTAAGTAAATCAGCAGATTGCTTCAAAATACCTGAGAGCCGGTCAAAGATCTGATGTTGGGTACACCACCGCTTTGGACGTCGTGTCTCCACGTGTATTTCTGTCATTAAAAAGCTACTCACAAAAAATCATCTGCCTTCGGAGGCGGCGTAAAAGTGTAAGACCCTGCATTGGTAGGAGGAGAAGCTCGGCCAAACCCCCAAAAAGGATGTAAGTTACGATTATACACATTTATATATCGCATTGAACAAATATGTGTGGATGTGAGTTTGATTGGCTGGAATCGGTTTTTACATTTTGCAGCACTTAATTATTTTCCACATTTTTGTGACTGTCATTGATTCACTTCTTACCCAAACTGCTAATATAGGCGATGTAGCTGGAAACCGCAGCTCTAGCATTTTGGAAAAATAATCTATTTAAAAGCCGCTTAATCAGCTCAGGCATGACAGCAAATAATTGATTTGCTCTAGAAAGAGCAAAAATTTTATGGAAACGCAAATGTTGTCAATTATAGTGAAATTTTCTACCTGAGTGAGCTCATTGAATATTTGCAGAGATTTTAGTTCACAACAGCATCAATAAAATCAGATGTGCTTTTTTTTTGTTGTTTTCGGTGTTTGTAAGCGTAAATAATTTAACATTTTTATTGAGCCATATTTCTAGAATTCAGCGCTTTATAAATAAATAAATAGATTTATGAAACTTTCAAAATAAAAATAAAAACAAATAAATACATAAAAATAAAATCGAAAAAAGAAATGGGCACAGGTCACAACTAGAGCAATCACTAAATTTCTGTTAAAAAATGCCGCTGTAACATTGCAGTAACAGTTAACAGTATTTTCACAAATTTATGTTAGTAGCTACTACAGAAGTAGGAATAATAGGGATATAAAGATTTCATGGAAAAATTTCACTGTTGAACACTACAACTCTCCATGCTGGTGCTTCTTTACATTCGATTAGTTTTTTGGCAACAATACCCATATTTTTTTCTCTTTCAACTGGAATCATGTGTTTGCCGAATTTATGAAAAAATTTAAAAATAAAAATTTTACTAAATTATTGAAGCTATAGATAAGACTGCTGTAGCCGAATGGCTTGGTGAGTGACAATCATTTAGTAACGACATCGTTCGATATTCCGCGCATTAACCACTAAATGACAGAAAAAGGTTTCACCCCTCAGCAGGCAATGGAAAACATCCGAATGTATTTCTAATGAAGGAGCTCCTCATGAAAAACCATCTGCTTTTCTGAGGTAACGTAAAACTGTACGTCCCTCCATTTGTGGGAAAATAACAAGATGCGAAGGGTGCAAGCGTCAGTTATACAAGTACAGTCTGTGTCAGAAGAAAATAACCTGTTTTTTGTAACTTCAAGATATATTTAGATCTGCTTTTGGCCGCATAATAGTTCTACTCATGGGCTACGACGCCAGCGCTAACTCAGGTTAGTGCCGTTCGAAACTTTCCCGTAAACGCAACTAAACAAAAATGAGAGAAGTACGCAAAGCGTTTTGAGGCGGTATTTTTATTCACGCTTTTTAAAGGGCCGAACTTATTTTACGCCGCGGCTGCCAAAGTAACAAAAAAATCAAAATAGTACAAAAATGTTGATGACTTTTCCGAGCGCGGTTTGAAGCGAGTGACGACAAAAAAGAAGAACTTGACTACGCCAAGTACGATCAGTTCTTGCTAAAAAGGGAATAGATGTGAGTATTAACACCATCGACTGGCCTTCCCAGTCCTCAGACGCTTATCGCATTGAAAATGTGTGAGGAATTATGAGAACGCATCTTGCCGGAACGCCAGTCCGTGATTTAAAGCAACTCGTGCGTCAAGGTCGCAAGCTGATTCAAAGCATGAAGAAGATGCCAGGCTATACTCAACAAAGTTGAAGACTACACGGCTTATTGAGTAATTGCGACTCGTAGTTTTGTATGTACATACTTTTATGTAAAATGTTTTTAAATATATATCTCTTATACTTCATGAAAAATCGCGGACACAGACTAACTTACAGTCCTTTGGTGAGACGCTGAGTTGAAAAAATGGCAGCGCAACTCAAATTCTTGGTAGCTGAATCCCAACATTTACCACTAGCAGTCGTCAGACAACAGAACGCCTAAAAACAGAGAAAGACCAAATCTTGGACTGAAACTCGCAAACAGAAAGAAACGACTGTGGCGCTTTGTTAAACTCGGAGAAAATCGCTTAAGCCGTTATCGCGCCAATCAAGAAGCAGAAGAACTTGTATGGCAACTCAATTTCGATAGAGCGATTAACCACAACCTATATACCTACATACTTTCTAGAGTGCGAAATCTTTTTTTACATATTTTCATTCACAAGGCGCTCAGAACCACACCAGAGAAGCTGCGGCACAGTCTGCGGCTTGTTTTGCTCCGCGCTTGAGAGAAACATGGCAGCACTTGCATATACTAAAATGTAAAGCTTTCTAACATAGAACGCAGATCTTAGCACTGTGATTTCGGATCATAAATTCAATTTTAGTTTTAGTTTTGTACATACTTTTATGTAAAAAAAATTTAAATATATATCTTTTATACTTCATGCATAATCGGGGTTCCTGTTTTCTGACACAGACTGTATATGAAAACAAAACATATTTCAGGGTGCCTGAGCATTTATGGTAGGAAAAATTCATATAATATTAATTGCGGTAAATAAAGAATCATGAAAAGAAAAACATTCTTTGGAGAATTATTTCAAGCGTCCTATATGTTCTGGTGCAAAGTAGACAATTAACGAACTTCGAATTTTGAACTTTATCTGACATTTTTTTAATTATTAAATTCAAAACAGCACTTGGGATTTAGGCAAAAAAATATTTTTTTATTAAATAACGAATTGTGCCCTTTTCTTAATGAAGAAATTGCATCTGTCAAGAGATTGCAACATTATTGCGCACTGGTACCAGCCCAAATTTTCTGTTGAAAAAATTGCTTTAAAATATCTAACAGCTGTTCAATCGCGTGACCTGTATCTTCTAAGTCCTCAAACTTACACTAAAAGACAAAATATTATTTTTTATATTAAATGAAATCAACCGTCCGTTTTGATTGATATAAATCTTAAGACTAACTTAAAATAATTTTCTTAATTCTTATGACACCTGCTGGCTTACTGAGAGCATAACTGCATTGAGCGAAAAACGTGTCGATGCAATCTTGCATAATAAGCAATTTTTGGTGGGACACTTTTTTGTGGAATTTTAGTATCTTAGAATTCTATTATTTTCTTTTATGCTTTCAATTTCATCAAATGTAAGATAAGATCCGCGCAACGCAAAAAAAGAAATAGGGGAGTGATGGTACGTAACTCGTGCGGCTAGTGAGCAATCGTTCAGTGACGCAGGTCAAGTCTACACCGATAGATAGTGCCACTGGCAAGGTGAAAATGCTGATAAGCTGTTGCTTTTACATTGCAATACAAAATTATTGGATTATGAGTATTAAATAATTACAGAAGTAAAAATAGTCTTTTTGCGTCATTTTGGCGTAAGCTAATGTTATGAGCTAAAATTAATGTAATTGAAACTTATGTACCTATTTTTGCTGTTTTATTAATAGGAACGCTGGATTTTTTAAAGAACTCTGCTTGTTTATTATTAGAGCGCTTGAAATTGTTCGATTCGGCCTTAAAACCCGATGTTCGGTCGTTGTCTAGCCACAAGCATTAAACAAAATTAGCCCAAATCTTATTCTGTTGGCTAAGTAGAAAATAATTTAAATTCAAAATAATTAATATATAAATAATAAATATTTATAAGACCCACACGAGGCTTATGATGCAGATCACCAGAAAATTTTTTCTCACATCGTCAAAGACTTTTATATGATGAAGCCCACCACGATTGGAATATTCATAGCGGAAAACAATTTTTATACTCGACGAATCTATATAAAATATTAAAGGTTGTGTAAATCACTAAAATGGCATTATAACAGGCACGGATGGCTTCTGGTATAGGATATAGGGCTCACTTATAGGATTAAGATAAATTTAGATCATTTCATGTGATATAAAATGCGATTTTGTTATACACCAAGGAAAAATTGCTACTTAAACAAGGCATCTAACAAACGAATCTCCATCAAAATATATGAGGGCTGCTTTCGGAGACACAGAAAAGTTATTCATCCCTATCATTATTGAATCCACCGTAGTACGTTTTTCTTAGATTCTACGAAAAGGGCATTAATATGTTCCTATGGCTATAGCGTAAATTCGAGATTCGTAGAGTGGCAGCACTGAGACTATTCGTGGTACCATTTCATAGATTTTTCAAAGATTTTTTGCGTCGTGTTTTGGCTGTCGGCGAAAAGCTTTAAAATAAAATTAAGAAGGAATAACTACTTTTATATTACCAATTCATAAAAATACGTTAAATTAGTAGAAGGAGCGTCTTAAATTAGCTCGTATGTTATATGTTATCACAAGAAAGTCCAGAATTTGAACAGAATTACCTCAAATACGGAACGATTTTGGAGAAAATAGCTCAAAGGAGCTTAGCATAGTGCAGGGTTGTATTCGGAACTTTTTTGTGATTGATTCACGCTCAAATCTGATTATTTGCCATTTGCACATTACTTCGCTCCAAATCCCTTAAAAGTCAACTCGAAAAGTAGCAAAACAAAGAATGATCTGTTCAAAACCTGTGAAATAGTCTAGGAAGGCGATCTTGAATTATTGAATACCCTCAAGGGCTGAAATGGAAGATATTAATTGCTTGCCATACGTAAGAAAGGGTGCTTAATTATGTCTATTGCATTTTTTTATTAAAATTAATTATTAATTATTTATGAAGCGCCGATTTCCCTATGTTCTTGTTTCTCAATAATCGTGAAGTTCGTCCAAAATCGATTGCTGTGCGAGAGGAAATCAATAGCATGTGTGAATCGATGTTGAGATTGATTGACGTGGTGATTGAAACTGAGGCGTGCTAGGGTCATGATTTTAATGTGGCATGAATATTTAGGCGTAAAAAGAGTTTTAAAGTTCTTCTAAAATTGGTTCAAATGCATGTAAAGTTATATTGATTTTATTATAAATCCAAAGACTGCACTTTTACCGCTCAAGCGCAGCATGCATGGCGAGATGGTTTTGGAGCTGGGACAAGAAGCTAGGAAACCTTTGAAAGATATGTGGAAAACAATTAAAATTTAGAATTATAAAATATGTTTACTTATTCGCTTTAAAATTTAAGAAGTAGCCCGTATATTAACAAAGGATAATTAGATAAAAAAAGCATAAGCAGCACAAAAAAAAAGTAACATGACAAATTTAATGAAATAAAAAAAACTAACATAAAAAATATCACTAATATTCAATGATAAGTTAATGACATTTTCTGTTTCAAGAATATTTTAAATAGTTAATAAACAGCCCACGTATTAACAAAAAATAAAATAAAAAAGCAAAACTATAGCGAACTCAAAAAATTTAAATGAAAAACTAATACAAAAAAACTAAACGAAAATAAAAAAAAAACAACAACTAACAGAAGACAAGCAAATCAGTGACAATGCTACTTAATAATTTTTTTTCTGAAAAAAGATAAAAAAGTGTACTACATTTATATATATCCCGCGACAAAGTGAAAGCGCATCGACATTTTGACCAATTTTAATATTTTTTTAATGTAGAAATTTTTTTTTTGCAAATATTTATTATTTTATTTATTTAATTTTTAATTATTTTGCATAAACAACTAAAGCACTTATCTTATTTATAATTTTAACGTTTTATTTGTTTAATTTTTCTTTTAAATTCTTAAAACTCATAGCGATTTTTCGGCCATTTTAAACCTACGCTTTATTATACCAAAATTCAATTGGCTATAAAACTGCATATCCGAATTTTTTCCAAAAATCTTATTAAAAAATGTGTGATTTTGATGAAGATTTCTTGATTTTTTTTTTTTGTTATTTGTACAACTTGTGAAACTTGGACTTATTTGATTTTTGTAGGAGAATTACCCCTGTCAAACAAGATTTTTGAAAATTAAATAAGAAAGAAATAAATTGTTAAAACTTCTGAATTAATTTAGGCCTAGAGTTATATACCGCTGAGCTACAAGCCTTTATAAAACTGCACACTACACACTTTTCTAGCAATTCTAAATAAAAACCGTGGAACTGAGTTGGAAAATTTGTGTAATTTTTGTTTAAAGTGTGAAACTACTCAATATTGATCCACATCTTTGTCATTTGTAGCGGGCCGTGAATTTAGCAGCCTGCTTTTTAAAGCAATAAGTTAGATTATTAATAAAAAAAAATAATAAATAATTTAAAAAATAATAATAAAACAACAACAACAAAACAATAATACATAAATAAAAAATAATATAAAAAACCTAAAAAAAGGTATTAATTGACCTAGATTTAGTAATTAGAACCAATAGTGTTTAATATTAAAAAATGAGGCTCTCCATATAACTTTACGCTGTTTATTGTATTACATTTTTTATTTACTGCAGTAAATTATTGCCATAGCGAAAAAAACATAAAATACTATACATATCGTTAAAACCGCAAATCAGTAGCATGGCTTCAGCTCTTATTAGCTGCCTACTTACTGACTCGCTACTTTTTCCTTATTATCATTCAAACCTCTCTGACCGTTGAATCTTCCCATGCAAATACAGTGCGCTTCAAAATAAAATCTTGCTAAGAAAAGTAGATACAGTGCAACCTACATAGGTGGAGTTCTATTAAGCAGATACAACCTTAGAAAGAATACCTGTTTTTGTTTGCACGTGCACACACATAGGTATGTGTCTATGTATGCAAATGAAAATCTCCCGTAAGCGAGCACTCTCCGTATTATATGCGGAGAAGAATATTACTTTGAAACGCCCTGTGCTTGACTTTATTAAAATATTTATTCCCAATTAAATACTTTTTCTGTTATATCCGCCTCTCCAGACAAGCCTTCATTATAGTTTACGAGTATTTCTCTAATTACTGCCAAACAAAACTCTCAATCAAATTGCAATCGATACTTTGCAATGGATATTATATGCGCTTTTTTGCGCCAAATATGTAGGTGCATGCGTGTATGAGTTTGTGTGCTGTCACTCGCTTGTTGGGGCGTTGAAGAGGTGTTAATTAAATGTAAATTGTTTAAAAATCGAAATTTATATTGTGGCAAAGTGTTATTTTATTGTTTGGCTCAATTCGCAAATGTGATGTGAACAAATTTAAATGCTGTCATTAATTCATTAAATTTGTTTTGCTTTTGAGTGATTAAATATCATCAGTCAAAAAGTTGATTGTCAATGTCTCGGGTAAGTGTGACCTTATCGATTCATTGAAATTAATACGCACATCTAATGGCGATTTATGAAGATGTAATTTTTCGTAAATATTGGAAGTAATAATTCAGAAGCTAAAATGATATGTTAACGTCATAAATATGTTAATTAATGATTTACTCATTTTTAATTGAGTTGGAAAGTAATTCAGTTGAAATTTGAATTTTTCACGCATGTGGCATGGAATGTTGTATTATTTTTGAATAATATGGGGTTTATTCCCAAACATGTATTTCTCGTATATTTGTATAGCTTGAAGCGGTGGCCGGTTTAATAAGATACTCACGCAGGTGCATAAGAAATGTCAGGTGTATACCGATGAAACCAGTTTATTTTTTTAATTTAATAAAAAAACTCGAAAGTTGTAGCAAATATTTTGCTCAAAGTGTTAGAATGCATACACAGGGTGCGTACGGTATTTGAGGAGAACTGGACAGTCAGTTTTTGCATTGCCGACTGATGCTTCCAATTCCCGCGCACCTTATAGTATGAACGAATGTGCGTCCGATCATTAGAAAATTAGAAATTTTGAATCGGTGTGATTTGCACATATAGCAACGATAACTGCATGTCAATTCATTTTTCCACTCAAGTTCTAGTCTTCCGTGTCTTATTTAAAAAAAAAAATAGCGAAAATAAAAATTATGGTTTCGGGATTTTATAGACACATACATATATGCTTGCCCTCAAATACCGCATGCACCCTGTACTTTGTTGTACGCATATTTTGTTATACAGAATAGCAATTTAACATTTATTCACTCCTATAAATTCAACAAATTTTCACTTTCGCTCACATCACCATTCCTCTTCGAATTTCAATATTCATAACTAAAAACAGCTCTCATCAGAACTTTTGCGCTTCAATACGTTGTTGGATCTTTGTGGATCCCTAATACTAAGTAATGCTCGGCAATAGATATATATTTTTCGCATCTCCTAGGCAATTTGTGCATGCCACGCCAAAAAAAGGGTTTGCGTTAAACCTGCCAGCCAACGCTTTTTTTTATATTTTTGAATGCAAAATTTGACTCCTTCATTTCATCGCAATTCTGGCTCATTTTTCTTCCGAAAATAGTAAAAGAAATTTCAATTTTGGTCGAACAAAGAAATATGTATATATTTTTGATAAATTTTTGTTGACGGCGTTATGCATTTTCTTGGCATATAACGAATGATCGAACTATCAGCAAAAAAAATAATAAAATAAATAAATAAATAAAGAAACAAAAAAATTAAATAAATAAACAAAAAAAAAAAAAAATTGGCAAAAACTCACGCAACTCCTTAGCTCCAATTTACTATACAAAAGTAATCACCTGCTGGAAGACTCTATAAAACCATAATTAGGTCTTGCGCTACTTAAGCTTCTGAAACATAGGCGATTCATAAGACGGATGAAGAAAAGCTTGATAAATTTGCACGAAAAATCCCACGCCTCATCCTTGGACTGGTGCGGATAGATCGATATGATCGCTTATGTTATAATGATGAATGCCTAGCTGTGCTAAACGACTTCCAAATCGCTGACTACTTCAAGCTTCGGCGCCTAAAGTCGGCTGGACATGCTCTGAGAATGAGAATTACAAAAAAGATTTACAGTAAGTAAGCTGTATGTGCCTTATAAAAGGGGTCGCTGCTCAAGGAAAATCTGAATTGACACAGTTAGTGACGACGCCAAAGTCTTTGAATGGAAAAACTGGAGGATGTCTGCATGTTTGTTCGAGATTCTTCGTCGAAGTCATTGAATGAGGCCAAGGTTCTATCCGGACCGTCACGCCAACAATGTTGATACTTGGAAGATTTATAATTTTTGCCACACAAACCACGATAACTTTTACAATTATTATTATATTTTTTTTTCATTTTGGTAAAGTCAAGTTGAAACATGATGTGTTTGACACTTGTAAATTAGACAACTGCAGTGTGCAAAGAGACAAGCAATGGAGCGAGTAAAAGTCAAAATAGAAATTTCCATTGAATTTTTTTTTTTGTGCATTTAGTAAAAAACATACAATATATAAAAACAAAATTGGATGACTAATTTTGCGCCACCTTGTATCAAAATTCAATGGACTATAAAACTGCATATTCGAGATTTTTCTAAAAAATCTGGACCATAAAACTGCAAATTAGAAATTTTTCTAAAATTCTGATCAAAAAAAAAATTGGCCATATTTTCATAAAAAAGAATTAAAAAAAAATAAGTTGTCAAAACTTGTCAACAAATCGCATATAACACAACACTTCTGTGTGTTTCCTCCAGTTTGCAGATTGCAGCAGCAAATTTTAAATTTTTTTTTTGATTTTGTGAAAAAAATTCGGGTACGCTACTTTATAGCTCATAAAATTCTAATATAGTAAAGTGCAAGTTTCAAATCGCACTGATTTTTTAGAATTTTTTTGGGTTGCGATCTTGTGAATTTTCTCCACTTAGCGCTTACTCCACATTTTTTATATGGAAGAAAACAGCCAATACCGAACAGCAGAATAAATTGTCAAGAATCAAGACAATTATTGAACCTCTTCAAACTTGCACTTTATTATATCAAAATTTAATGATCTATAAACCTACATAACCAAAATTTTTTATAAAAATGTTGTGTAAAAATTTGAAATTTTGCTGATAAAGTGCCGAATTTTTACAAATTTTATACAAAGTTCGAAACTGTGCTTTATATGCGTCTTATTGCAGTATGTACTATATTTTTATGAATAACTAATTGAAATTACAAAATAGTCAAAAATTTCTGAGCATGCGGTGTGCACTTTCTGTTGACGCTGACAGTCTGGTGCACATATTCAAAATCACTTTACCTAACTACTTTTGTTAATTAGTTCATGTTTTCCTAAATAGCAACAATTACAAAAAAAAAACCTAACCGCCTAACCAGTGCAATTACATTATTGATATTTCAATAAAATTTCGAATTTTTGATTAATGTCCGACACTTACGAGTCCATAAAAATTCTTTATTGCACTTTTACGGCATTTCAAAATGTTTAGAAAACAAGCAGTGTGCTAAGATCTTAACATTTGACAGATAAATTAGCGTTGCTCGTGAATTTATGTTGCATTTGCGAAAATGCCCCAGACACATAAACAACAGCAAATACACTAAGCTACAAAAAACTACTACATATACCTATAGTCTACATATGGCATACATAAGTACAAATATTTAACCCGTAAGTGCACATAAATTACAATGAAAGCTTTTGCAAACAAATTTTCCTAAGTAAGGAGTGATAAATGTGTGTGTGTGTGTGTGTATGTACGATTGTATGAATCAAAGTACAAATGTGTAAGCATACAAATTATATACACAAATCGTATGTAAATACATAACATGTAGATATCTAGATATAGTATGTAGGTAGGTAGGTGTAATAAAGTAGGTAGTGCAGAACTTGAGTACTTTTTGGTATAAATAAATAATAAATTTAAATAATTTACAAGAAGAAAATTGCCAATAAAAAGGGAAGAATGAAAATCGTTCAAGAATGTAGCACTTCAGGCACGGTAGTGGTGGATGGGGGTGGTAGCAACGGGAAATGGACACAACTATGCACCTACTTATAAACATATCTACATATGCACATAAGTAACAGCGAGGTGTTTACTCAGATATGTTTTTAGTTGTGTATTCACAATTACATATGTATGTATGTATGTATGTAGGTACATACATAAGTACGTGAGATTTATAGGTAAGTATTTGTGAGTGTTTGCATTGATGACTGCGCATCCAAGTACAAGTTTCTCTGCGCTACTTGTAAGGAGAAATCTAAGTGAATTGTTTAGCTGCATTCAAACATACAAATATATGGAATATATATAGAATATATGTATGTATTTATTTAAGTATGTGCACTGCACTTTTATTTGTTGTTTGTTGTTGCACCAAAAGTACAGCTACAACAAGCTAATTACAGTTTTTACACAATAATTGGCAAAATGCCATTGAGAAACGGGGTAAAAGTTGATTGTGTTCGTGTTTGGTGGTAGGTGCTAGTAAATACATATCTATCTACATATACTACTTATGTATATATACATATTTGCGTAAATATCTACTCACATCAGAGAACCGTTGGGAATAGTTGAGATTCTCGCATAAATTAAGAACAAAGATTGGTTTGATTGGAGTGTGAGAAGTAAGTCGTTTACGAAACACATTACATCTGCGCACCTAAAGCAACTAGCTGTTACGAAAGTAGTTGGTTGTAAACTAGTCAGAAACTAGTTAGTTTATATATAATAAATTTACTTCTGGCAACCTTCTGCAACTAGCTGTTTCGAAACTGGTTGGTTGCAAACTAGTCGCAAACTAGTTACTTAATATATAATAAATTTACCTCTGCACACCTTTTGCAACTGGCTTTTCGAAACTGGTTGGTTGCAAACTAGTCGGAAACTAGTTAGTTTATATATAATAAATTTACCTTTTCACACCTTGTGCAACTAGCTGCCTCGAAACTAGTTAGTTAATATATAATAAATTTACCTCTGCGCACCTTCTGCAACTAGCTATTTCGAAGCTGGTTGCTTGCAAACTAGTCGGAAACTAGTTAGTTCATATATATAAAGAATTTTCCTCTTCGCACCTAGAAACTAGTTAATTCCAAACTGGTCGAAAACAGTTATCTCTGTTATTAGAAGGAAACTAGCAATGTTCTATGTTGACCCAGATTTTCGTTGCGGTCAAATAAGCTAACTGCAAACCCCCAAATTCAGACCATACATACATTCATACACACTACGCCGAGTATGACCCGAAAACTTAGCACACACACACGCACACTCGATCAAAAACAATCGCAAAAGCCAATAAATTAAGATACATACTTATATGTATGTATGTAAGTAAATATATACTATAAAGACGATGAACTGCATTAAGTTAAAAAGTAAATAAATAAAGCAATAATAATAAGCAGCACCAAATTTCAATATGGATTTACGTGCGCACTTTGCGTAAACTAACGTAACTATTGATTTTAGCAAATTTTGAGTTTAGTGCAGTAAATTCTGATTTTTGACAAACAAAATGTACTTTAATTCTGATGAATTCCCAAGACACAGCCGTGAATGATTATTAAATAAGAAATATTGCACAAAAACCAAGAAATGTAACGCTTGACAGGTAAAAAGTGCAAAGTTTATTCGTCGAACAAAAAATATTGAATTAAGTAGTAATATAAACTTATTCCTTAAAAAAGGCAAATAAACAAACCGTCTAAAGCGGGCCACAAACATGCAACAGATCATAGCAATCAAAGAAATAGAAAAACAAACATTTTTGTCTACTTTCAATCTTTGCAAACCACGTCACAAATACGTCCATCTTTTGAAATTTCAACCGATTTTTACGATTTGTTGCGTGTTCGCGGGTCGCTCAAGACTAAGTTTAGTAATAATTCTTTATAATCGAATACGATTTTTCGATGTTTTCATAGATGTTTTATGCTAATTTGAAACAAACGAACGGAAATTACAAAAATTGCCCGACAAGTTCGTAAAAATTTATTAGATGAATCTCAATAGAGGATAAAAGTTTGTGACGTTTTAAGTTTTTTAATATTCCCTAAATATCTAGTAAGAAATTAGCCATAAACAAGGATTGTTTGTTTGTAGAATATAATTGAGAAAATTAATTATTAATGACTACAGGAAAGGTTTATAGCAAAAAAAATTATTCAATTGCATTAAAAATATATTAAAAACATATCATCGTAAAAGGAGCCGTGGAAAATCATTAGCGAGTATGATGTTCCAAAGCTAAAAAAAAATAACTAAATAGTCAAAACATTACAATGCGTTGCTATTATTGTGCACACTGGTGTAAATGTCTACAAACTGCAAATAGGTAATGCAATAGGCCGCCGCGGCCGCCGTAGCCGAATGGGTTGGTGCGTGATTACCATTCGGAATTCACAGAGAGAACGTAGGTTCGAATCTCGGTGAAACCAAAATTAATAAAAACATTTTTCACCACAAATAGGAGGAGCTCGGCCAAACACCCAAAAAGGGCATACGCGCCAAGGCATGAAATTTGAAAGGCATTGCCAATATCGCTTACATAGTTCTCTAGAAAATAGCGAGTCCCTCCATTGAATTTAGGATGTCAACGATTTTTAGGCAATCAATCGTAATGGGAGCCTATTCGATAATGTTTCAATCGATAATTCACACAAAAGAAATCTATTACAGAAAAGGCTTTCGAAGCTAATCTAGCAAATCAATTATAACGTCTTAAGAATTTCACCTTATTTTGATTCCTCATTGCCTTTAATGACCTGAGCTCCAGGAACTAGGTTATAATATATGTAAGTATTGAGTTGAGTAGTGAATCAGGCGGCAATGAAAGAATTTGAACGGCGGCAATGAAAAAATGTGAGGCTAAAGCGATACTTCATGGTTGGTAAGTATTCTGAACTGACATTAGAGAGGCTATTAGTACCTAAAGCACACATCTCTCTGATACGTTTATAAAAACTTCCCTAAGATGACTGCCACCCAAATAATATATGCGATAATTTAATATTATCAGCGATCAATTCCCTGTTCCTCTTTCAGGAAGTAACAGGACAAAAGATATCACTTACGGAATTTCGGAGACAATTGGTAAATGGACTGACACACCAAGTAGGTGAACGAGTTCCAATTCGGGATTGAAAAATTATTCGTACATTACAGAAAAAGGAAGGTGGGTCAAGAAGTGGAAGAGTCTAAGAATGTCAAAAATTTAAGAAAATGAAAGTTGTTACCCTTTGTTACATCTGTAAATCCCACGCACACTCTTGCTTAGAATGCATCAATAAAACTCATATAAAGCATATTTCACTACATTCAATCTGGTTACATTTATATTTTAACTTTAATACTGTCGAAATGTGTAACGATGGCCCCCAGTGACCGGAGCCGGACACAGGGAAAGATCAGCGCCGGCCCCCAGTGACTTACATCCCCTATTGGGTAATTGATGAACGATGTAGAAAAATAGAACAAGCCTCTAAAGCAGCTGTCGTTTTTGGACAACCAAACGATGAATCGCGTTAGGAAAACTTTATCAACTAGCATTCTTAAATCGTGAACAAGCTTGCAGAGGTAGGGTTTTTAAGGAAGAAGAAATGAATTCATTCTACAAATGTGTCCTACTGTAAAAGAAGGTAGGTAAATCAAATGCATTGCCTTTAAGGGGACAGATGCCTGTACAATTTTATTTATTTATTTTATTTTATTTATTATTAAAGTCAAAACATACAACCATAGGTTATTTTTACAATGATTGACCTTAAGAATAGTTTACATAAAATGATTAACAGTAAAATCAAAATTAAAATTAAAATTACAGATAGTAGTAAGGAAGTATAAGTTGGTATTAAAAGGAAAGTAAGGTAAAAATAGTAGTAGTAGGAGTAGGGATTGATAAGAAGAGATTTAAATAATGTGGATCCATTTGAGTACATTCAGCAATTTTCGGCAAGATAGCGAAGCAATTTATTTTTGAAACACGAGCTTTCTTTTATACGTTCAATTTTTTAAGGTAAGGTATTCCAAAGACGGACAGAGAACACAAAGTATTGACGTTCAGTCACCTAACAACTGTATTTCATCGGGACTAAGTTTAACGAACGGCAGGACTTTGAAGGCATAAGTCGATCTTTGAGGTATCTGGGTTTCTGAGTGTTTATGATCTTGTGGAGTAAAACTAAATATTTAAACCTAAGCAAGTCATAAAAGGATACGGAAGCAATTTTTTTCGCAAATACAGAAATATGGTCATAACGTTTTTTACAGTACACGTATCTTGCAATGTTGTTGTACAAAACATTAAGCTTACTACGACACACACTATCTTAAGGAGCATAAATTTTTTTTTTTTTTTTCATAAAATGTTAATATAATCCTTTAAGAATGTCAAAAAATTGTTAGAACGTAAATTTAAGTATTTCTTATATTATAGATCATAAACCGTGACGACTTTATTCTTTGCGTTCGAGCGCTGGGAAAGGTATAGTTACGTTGTATTCAAACTTTACTTTGAAACAAACAAACTTGGAAACAAAAAAAAAAAAAAAGAAAAAAAAACTTCATCATCATTTCACGAGATAGTGGTATTAAAACGGTGCTGGTCACTAATTAGGAGCATTTCAGCTAAGGAATGTTCAACCACCTGAACAACAACAACAACATATTTTTCGAATGCGCGTGCACAATAACTCGAAAATTTGTTGACCGATCTGCCTGAAATTTTTCACACACCTTTTTTATGATATTACTTTCTATGTGAAAAATAATTTTTTCTAAGTACAAAGAGTAGGAAAATTCGCCCCAAAATTCATTTTTTTAAGCATTTTATTCCTCGAATTTTTTTGCCCCCATTTTTTTTTAATTCATATAGAAATTATGTCTTTAATAAACAAAAAATTGTTTGGCTTTTTGTATTCAGGTCACTGACGCCGATGCTACAATGCCCGCTGATTGAGAAGCCACGCTGCGACCTTCCTGGAAGAATTGACTGTACATCCACCATTTAAATGATTAAAATAAACAAATATATATATTATTTTAATGTATAAATAACCTCTATGCCAATTTTGAACAAAATATATTGGCTTCTTCATTTTGAATAATTTTAATGAAAATCAGGGAAAATATGGCCGTTTACAGGTATCTGTCCCCTTAAGCGGTGTCGTCTATGCGATTATTCCGAATTGGGCTCTTTAAAATGTATACGAGTTTTACTATCCTTCTTCTTCACTTGAATTATCAGAAACCCTTGTGTTACTAGATCAAATAAGGTTGCATTAACAACCATTTTCTTCCATAAAATTGATCTAATCAAGTGAAACGGACGGTACGTCTCCCATACTGAAAGCATGTCGGTAAATGCCGACCCTCTCGATAGTAGAGGCCCTGAGGAACAGCATACGCCAACATTGCCATATTTATGCACTCGAAGGAACAAACAACAGAAGAACAAAAGGAAAAATTAAACAGATAGACAGGCAATGTCATAAATAAATGCAATAGAGCAAAGGGAAAACAGGCCTAGATAAGTTCAAATTGCTAAAAAAAATTTAAAACAAGAAGAGTCATGAGAAAATTTATGTGAGAAACATAATAATAAAATAAAAATTGAAGTCATGTGTAGCCTAGAGAAACCGTGACGCCAACGATATTGATGCGACAACAATTGGCCAACAGATGTTGCAATGAGCAGCAATATGATGCCACATCGAAGGCAGATAAGTCACATATTTACTTACACATACACACACACACATATATGCATATATAGAGAAGCTGTTGGTTTTTATGGCGAAAATGCAAAATACGAAGGAGAATGAATATTTATAAGAAAACATGAAAAAAATAAAAAAAACGACCTAAACCTTTTTATGCAATCAGATTGAAATTCGCAGCAAAACAACTGCATAAGTATACATACATACATACGCACATACTCGTATAATACAAGAACAACAAGTAATGCAATAATCCGCGAATAAATGTTTGGCGTTTCGCTCAAGTGCATTTTTATTTGATTTCTTAGCGCATTAGGGTGGTGCACAAACAAGTAAAAACACAAATACTGGTATCTCTCTCCGATATGGACAATTCTATCAATAAGAAACAAATATTCAGTAGTTTAAATTTTTTGTGGGTCACCCTAATGTGCAAAGCTAGAAAAATATGCACTTGAGAATTATTATATTATTGCGAATTAAAAAAGTAGCGCGCAATGCAGCTGCAAGATTGGGGAATCGAGAGACACAAGAGGTGAATTTTTGAAATTATTTTTTTTTCGTTTCTAAAGGAAGTAGTAAAAAATATGCGTACATTTGTATTCATACGAGAAGAGGCGATTGAGTGATAAGTGCCGCCGTTGTTGGTAGGAGTTATTAAAATTATTTGTTGTTCACAATACACACATACACATATCGTCAAAATAATTAATAAATATTTTAATTTAATTCTAATTAATAACAATTTGTACAAGACTTATAAAAATTCGTAACATTTTCATCATTATTTCAAACTCACCAATCAGAAAGAACGATATTTGATTTTTATAAGCAGAAAATGCACAACACCGTCACAAAAAAAAAAAATATGAAAAATCAACAGGATTTTTTAGCAACTTCAAACTTGCATTTTATTGTTCTGAAATTTAATAAGCTTTAAAACCTTCTACCAAACTCCATACCTAGAGATTCTAGAATTAAAAATCGATGAAACGTGAAGATACAAAGGTTGTGAAATTGATCTAATTTTTGGTGCGCGTATGTGGGGCAAGGCAAAATGCGTCGAGTGTACACGTCTAAAAACTTCATTGCTTCGATTCTGATGAAATTTGGTGAATATGTTCCACTTTACAGTCTAAAAGGTGTTGTGCAGAAAAGGGCGAGGAAATTTTTAGTGGTTGCCGAGATAAAAGGGTTTAAAATGTTCACATTTTTTCACAAACATTTCATTTTTAAATTGTGAGTGATTTTTGTTTTTTGTCGGGACAGACTAGCAAGTATAGCACTTAGTCAACAGTAAGTCTATTATACTACACTCGGATTCCCTCTTTAATTTTCTTTAAATCTACCCGATCTCCGCAGAAATCTGAGTAGACCTTGTGGAGCCAATGTCGTCGCTTCTTAACACATCAGTGCCAAAGACCTCAAACCTAACTCGAGCGAAGGCGGGGCAGACGCACAGGAAGTGGCCCGCCGTCTTATCCTCTTCACAAGCTGGGCAGAGTACATCGTCTGAGATGCCCAACCTTTCCATGTGCTTCGCCCACAGAAAGTGGCCCGCCATCAGTCCAACCAGCCTCCTACAGTTCCGTCTGCTTAACAGTCGATCGGATGACAGGTAACATCAGTTTAGTCCACCTGCAGCCTGCTAAGCTTGCTTGTGCGTTGTAGTAACCTATTTGCTAATCGTGACTTTGATAGCTGCAGAAGGGAGTGGCAAAATGGGCTCTGGGCCAAAGAAGTCTCGTTACCCACGATATCCACGTGTCCCGGGACCCATGTTAGCATCAGGCTATTATGTCTACCGCCATAATTCAGCCTCGATTTACAGGACTTGACTACCCTTGATGTGGTTGGAGGGCTGTCTAAGGCCATACGCGCAGCTTGGCTGTCGCTGCAGACACATCTGCCTCTCCATCGCTTTTCCACAACAAAGTTCATCGCTTCTTGAACCGCATACACCTCCGCTTGAAACACAGGTGCATGCATTCCAAGAACAAAGTGCAGTTTTGTCCCACTGGATTCCACGTAGACCCCAGAGCCGGAGATATGCTCGGTCCTGGATCCATCCGTAAAAATGCGAAAGCAGTGTTTGCCGGGCTCATTTTCTGAGTTTTCCCACAACTGAGCCTCTGGTAGCACTACACTGTATCTCTTTTCAAGTACGACTCTTGATGTCATGGAATCAAGGGGCATGGCAAGGATCGTTGGATCGAAGTCCATGCCTAATCTGTTGCCCAATGCCGTACAATTACTATTGTGTTTCAGCCTGCAGATGGCCTTCAAGGGCTCTCCTTGGATGAAAGCATCAAGTGGTGGTACAACAATCAGAGCATCTAGTGCCGGGCCTAAAATAGACGGAAAAGCTCCGGTGCAACAGATGGCCACAGTGCGTTGTAGTCTCGATAAGGCCCTCCTGACTCCCACTAGAGAGAGTCTACTCATCCAGACCACTGATGCCTAGGTCTTATCATGGGCGTGTAGATCCATAGCACCTTGCTAGGAGAAAAACTCCACGTTTTCCCAAACACACCCTTGCACCGCCAGAAAGCTGGCAGTGCTTTGGATGCCTTTGTTTCAACATGTGATTTCCAACGAAGCTCACTATCGAGGATTACTCCAAGATATTTGATTTCTTTGGATAGCTGCATTGTGACTCCTTTTTGCTTAGGCAAAACAAGTCCATCAAGTGAATAACATGTCCCCCTAAGATAAAACAAAATAAATGTTTTCTATAAGATTCAAAGGTCTTTGAAAAGCTCCTTTTTAAGCGCATTGAGCTCATATTGAGGCAGATAAATGTAATACCTCTGCACCAGTTTGATTTTAGAAGTAATCATTCGACTATAGAACAAATCCACAAAATAAAGGACGATATAGACAAAAGACAAATGTGTGCAGTTTTATATCTTGACGTGGCAAGGGCCTTTTTGTCAAAGTTTGGCATCGTTCTTACGGAAGTCGGTTTTACGATACCAGAATGACCGGGCAAACATTGCCACTCTAACAGCCGTAAGACAATACTGACATGTAAGGGCAAAATTTATGCTGCTACAGCAACAAAATTTTGGCATACTTGTCTGCTGGCTAAGTTGAAAACTTGGTTGCCAATGACTACAATCTACTATCTGGAAAAGCTACATAGAGGGCAGAAGATTCCTTGTAAAGTTCAACGATGCTTGCTCTGATACACAGCCAAGAAGCAACAGCATAATTACTGCCCAATACAGTACTAAAGACACACCACTCAAAAACTGCAACCACAGCCAAACAAATTACTTTACTGGTTTAAAAAGTGAAAAATCGATATTAAAAGTGACAAGACGGTCCACATTCCGGTAGCAATAAAGAGTGTATGGCACGTCCTTTTGAATATGTAATACTGGCATGCATATATACACCAAGTCCACATATCTAGGAATCACCAACGACGCAAAGCTCAATTGGAAAACCCATAACATTGAAAAACGACATGAGATTAAAAATCATCTTAATCGGATAATCTCAACAAAGTTAATTACATTTTTCCAAATATTGAATTACTCTGCCTACCTCTTACTAACTTATTTTCATTGAAACTTACATTTATTTATGTTGTGAACTCCTGCCAATTTCTTCGCAATTCCAAGACCTTGGTATGAGCGACAGAAATGCCAGAACATTTTTTCTGAAGCCTTTAAATCTTACTGAGAAGATTTATTCTACATATACATCGAGTTATTTTCTATTTTTAAGTTAAAAGAAATCAACACAGTATCGTTTGCTACGAGGTCTTCAGAAATTAAGACGGAAAGGTGCATTCAACACTTCTTGACCAAAATACTTACACTACAAAAAACATTAAATTTCTGGCGCAGTCTCAATGCGAAGACTGGCTGAATATGCATAAAAATTGGAGTGACTTAAGAACCTGGAAATATAGGTTAGGCTATGTGATTGGACATGAGAAGGCTCACTTCGACAAGAAAACAAGGCCATCTATCCCTTTTGATACTATGCCAAGGGAGAAAGGGAGAGAAAAGCAGAAAAACAAAAAAAGAGGTTGAGGGTTACGAAAAAGATCGAGTGATTACGGTTGTGTTAATCGCTCGCTTTATATTACTAATGAAATTCAGCTGGTGTGTAATGTCTAAGACTTAGCCACGTGAGAGCAGGACAGCTGAGCCGAAAGTGTTGAGATAATTCCTCCTCAATCCACAGACAATTGCAGCTCGCTACTCATGAAATTCATCAGGTGTGTGATTATTAAACCTGCTATATCTGCAGGTGTAGCAAAAAAATCAGACCCAAGATATCTGCATCTTAGCACGGCGAGCACAGGACATCTGGAGAATTGCACCTCATTCTCCAAGCAGCTGCCGCAGAAAGGACTTGAAGCAATCCCAAGCCTCATTGCATGGATGCCTAACGGACAATGCTCGGTAAGGATGCCCACAAAATTCAAGAGCTGCGTCTTTGTTAGCCTTAGAAGTGCAGAACTCGAAGTGATGCCAAGTTTCACTACATGGAAGCCAAACAGATAGTGTTTTTTCGAAAGGTCACTCACAAAATTCAAGAGCTGCGGCTTTTTTCGCCATAGAAATTACCTCGGCCGCCTTCGATACATTCCAGAAGCCCAGCAGGATCTCGCGACTCTGAAAGCGAGATGATCTTGCCCAACGTTGGCTAAGTTGACGCGAAGCTCACATTTCTGGGCGAACACACAGGTGGTAAAGTAAGTCCCAATCCTTTCCTTTTACGGGGCAAATAACTCGCAGGTACATGGAAAAACAGAATTACGGAAATCTTTCCTGAGCATCATAAATGCTCGCTGTGACTTAAGAGTGAATTCTTTACGACTAATCCGTCTCACTTAGTGTATCAGAAATTCGTCTAGAAGTTTACATATCACTCATCGCATCAAAACCTTGGTGGTGCCAAAAAGTGGGTAATAAATTTCTATTAATAATGTCTCGAAGTGAAAGATTAAATTCAAATGTGAAATTTGTTTTCGATTTAATGATTATATCAGCGCTGCGCTCAACACCCAGCACCTCCACCCCTTAAGACCGCGAAAAGTTGTTAGAACAAAGTAATTTCGTACAAGTTTTTCGCCACGAACAAAAAATAAAAAATTTGAACTTTTCGCAAACAACTTTCCAATGAAATTACATTGGTTTCATTTACTCTGCGAGTACAGCCAAAAGCAATTTAAGATTCCATAGAACTCGCTGATGGAAATGACAGGAGGCGCATGGCTGGCAGAGATGTGGCGACTAAACGACCAAACGCGAGACATGCAAAGAATGAAGCAAGGAACTGCCAGCCAGGCTGTCGAATCGGTTAGGCTGTTAGGTAAAAGGTAGTGTTTGTGACTTTTGGCGGTGAGTGTTGCTGAAATGCGCATGCCATGCCGCCTTCCCCTCCTTCAACAAGTGCAACATTACTAATATGGGAAACAGATAAACTGCTCACCAGCGAACTAGGCACTTTTCAGTGGAGTGTCTGCATACATGCCACGATGTAGACTGCGCGCTGTAGCCCTGCCTATCCGCGCGCGGCGGCTGTTGCTGCTGTCATTTTGCCGCCGTCCGCCGTTGGCACTTTTGTGTGAATTATTTTTCACGTCATCTCATTTCAGCCCACTTTCTTTGCTTGCCGCATACTCATGGCTTGCCTTGCCCGTCTTCCTTTTCGCTGCCAAACTTATTTTCTTACAATTCAATTCGTTGCGTTTACCGGTCGCAGCACAGGGTTGGCTGTGTGCATCTCCTTGCCGTTGCATGCGTCGCGTCGTTGAGTGCGCGCGCATTGTTAATTGAATTTATTCGCACACTTTGGTTAATTAGTTTCAGTCAAGTGCATATCATGACTATAGTTTTGGGTCGTTCAAAATGTTTTTTCTTTGAATTTAAATTTTCATTTAATTTTTCTTTTTTTTGGTTCTTTTCTGTTTGTGTGTTCTGTAGAAATTCATTTTCTTGTATTTTCGTTGCATTATTCTTGCTCAATTGTTCTCAATGCCTGCACCCTTTTTTTGTGCTTCTTGTTCTCTCTTCGTCACTGTTTTTGCATGCAGCAACTGCTGCCACACAGTTGAAAAATTCGCGCAAAGGTGTCACTCACTCACTAACTTCTGCTATTCCGCTTGACGGTCGTCAATATTGTCGCCGTTTGTCTAATTAAAAATCCATGAGCCTGCTGCTGCGCCATACCCGCTGCTGCTTGCTAAACTTGTTACAGGTACTCGCCGTTAAAACAGAAAAAAATACATTTAAATAAAAATAACAAAAAAAAATCCATCTATTGTTAAATAAATTTGCTTTCAGATATATGCGCCAATAAGTACATTATAATAAGCATTGTGTATCTGGGCCTTGGCAAAACGTCAACATGCCCATTGCCCCGCCTCAGACACCATTTTTCGTCGCTGGCTTGTTGCATTGTCGTCTGTAAACTTTACAGTCGACTTGTCGTCTCCACGTCCGTCCGTCCAACTGTACGTGAGCCACTTTGTCTTCATTTGCAGATTTTCACTATTATTACAATATTATTTTTTTTGTTGCCGTCTGCGAGCTTGCATTGCCCACCCATAATAATTTGTTATTATTGCACCTCATCTCGCAAAGTCAGGCAGCAACCAGTCAGTTGCTCGGTCGCTGGGTTCTTGCGAAATTTTGTTTATGAAGAAATATAAATAAATATATGAAAATGCATTTGACTTAGTTAGACATTTAGTGGCGCATAAAAGTGTGTAAGTACTTGCGAGTACTTGCGCAACAACAAAGCAGATTTCGCAACTAATATTATGAAGGGTGTTTCAACAGTTTAGGCAAGATTTGATATTTGCGCCATTTGTGCGATAAATGAAAAAATCATCACCACCGCTGGCAGATCTTCTTCTAATTAGCTTCACAGTTTGTGGTGGACCATAGATTAGGTTAGGTTATGTTAGCCAGGTTGCTTGTCTAAAACAAGATACTCGGTGGCCGGCCCTAAGGCCCATTGTGAAAACTTGCATTTGATTTCCTGGCACTAAGTTGCTTAAATCACTTGGATCTTTATAAGAAGTTAACTAGTCCCGCCAGTGAGACATTTTGCAAATTTCTCATGTCCTGAAAGAAATAATCGCCAAGATAGTTGGTGCGGCTGCTTTGAAGTGCAGGACATTCACAGAGGAGGTCTTGTAGCGACTCAATTTCTTCTTTAACTCCACAGCTTCTGAAGAAGTCATTGTGAGATACACCCATTCTACTGGCTAGGGCTAGACCTTGCAGTTAGCAGTCATAGACTACCTTCTATTGGTTTCCGCGATTACGCTCAGGTAAATCACAGTGTATAATTCGTTTAGAGCAATGGTTATGGCCTCTACCAATCGCTGAAGGTCAAGTTCAGAATCTTTCCTTGCACACTCCTTGCACACCATAGTTTCATTAACAATCTTCCTCCAGTTAACTCTCTTTCTCTCTTTCTTGCTACATTTTTCCAATTCAGTTACAACTTTCATCACTTTCAAGTCCGCTTGGACGTCATCAAGCAAACTCGTTCTTGGTCGGCCTCTTTTTCTTCCTCCTATTGCACGTAAAATAAACGCTTTATGGAATTGTTTTATTTGGCATTCTTATAATGTGGCCAAACCATCTAATCTTGGCAGTTCAACACAGAAAATCTACTCAGAGCAGAAATTTAAACTCTTCAGACTCTCGGTACTCACACAGGGGCGCTCAAAAGCAGTGCGACTTTTTGTTGAGTTTTAAATATTAATATATCCTTTATTTAATTTTATACAATTTTTTTTTATAAAAATATAGTTTCCACTACAACGAAAAACATATAAATAAATCAAACTTTGCACGCAATTAAAAAAAAAATCAAAGCGAAAATTCAAATTTGTTTTGACAGAATTATTAGAAAAATTCTGGGTATGCGTTTTGTAGCCCATTCAATTTTGGTTTTAATGTTGAGCAAGTTTTGCACAAAATTGGTATTGGTTCTCAATAATTTGATTTGTCGCGGGGTTCTGCAGTTTTTTCCATATATCGAATGATTCCATTTTTTTTTTCAATACGAATTATTAACCACCTTAAATTTGTACAAATATTATAGCCAAATTGAACAGGTTACTAAACTCCATACCTAGTTAAAAAAAAAAAATCTGGAAAAAAAAGTCAAAATTTTTTTTTTTTAATTTGTTGGATATTTTTAAATTTCCTACAAAGCCTGATTACTTGAGTTATTTAGTTTTTTATAGGCTGAACTATATTTTATAAAAAAAAAATTATTAAAAATAAATAAAAAGTAAAACCTTTGCAAAATGGCGATCTGCTATTATTGTTTATTATTTTTTCTCTAACAGCCAAATTTAAACAAAAATGTTGTACAAGTTTGAGAGCGAATGATGAGAAATATAACTACTTTCGGCTTTTGGATACAAATCTTTCCCGTTTTGCGCATTCTCGAAACTCACGTTAGCTTATTGTTTGGGCCTGAAAGGGTTAAGGGAGGCCAAGAAGGTAATTACTATAATATTTTGAAGACTTTTGTTAGTATTACAATTTTTTTTTATTTGACATTTTTTTTAGTTGGCACTTTCAATTAAATCGATATCTTTACCTCAAAGAGACTTTCAAGCCCCCAAATTGCTGAAAAGATTTGTCGAAGCCTAAATGTTGTGGATCTTTACGTAAACTAAAGTGCCTGCTATGGTAAGAACTACAAAGGCAGAATTGCGATGGCTTTGATACCGAAGGAAACCCGCAAAGTTCTTAGGATCGTATCGAATTCCGCCCTTCCAACAGCAAAAACGATAGAAATGGCAAATGTTGCATCCAGCAAATCTACTGTTCTATCGAGGAGCTATTCTAAAAAGCACCACATTTGAAGCACAAAAAATGACAAACAAAAAACCACCTTTGAATAAATTTCGCAAAGAACGCCGCTTCGATTGTGCAACGGACCACAGGGCTGGAGCTCTGTTACAAATAACGATCCCTGTGAATGGAAAAAGTAGTATTTAGTGACGAAAAGAAGTTCAATACAGGATGGAAATCAATATTTTCTGTGAAAAAAGTACCCGTAATGTGTTAATAACATTAAAAGAAAATGGTCCAAACATCCATTGAAACTTATTTAATACCTTTCAAAGTCAAATCTACACATATTTCAACGCTTCTGGAGATCTTCAAAGTAATTTTCACACACTAAATCGTCTTTAGCTCGCTTAAGTCACCTCCAAATGCATCCCGCGAAGTGGTAACTAAAGATATGGGAGCAGGAAAGGTCTGACAGGGTCATAACTGGTGAATTGCGGCGACGAAGAAACCACTGGTCCTTTTTCTATAGCTGCGGCCTCTTGCGACGCATACTTCGTCCTTTCAAAGCGCTCACATAACAATCCTTCTACACTATTGGGGCTTGTGGAAGAAGTTCAAAGTGGACCACAACAAAACGGCAACAGTTTCTAAAATCGAGCTTTTGAAGTTTTTTTGTATTTCGGCTCATTTGAGAAGCGCCATTTCAACGAGTGTGGATTCGTTTCGAACTCATACGCCAAACACCTGTTTCGTGACCGGCATCCCTTGTTAGATGTTTGGCTGAGCTTGCCGGATCTGCAGTTTAATGCAGCCTCCAAGCTGTAACTTTTTATGATGATTGCACATGGTTTTTATAAGAAGCTTTTTCTTGGCGAAAATGCACTCGAGGGTTTGCCATTGCCTACTGATAAGTCAACAGTACACCTACTTAGTTACCGGTCGGAATGTGACGCTATTCTTGCAAAAAGAAAAACAATCCGATCTCTCGGCACAAACCCCATTCGGCTCATACTATCCCAGAGCCATTCATTGGTTAAAAGAGGTTAGATGGGCTTATATAAAAAATGGAAAACGCAGACGATGACAGACAACACAGTTCCATTAACATGATAAAATGTCTTCCTTCCTCATCACTACATCTTATTAAATTATCCCGATCTTTTAGCGTATATAATCAATCTAATAACGAAACCAAGCTTGAGTAGTCAAGATCTACGAAGAAGTAGCCTCCTTAGACGTCTGAGCACACACATACATTCTTTGGTATGTGCCACATTCGTGTGGGAAGTGCTGATTCTGCCTGCTTCTTATTTCAGAAATTGTTCGGTAAAATGTTGCTAGATTAGGCTGGGTTGAACTTGGTTGATCCTATAGAAACCGGACTTGGCTGATCCTATGGACCAGAAATTGATCCATAGTGATAGGCTGCTAATGTTTTGATCTGCCGCCTTTGTAAGGTTGAAAATGATGTAGTACCTAACCAGCTACGTAGTATAAAGATTTTTATCTGGTCCGGATATGATATCCATAACATTTCGATACAGCTTGAGAACGGCTTCTGGCATGATTCTAGTGATCAATACAAACCGGAGAGTCAGAGCTCCTGGGATTTAACGAGAATTAATTTTTTGCTTTGAGGTTTTCTGAAAGTTGAAATTTACGGCAACAAGGGTAAAACTATTCACAACTTGGAGCAGGAAATCGAGCGTCACACATCAGTCGGATATCTTCACAGTTAGGCATACTGATATTACTTAGGTGATCTGATCTGATGTGAGCTTCTACTTGAAATTCTATTTTAAACAAACTCTGCCTATGCCCTATACTTTGTGAAGCAATCAAAAAAGAAAGCAAAATTTTTGATTAGTTAATTTGTTTTTTTTTTTAATTACTTCGTGCCTGCATTTTGTAACACCCTTTACAAGTATTATACATAAGCATTTGCGCCAGTTGTTCATTCACTCAGCCAGTTAGGCAGCGAGTCTAGTCAAGGAAACTTTTCTATTGTAATTAAATTAGCAAATAAGTTCAATTTTTCACAAATGTATTGTAATGAACGCAAAATAAGGAATTGTAAATTTCAAAGAGTATGAAATAATTAGGTTGTTAAGCAAAACAAACAAAAAAATGCTTCCACGTCAATGCGAAAAATTGCAACTATAGCTGTGCTGTGAATGCATATCTATAAGTAAGTAAGTTTTCATGTACCTTTTACGTAATTGAATTTTTAGTACGTGGCCCTTGGTTAGTCTTATATTTAAATACCAAGAATGTCTATAAAATCGAGACAAAAAAATTTGTATGAAAAATAGGCGCACATGAAAGGGAAGAAAATGATTGCTTCACATATTTGATATGATATATTCCTACTACTGCTGCTCGAAATATTAGTTGAGGCCGCTGCTACATCATTAACGATGCTGTAGTCCGTTGCTACGCTGATTATCCACAAATGATTCCAACAATTAGGACGAATAACATTCGAGCCATTTAAGATCTAAGAATTAAAAACTATCAAGAAAAAGTTGAGTGATAATTGGGTTGAAAGATTGAGCTACTACGACATAGATGCACTTTTAAGTAAGTTTTTTGAAATATTGGGATTGTTTACTACTTTTAATAAATGCTGAAAATGAGGAAATTTTGTTTTATTTTCAAAACAAAAAAATAATAATAAAGAAATATATATAATATTATTATATTTTGGAAATCCGAGCTTGTATGGAGAAAAGGCGGACACCTCATATAAAAAAATTGTAAAAAATCACCAGTATTTTGTAGTCATTTCAAATTTACACTTTCAATGGGCTAAAGGTAAAATTGCATACTCAGAAAATTCCTCAAATTCTGATTAAAAAGTTGTCACTTTTGATGAAAATTAAAAAAAAAAAAATTCAATTAAAAACTTTGCGTTATTTAAATTTAATTCACTTATTAACTATATTTTTATAAGCAACATAGCAAAGTCTTTATTATTTTGCAATGACGTGTATATGAGCAGAAATCGTAGCCAAGCAAGTTCACTGAAAATACTTCCCATTCAATAGGTTTAGTGACCTGAAAAAAGAGCAAAAATGCAGTTCGCAACAAAGTGCGTTGATTGAAGGCTCCACATGCTTTAAATTTGCTATTCAATTATTAATATTGAAAAGTTATGCTAACTGTTGTTTATGTGACACAAAATCAAAGACTTAATCGGTGTTCATGGCACAAAACCTACGTCAGCTCGAACTATACATTCTGTGAAAAAAGTACCGATAATTTATAACTGAAAAAACCCATTTAAAGAGATTGTAAAATTTAAATTTAAAACAAGGTTAGAAGGAAGCAGCAAATTTAAGGGGATTTGTAAAATTTAAAAAAAAAAAACTTCATTAATAAAACTAAGTAAAGAATAAAAAAAAATCTCGAATGAAGAATAAAAGCACAAGAAAAAGTTAAGAAAAAAAAAATTAGGAAAAAAAACAATAATGAATAAATAAATAATATTGAATAAAAACAGTAATGAATAAAAAAATGACTGGAAAAGAAATCATAAAACGAAAGATAAAGAATAACCAAAAAAAACCACAAATGAATTCATAAAAAAATTATTAAAAAAAAAAAATTCATACAAGAAACTATAGCAAATAAAATATTTAGAATTAAATAAAAAATTAAGATTAAAAATTTTAAAAAAATTTGAACAAAACAGACTGAAGATAAAAACCAAATCACGAATAAAGAATGAAAAAAAGATTAAAAAATAAAAAAAATTAAAGCTAAAAACAATTTAAGAATAAAAAAATTATGAATAAAAAAAAAATAATGAGTAAACAAATAAAGACCAGAAAAAAAAAAAATTGTGTTTAAAAAAGAAATAATAAGACGAATAAAAACAGAAATAAAAAAATAAACAAATAAATTTAAAAAAATAAGGAATAAAAAAATTTTTTTAAATAATAATGAAGACGAAAAAAATTATTAGGTGTGCAACTAAGTTCCCGCTGTTTGTGAATAGATGCCGCCAGCAGTGTGTGCTAGTCGATTCTAACATAATCTAAACGTCATAAACCAAGCTTCGACATATGGCAAACAAACTGCTTCGACACATTAGTGATTTTGTTTTGGCATCATATACTTTTGGTTTTGTGAAAATGTCTGATTTTGTGCCTAATAATCGTCATTTGCGGGAAGTGCTGATTTTCCTCTTTCATTCGAAAAAACCGGCAGATGAAGCGCATCGAGAGCTACAAAAAGCTTTTGGAGATGCTGCTTTAAGTGAAACATAGTGCCGAGATTGGTTCCGTCGCTTCAAAGACGATGATTTTAATGTTGACGACCGTCCACGTGAAGGAAGGACAAAAACCTTCGAATACGCTAAATTGAAGGCATTGCTCAATGAGGATCCGTGTCAAACGCAAGAAGAGCTTGCTTCAGTATTAGGAGTTACCCGCCAATCCATTTCCACGCGATTGCATGCTTTGGAAATGATTCAGATATAGGGGACTTGAGTACCTTATGTGTTAAAATCAAGGGATGTTGAACGTCGCTTTTTCGCCTGTAAACAACTGCTCCAGCGGCAAAAAAGGAAGGGTTTTCTTCATCACATCGTGACGGGTGATGAAAAATGGATTCATTACAGCAATCCAAAGAAAACAAAGTCATGGCGACTGCCCGGTCATGCTTCTACGTCGTCACCTCGGACGAATTTTCATGCTGCGAAGGTTATGCTATGTATTTGGTGATGTTATTTATTATGAACTGTTACAACTAAGCGAAACCATCACTGGGGATCCGAATCGACTTCAATTGATGCGATTGAGCCGAGCACTGCGCGAGAAGCGACCCCAATACCAGCAATTCCATTCATATGAAGACATCAAAAAATGGATTGATCCGTGGATAGCCTCAAAAGATTAACAGTTTTACCGGGACGGTACACGAGATGTACCAGAAAGATGGGAAAAAGTAGTAGCCAGTGATGGGCAATACTTGGAATGATTCACTTGTAACCATTTTTTCAGAATAAAGTTGTATTTTCATAAAAACAAACAGCGAGAACTAATCGCGCACCTAATAATAAAAAACAAAACAAAACAAGTGAATAAAAAAGTACGAATTAAATAAAAACTTAAGATTTAAAAATATAAAGGGGAAAAAGTTAATTAAAGAATAAAAAAATAACGAGCGAAAAAAGAAGGAAAAACATAGTGATTAAAAAAATGAAGAATAAAACAAAAAACAATAAAATCAAAAATAAAAGCAAACAAAGAAAGTAAAAAATAAAAATATAAAGTAACAAATAAAAAAATATCAAAGATTAAAATCAATTAATGAATAAAAAAATAAAAAATAAATAAATAATAATTAAAAAAAAAAATAATTAATTATTAAAAAAAAAATGATTAAAAAAATTATGAAGAAACAAAAATTTAATAAAAAATAGTGAATAAAAAAAAATAAAAAAAATAAAGAATACAAAAAATTATGGATATTAAAAAAATAAAAAATCAAAGGATAACTAAAAAATATTTTTTGAGCATTTGAGGGTCAAAATACTTCGAAAAAGTCCAGATTAGATTAGAAAACCTCATTAATTTTGCAAAATAATGTCGATTTATTTCATAAGGTTGTCATTGTGAACAAATCTCGGGCCAAGAACTCAACAAATAGCAGCGAAGAACCATCGGTTGCATGGATTCGGCTGATTTCTTTTATCTTTTCAAAACGTAAATTATCGAAATTTCATCTGTGCCGTGATTGGAGGACAATGATCTATACCTACGTATGTTTTTTTTTGGATATGAGACGTATTTACTGAACACAACTCCGGTGTCCAAAAATGCCCAACAGGTCACGTTTTTGAGAAAACTGGCGGTAAAAACGAACAAAATCGTGTTTGGAGGATTTTTACCCCTAGTTTTCTGCAAGTAAAAAAAAAAGGAATAAACGGTTTTGAAAAAATGGGCTATCAAATTATTACATTTCCCTGAGCAATGTAAGTTCATAAAAATGATTACTGCTTCAGGATCGCTGATTGCAAATTTAATGACAGTTTTTCAAAATCAGAAATGCGGATCCAATATGGCGGGAGAAAAATTGCAAAAAAATAATTTAATTAGCTTAAGACTTGATTTTAACTTAATTTTTAATGAGTTTTCTGATTACGTATATGAAAACTGATTTTGAAACTTCCTAATGGCGGATCCAATATGGCGAAAGAAAACTTTAAAACTTCGTTAATTTGGTTTAAAATTTTTTATGTAAAGGTGTACATGGCTTTTTTGGGTTTATTTGATAAGATACTGGTTTCCGATGTTTACCATATTTGTGCACTGAGCACAATTCTGAGGTCAAGTCATGTTTTTGGGAAGTTTTTAGAAGAAGAAGTTTTTACCCCCACTTTTTCCAAAATCCAAACGCAATGGATGCTTTTGGATCTCAAAATCGTACAACACATAAAAATACAACGAAAAGCAAATTAAAAAAAAAATTGTAATTAATATACAAACAAAAAAATAAAATAAACAAAAACTGAAAAGCAAATAAATTTTGTAGACTTGCGAGATTTGTATTTCGTATTTGCATACATTTATTATTTCATTATAATTATAATTATTATGAGTAAAAAATATTTCCTATTTAATTGACCAATTCGTGGCAATTTTTTGACAGAATGTGTGATAGTTTAGCTTTCGGCATTATAACACCTCTAACACACGAATCGAAGGCATGAACGTCGATTTTCAAAAACTACAACTAAATCGCCTATTAGCCTAAGCCGATTAACGAGTCCCGCTGACTTATGATCGTAACTTAAAACTTTTAAATACTACAATGCAATTAACTGGAATAAATTAATAGTGACGTTTATTGAAGAGCAAAAATGTCGATAATACCAACAACTTTTAAAAATGAACAACCAGCCCAGCCTCTTCCCGAAGTTGTTTGCAATATTTCGACAAGTCGTCAAGTGGGTATTACAAATAAGATGAGTTAACGAAAAGAAAAATAATTAATGAACAAAAAAGAAAAGAAGAAAAAATGCTCCGAAACCAGTTGTACGAGTCAGCGCTCCTGAATTGTGTCAACGCCAGGCACCAGAGCTGCGTTCAACACAACAAAAAAAACAACAACAATCAAAAGGTAGCCGAAATAAAAAATAGGTAAATTAAAATAATGATGTAGACAACAAGTAAAGCAATAAAATTATGAATGGGTGAATGAATTATTATCAAAAGCAAAATAGCACATGTTTTAATTAATGGACAGACAGGCGAGTTGGGTGTGCGCAGTTGTGCAAGTGTTCCTGCTTATTATTTGCCATGAGACCTCTAACAAGGCGGAGCTAATAAATGTAATGAACTCGACAATAGCAAATAGCAGAAAGTTGTGTAAATTGTTTATTTAATTCTTTATAATAATATTTTCAAATTGTATTTAATGTTTTTTTAATTTATATTTTTGTAAATATTTGCGGGCTTGAAGTGGAGGTGGCGGAAGTGTGGACTGACATGGAAAGTACGCAAATGAAACCGACAAGGAATATACTTATACAGTTCCTCAAGAAATGAAAGGATTATTTTGAAATTTTTACTTAGCAAGCATTGGCTTGGATTTAAGATGATCGGGAAATCATTAAAGTACTGTAAAACTTTAAAAAGTAGATTTGTTTGCCTAAAAACTGCCCTAATAGCCTAAAAATTACGTACTCAAGAATCTCAAACAAGGTAGGAAAAATGTCTTATATTAGATTGGGGAATAAGTTCATAGTGTTTTTATATTTTCTTTTATTTTATAAAGATTTGTTTGCTCTTCAGCAAAGGGTAAGTATTCATTCGCTAGAACTCTTTCTGCTCTACAAAACTGTGTTAATTGTATTTTTGAGTTATTCAATTTTATATTAGTTTTAAGGCTTAGAAATGGAATGCACAGGATGCAAAAACCAACATTTTCGACACCTGTTCTTCTTTGCTTCATCGAGGTCAAAAAGCTGCCGAAGCAGCACGGGACACTTGCGACGTGGATGGAGAAAGCGACATAGCGACGATAACAAAGAGGTCCTTAAAAACTGGTCCAACAACTTCTTTGACACGAGGACGAGCTTGTAAACAGCAATGGCGAACATATAATTGATTAACTTATTGTTTTTTGTTTAAACAAAAGTCTTCGCTAAAAATGCCACGAACTTATTCCCCAACCTAATACTTCAAATTTTGGCTTCCAGTTTGGGTGTTTGGCCGAGCTCCTCTTTGCGTTGGTGGTGCGCGGCTTGATGTTCTACCTCATATGGAGGGACATACAGTTTTAAGCCGGCTCCGAACGACAGATGGTTTTTTATGAGGAGCTTTTTCATAGCAGAAATACACTCGGAGGTTTGCCATTGTCGGGCGGAGGGGAGGAGCGGCCGTCAAGTCAACTTTTTTTATAAATTGTTGTTAAGTGCCCGCGGTTTCGAAGCTGTGCACTTCCGAATGGTAGGAGTCTGTATCAATTCTAAAAATTGGGAAAAATAAGTCTGATGCTCACCGTAACGTAGTGAGTCTTGCGGTAAACGAGGGCAAGATAAAGTACCATCTGTCAATAACCAAAAAGTCTACGCGTATTGGACAGCAGGTTGTGATTGACAATTACGAGTTCGGCATAGTCAAGGACTTTATCTACCCAAGATCCACCATTAACACCACCAACGACGTCAGCCAAGAGATCCAGCGAATAATAACCGAAACTCTTGCCAACAGGTGCTACTTTGGGCTGGGTAGGCAATTGAAAAGCAGATCCCTCTCTCGATGCACGAAAAATAGTATTAACCATCACTCAATCTCCCCGTCTTACTATATGGACATTGACAAACACCAGTAGACGGTTATTAGGAGCTTTCAAAAGAAAAATTCTGCGCAAGATCTATGGTCGGATTTGAGTGAATAATCCATATCAATCCTCCACGAGCTGTACGCCGACATCGACGTAGGTAAGCGCATAAAAATTCAGCAGCTGCGCGGGCTTGGTCATGTTGAGCTGATGGACAATAAAGCTGCTATTTTCGAAATGCACTCGCAAAAAAACACTATTGATCTAAGTTGGAAAATCCTGGCCGCCTGTTTCTAACTAGCGTTAACGCGCGCAATGCAAACGCGATTGGGCCAAAATTTGGTAGCGGCCAAGAGCGTCCATCGGTTGTAGTTGCCAGTTAAGTTAGTAAGCTTACCGTACAGAAATCTTTCAAGGCGTTTTTCTCGAAACTAAATTTTTCAAATCGCTCAGGTTCATACCTCAAACGAATTTTGACTGATTGACTTGAAATTTCAACTGTGTAGTTCCAATACATTTCGCATGAATGCATTTTTTCGATGTATTGTAAAACAAAAATCGTATGAGCATTGTTTTTGGAAAGTTTTCAATTCTTTACAACCCTCGATATATTGTATATATAGAACAAGGTATAGGCTTCACCAAACAAGAACAACTCAACCGCTGATTTATGTTATACCACTGTAAAAAAAAAAAAAAAAAAAAAAAGCCAATAAAAACTAAAAATAAAAAAAAACGAAAAAAAAAAAAAACAAATAAATAAAAAAATTATTCGCAACAGCAAAAATTGCCTCTATAGCTATGGAACACGATTTCATTGGTGTGGCTAGTTTCGGCTGACTTCGCAGTTGCGCATTATGTAAAACCTAGTTTTCCCAAAACCTTAGTGACGCTTGCTGGCTCGGCGAATGGCGTGCACGATAATCGCCTTAAGAACTTGAGTCGTCAATAGATCGTTTGCATAACATTGGACCCTCACGGAGTCCCGCTAAAAAAGTCGAATGGCGTTAAATCGCAGCTCCGAGGTGGCCAATTTAACATAAATCGCCTAGGCAGCTGATAAAAAGTTTACCGAGTGTAAGGTGCAAAATGTCGATTGTGGCATGCTGCTAAAGCCAAATAGCATTCAAGTGAAACAAAATTTTGATTTTTTTGTCACAAAAAATCGCTTATCATGCCTTTGTAGCACTCACCGTTGACGTTGAAATGGCGTTACCAGCAACATTTTCAATATTTCAATTTTTTGCTTATCAATACGGAAATTAATGATTTTGACTTCTTTTCAATAAACGCACTATTTGGGCTACACAACATTAATATTGGAAATAAGTTTGTCATATTGCCGAGGCGATTCATTTCGTTTTGCGGAGGTATGACTGACATTGATTTTCTGCTAAGATTTCAAACTTTCCTAAATGCTCGATTGAACTACGAACTTTGTCGAGGGATAGATAATGTAGTTGATCCAGTCTGAATACATCTGAGCTAATTGTGCGCCTTTCCGGTAAAGCGAACGCTGGACAAAAACTCTGAATTATCATCCGCCTCTCGACAGGAGGTGTACATATGTATGTATGTGTTTTGGCTGGAGGATGTTACCTATGGTAGCCATAAATTGACTCCAGTTACAGACTCTGATCTGATATATGGCGAAAGTGGCTCCAATTGAAAAATTGCCTTAATAAAACTCGAAGCGTAAGAGGCTGTCAAAAATCAACATATTTTTTGAGATACTTCGAACTTGCACTTTATTATAACAAAATTCCATAGGCTACAAAACTACATAATCGAAAATTCTCTAAAAAATCAACTTAAAAAGTGTGAATTTTTCTTATTTTTTTTTTTAATTTACGCAGAGTTTGAAACATGGATTTATGATATATGGCTTTTGTGGAAGAATGAATTTTTTTAATAAGAAAATTATTACAATTAAGTAAAAAACAAATAAGTCAACTTAGCATATACGAATCCAAATCCGAATACGAATTGCAATACCAATGCGAACACGAATACGAATAAGGCCTGAGCAGCTACGAACAAATACGAATACCAAATGGATGTGCGTATGCAGACGACTACAAATACGAATGCGAATTCGAATGTTGCATTGGAGATACCTAAAATTAATAGCGCACATGCAATTTGTTAAAATAATTCAATCTCGATTCCTGTCATAGTTGCACAACAAAACCTTGCGAGTGCTAAGTCGCCACTCACACCATTATGTGCTTTTTTTGGTTTTTTGTTTTGATTGGTTCTATAATTTATCACATTTCCACAGATTTACTAAGCAGTATATTTTCATGTACTGTCTGCTAATTTTTAATTAACCCTACCATGAAAATCGCATTAGGGTAGATTTGAGTGCATTTCATTTCGCAATATGTTTTGCATTTTCCCCCAAAAGACATTTGAAACACGGCGACAGGTGTATTGGCTGACGGCACAAAGTGGACATGACGCGCAAAATTTATGTGGTCATTTCGACTCGTTGTTGTTGCTGTTGTTATTGTTGTTGCTGAATGCGGCTGAGTGCCTTGTAAGTTGCAGTAAGAAATTTAATTTTACATGTACCAAAAATAAAGTAAAAATAAATAAAACCAGGATAAAAAGTAGAAAATAATTTTTGGCGAATTGGCAAAAGCTTCACCAAAAGTATTTGACGTGTGGTTCGAGGGGAAGAGTGAGCTACAAATGACATTTTTACATAGCTGCTATCGCCTGCAGTCATCGGCTAGCAACAATACGCCCTTCTTCCCCGCCAAAATTTGCTTTCTACCAGGCCGATATGTAAGTATCGGCCGCACTACACTCTCGACTGTGCCAGCGATGGCGTCTTTGTCGTTATGCCGTTGTTGTCATCGTGTAATGAACAGCGACAACACGTCAACGACATCGACGATTGCAATTGCGATTACAAACATTGGTATGTACGTCGAGGGCCTAAGAATAATTGTGTTTTTGGCAGCCACTCAAGTTATGTGCAGCGCGAGGACACAAATAATTCAACTAATACAGCGGCAAAATGCGCTTCCCATGTGATAGATAACACACACACATACACAAACATGCACACACTCATACGCATACACATACATCAACTGACCACTGAACCAGGCGAGCTCTGCAGGGAAAATATTTGTGGTTAAGAACTGATGAGCTTTCTGCAAAGCGACAGCCAGTGAGGGAGTGACCGGTTGAAAGAGGCTTAGGTTGGATGGTTGCTCCATAGGAAAAAATACTTACACGGATGAGTAACTAGGCATCTGTACATTGTAGTGAACATTAAAAGAAAAATGGGAGCGGAAGATAAAGGCGCAAGAGAAAAATGACGAGGAAGAATTGCGGATACGCTGCGTACTACTAAGAAAATTCCAGAAGTGGCTAACGTATAAGTCTGATAGATAGCCTGGTGCGAGATATCTGAATCCCAAGCTCTTAAAACAGTGCAACTGAGCAGTATATGTCGATTATCTCACAATCATTCACTAGATATTCACCGCAATAGCCATTTGAAGTAATGTTGAGTCTCCCTGCATGGCTTCCCAGCGGACAGTACAGTATCCACAGTTGCAAGGATGATAGATTTATCAGGTTTGGCCATTAACTATGATGAAAAACCAAACTGTGCGAGTAATTTAGGCTGCCACGTCACAGGAATACTCTGACAATTTTACACGTATTCACACACTCGTTCTTCAGACGGCCACGAAGTAAAATGAGCGAAGGTTGTGTTGTTTTTTTTTTCATATATCACCAACACAACCTGGGTTTTTTCATAAACAACCCGCTAATCGCTAACTCTGATTACGTCAGCCAATTAGCTGATTTTTTCAAATTCACTGAAAGTCGGTTAATGGTCTAATCTTCGCCACATCTTTCGAATTTTCTTCAGCATGGAGGCTTTGGTGATCTTAGAGGCTCTACCCGTAATTAGAAGACCCCTACAACGCTTGCTAAGCTAACTCGGGACACACTAAGAGAAGAATCAAAGGAAAGGTCGATTACTTAAGCATATTTAATTTATTCTTGTTACTAAGAAGTTGACAAGCATCAAGCGAAAATATTTATTATTTTTATTTAATAATCGTTTAGAAACTTTTTAAAATCGTATAGCAGGAAAATAGGCTATTAACGACATTCGCCACAAGTCTCCTACCACATTATGAATCAGTTCCGGTTATTATAGCATAAACACTGACTTATCCCGAATCGAGCTTGATTTACTCAACGAATGTCCGGCATTTGAGGTGCGCACCACTACTCATCTAATACACCTCTCTCTCTCTCTCTCTCTGAACTCACCTGGGTATAAAACCGCATGTTTTCTCTACCTTCGGTTAGATGAGACGACGACCCATTACTTCACTGCGCTTAGCAGAAATTTCTAAACTGCTACAACAATAACAAGTAGGATGAAGAATTCACTTCATCTGCATTCGTTCGTCATACAGATTACCAGGAGGTAGTAAGTTATTTGGCCTTGAGCTTTAGCTCAATCTCCATTTTTTCGAATACTACTAAAAATTATTGAATTCGATCTCAAACGAGTTGAAGCCTAGTCTTCGAGATCAAACTCGCGACACGAGTAAATGAAGAGAGGAGTAACATGAGCGGTTAGCTAGACCTCGTAACTACTATCTAACAACTATTTATTACAAAAATTTCTAGTTCGGGGATTCTATGCATTGCTCAAGCAGTGTGCGCTTAATAATCTATTTCATAAACCTGCTGAGAAGTACGGGTATGTACCCTAGGCGAGTGGTATAATAACGCCGAGCTATCAACTGAAGCAAAAATTAACTTACCACATTTCCAGATATACTTATTCTAAATGCGATAATTGTGTGCCGGTAGATTTCCCTGCAGGGATAACAGAGAAACATGTGTGCGTGCATGTTCATGTACTTTAGTGCGTCTAAGTATGTGTGCTGAACGTATAAATAGTTTCTTCGCAATCAATGATCATTTTGGGTCATTTTGTAAACGATTATTCGAATAAATCACTCGAAGAAAATTTAATAAAATTAAATGAAAATCGTCTATGGAGCAAGACTGGGATAAAAATAGAATATTGGCCTTTGTGTAATGGACTGCTTGGGCTATTAATGCAAAAATAATGTAACTTTAGGTTAGGAACCATAAATCGTGATTCTCATCCTCAAAAACAATGCAGCTTTAAGCTATGCACCATGAATCGTGATTTTCAAATTTCTGGTTTTCAAAAGAGTTGTTTTTTAAAATGAATTTTGCATCAACATTTAATTTCGGCGTTTCTCGAACGGTTTGCGAGCAGTCTTATTTAA
This sequence comes from Anastrepha fraterculus, assembly GCA_037575425.1. Classification (NCBI taxonomy): domain Eukaryota; kingdom Metazoa; phylum Arthropoda; class Insecta; order Diptera; family Tephritidae; genus Anastrepha; species Anastrepha fraterculus. The sequence continues at coordinate 14,795 of JAYXIM010044508.1, read as the reverse complement.
TGCGTATCTAGTCTAAAGAGTTTGCTAGTTGTTATATTTACAAGTATATGCGTACATTAATTCAAGCCACACTAAATTGTGCCGAAAAGTTTATAGAATTTTCGCCTCAATAAGCTCTTCTAATATAAAAGAAAAGAAAGCGAAAAAAATGGGAAAATTACGCACCACCGTTGATTTTTATTAGATTATTTAAATAAAATTTTAACTAACAAAATTTCGAAATTAGTCATAAAATACAAAGTGGCGCAAAACTAATCGCCCTATTGGAAGTTTTATAATTTTTGCAAATGGCGTCAAATTTATCTGACACTTCTGAACTAGACAGTTGCAGTATACTAACAGACAAGCACTAGAGGAGCGCGTAAAAGTCAAAATGAAGATTTCGACTACTCAATTTTTTTTTCTATTTAGCAAAAAGTTATGCAAACATGTTTTATTCTTGAACTTCTTTCTTTTTCATCGGCATTAAACTTAAGTATACTGCAACGAGTCCAATCTAGAATACTTAGGACCACGACTAATGCATCGTCGTATATACCTAATGCTGATATTCATTGGGATCTTGAGGTCGATAGAAGTGACGAGCCAAAAAAGCAGGTTACTGACGCACACAAATCCCGCGATGAGAGAGAAGGCTCCTAAATGTAGGGAACCATAAGGCCTCTTCTTTTCTCAAATCGTTAACAAGTGGTGAATAGATGAAGCAATTGGTATAAATAAACATATCTTGACAGCGCTCGAATAGAGCTGCATAAAATTACATTTATTTGTGAGCCAGCCAATTTTATGAGTCATCCCAGCTTTATGAGGTGTAAACCGCATTCGCTAGCGGCGGATCTTTCTCGATAACTTTGCCTTCACATGCAAATTTTTTGTTAAGTGAGTCGGGCAGAGAGATAGCGAGCAGAGAACTGGATAATATTAAAGTCCTCTTGTCAAAGACGGCGTAAAAGAAAGCCACCAACAGATCTTGCATAATATATTTATGTAGTTTAATTGTAAAGTTTTGCTGTAAAACTTTTCGTATTCGTTTTTAGTAATTAATGTCATTTAAGTGGTGTTTATTATGTTAAACTTTCTCAAACACGATAAACCCAAAAAAGGTTCTAAAGTACCTAGGCATAAGACTGAACACAAGAGTAAGCTACTGGGTCAAAAAAAAGGACGCAAAAGAGAAAGTAGCTAAGATAACATCCCTACTCAGTAGACTGATGGCATCAAATGGGGTCCAACCCAAACGAAACGGGAAATAATGATGGTTACCACGCTGTCCATTCTCTTATACGGAGCTGAACTGTGGGCAAATGCGATAAGGATAAAGCACCGATGCAAGCGCTTAACATCGGTACAACGAACGGCAACCCTGCGAGTTGTGTCCGCCAACCGCACAGTATCAGTGCCAGCTGTTCAAGTAATAAGCGGTTCAATACCGACAGACTTACTAGCCTTAGAGAGGAATAAGTTGTGGGCTTTAAAGAAGGAGGGAATGGAAGAGAAAGTCAGCAAAGCTGTAGCGCGCGAAATAAGAGATGAAACGCTATGAAAGGCTATGGCAAGACCGCTGAATTAACGAAACACGCGGCAGATGAATGGCTAGGCTTATAAAAGACGTCGCCACATGGAACAGCAGGAACTTATACAACCCAAATGCTTTCGGGGCACGGGTATTTCCAAAAATACCTGTTCAAAATAGGGGAAATGCGAACATCCCACATGCATAAACGGGGATGCCGCCGAAGATGACGCTAAAGACACATTCTTCCAATGCATGTCGAACGCTGGAGAATACAGTCGGTGACATAATCACTGAAAATGTAATCGACAAGACGCTAAGTAGCGAGGAAACGGGCGAGATAATCAGAGGTTTCGCGGGAAGAATTCTCCGGAAAAAAAGCGGGACCTGTAGGAAGGTAGAACGCCACTCTGAAGGAATGCGAAAGCGATTCCAGAGTTGGTGAAGGTTCCAAACGAAGGGGAGGTTTTTAGTCTCAGGACATATCATTGCTATGACGGCAGCTTTGATGACCTATTAGTCATTTTCCATCTCCCTACCGACTATCTTGAGAATATTCATCGACTACCTTGAGAAGGGAAATACCAACAACAGTGAATATTATATTAGTGTTATTGGAGCATTCGGCCGTCAAGAAATTGCAAAGAAACGTTCACGTATGGCAAAGAAAAAAGTTTGTTCATCAATCAAAACAATGGCAAAACTACATGAATTGAACTTCGATTTGGTCCCACATCCATCGTATTCGTCAGATTTGGCTTCCAGCGACTACTGGCTGTTCGCAGACCAAAAAAAAAATGCTCGCCGGTAAGAAATTTCACTTTAATGGAGAGGTTATCGCTGAAACTGAGGCCCTTTTGAGACAAAATATAAATCGTTCTACAAATATGGTAGTGAAATGTTAGAGTGTCGCTGGAATGATTGCGTTTTTCTTGATGGAAATTATCATCAACGTCAAAAGAGCTAATTTTCAACAAAAAAAAATCGCCCATGTGTTGTATTCAATATTTGCCAGCGAGGTTTCTCTTTTCAATTTATCAGGTCAGTCCATAAGTTCGTACGTTTTTTAAAGATGGTTTTAAAATTAATAAAAAAGATGTTTAAAGTATATATTAAACAATAATATATTTTCCTTCATTATTTACAATGTCTTCCCAACGTTTAGGCAAATTTTTAATTCCCTGCTCAACAAATTTGTTGTCGTTGGAGCCCAAATACGCTTCGATATCCATTTTTATAGCTTCTTTTGAGGAGTAGTTCTTGTTACTCATATGGGATTGAAGTCCACGGAAAAGGTGATAATCACAAGGTGCAATATCCGGAGAGTATGGTGTATGCGGCATTAGCTCCCATCCGAGCTCGTTCAGCTTGCCTAATGTTTGCCTTGCGGTATGAGGTCTTGCGTTGACGTGGTGAAACAAAACTTTGCGTCTATTCACTAAAGACGGTAGATTTTTTTAAGTTCCTCATTCAGGTTTGACGGCTGATGGGAATAATAATCAGCAGTTATCGTCTGGTTTGGTTCCAGAAGTTCATAATAAACAATACCGGTCATATCCCACCAAACAGACAGGAGAATCTTCTTGGGGTGAAGGCCATCTTTAGGGGTCGGTTCTGGTGTTTCATCTTTATCTAACCATTGTCGTTTGCGAACAGGATTATTGTAAAGCACCCATTTTTCATCATCAGTATCGATACGGTTCAAAAAACTTTCATTTTCAAGCCGTTGCAGCAGCTGAGAACACACATTCACTCTCTGCTGAAGGTTGGCGACGAAAGTCTATGCGGAACCCATTTCCCCAGCTTTGAAACCTTTCCCAACTGAACCAGGTGCCTGTGAATTATTCCATGCGATGAATTTAATCTCTGAGCTATCATAGCGACTGTCAAATATGGCTCAGCTTCCACGAGTTCGAGCAAGGCGTCGGAGTTAAAGACTTCAGGACGACCAGCGCGCGGTGCATTCTCCACGTCGCAGTTACCACTTCGGGATTTTGAAAACTACTTTTGCGCAGTCCTTGCACTCACGGTATCCTCTCTGTGAACAGTGTTTATTTCTGCAGCAGTAGTTGTTGCATTTTTACCACTTTTATAAAAAAAATACAAAATATGCCTCTTTTGCGATTTCGAAGATTCCATTTTATTTTTAAACAACATGTGCTTCTATCCGCGATTAAAATCACTTGTTGAATGCACAATATATAAAAAAAAATATTAATAGTTCCGTTATATTCCGCGAATAATTTTTTGTATGCAAAAATCGTACAAAAGTGAAATTATGGGTAAAATACGCACGAACTTATGGACTGACCTGATAGTTGCTACTTGTCAGCTGAACTTAAATTACTTACTTGCAGTTAAATAAAGCATTCACTGCCTTAAATCTTCTATTCAAGTATTTCATTTGCATTTGTGTGTTTTTTTTTTCTGTCAATTCCGCATTCAGGCAAACAAACTTAATTAGACATATAAGCATATCGGATAAATGCTGATCGACTTACCTTGCCTTGCATTATCAGCCTGATAGTTAATGTGACTGATTCGTCGGTCTTCATTGGCGTACTTGTGTTATTGTCTTCCATATTTGCTTTTGTTGTTGTTGTGGTTGCTGCTGTTATTTTAGCGGTTATTGGTTTCCTTGCTGCTGTGGTATTTGCGGTTGTAATGTTGCTATTTATTTTTCACCTTTTTTACACTCGCTGCAAATTTCACCGCTAAACTCACACTTCACTATTGATTTAGTTGCGGGGGCGGGGGGGTTGCGGCGGTTCGAGTATATGGTTGAGATTTCCGTTTTTTGCAGACAATATCTTTCGCTTGCCGTTTGTTTGATTTCTTATATTTGAACAACCTCTTTTTTTAATGGCGTTTATTTACTTTGTTTTAATTTTTCTTCTGCTGTTGCTGCTGCTGCTTCTTTGTTTCTTTAACTAACTGCCTGTAATATATAAATTGTAAATACCTAGAATTTGTATTTTATTTAATTTCTTCTTGAGTTGCACTGCATTCCTCTACGCGTATATACGTATGGAAGTTTGTTTGTATGTATAAAACGCGGGGTGCTGATAGAGCAAAAATACAATACAATGAAAAAAAAAAGTAAAAACAAGTTAATTAGTTAATGAATTAATTAATTGGTGGTGGTATCTTTTAACGTTTACTTAAGCTCTCTTACATTGAATGTATCTAGTAAATGGTTGTGTGCTTGTGTGTGTGTGTGTATTTGCATTTAAGTTATGCTGAGTTGGCTGTTTACTTAGAATTTTTACAAAATAATCGATTTTTTATGTATTTATTGTAATTTTTTCACTTTGAATTACTTCAATATTTTTATTTGATTTATTTAAGAAAAAAAATGCACATTAATCACTTTGTTCGCCACTTCTCAGCTATTTTGTGTTTTTTTTTCTACACCAGTGTTTTGTATTTTGTTGTTATTGTTAATTTAATTTAATATTTATTTTTCAATGGTCGATTGGCTGGTTAGTTGGTTGATTGCGCGCTGCTCGACGATTGCGGATGATTGAACTCACGAGCGCAATACATAAACTGAAAAAACGAAACAAGAAAACAACGAAACGAAACGTTGTTCTCCTTGTTGGCTCTCGAATGTTATCAGCTCAGTTAATCATTAACCGAAGTAATTTGCTGTTTATTTAGTTTTTAATTATTTGAACTTGCTGCCGCTTTTATTGGCCTCCACACGCTGAGTGGTTCGCTTGCTAACGTAGCGCAACACATAAAAACCAACAAATTTTTAGCAGCAAAAATACCGCGGGATGTATAGGCGCCTGCTTGTGAATACTCTTTTGGCTCTATTGAGTTTGGCGGTTGAGTGCGCGCGCTGACGTGGACGTGGTACTTGAGCGTAGAGAAATTCCTCAAAAATCCTGCAACAAAGGAATGGCAGAGAGACAGACACTCATTAGTGATAATTAATTACTAATAAAACATACATACACAAATACATACATAAATACCTATAAAAATATGTGTATAAATGCACACTAAAGCTAATAATAAAATACTGTCAAATGTCAACTATGAACAGATTAATTTTTTGTTACAAAAATGTGTGCACTTGCAAGAGACGAGGCTAATTTGAGGGTGCGTACGACGTAAGTGCATGAGAAAGGTCGTTTGTTATTTCACAAATTCTTTCTGCGGTTGATCTCCTTTTTGGCACATAATTAATTTGAGTACCAAAAACACACATACCTGCACACATACACATGCAGAAGTACGCTCTAGAAACTGTCATCGACAGTAAGCAGCGCTAGGAAGTGGCTAAATCGCTTTGGATTTGCAAATGCTTCCGGCAGCTTAGAAAGCATTAAGAGCGTTGAAGATTATAAGAAAATTGATGACAATCCAAAATAAAAAAATAAAAAAAGTAGTGCGAAAAAATTAAATTCATTTTAGTTTTGTGCGATCTTTTTGGGTTTTTTTTCATCTTACACAGCCAGTCAAAAACGTTTTGGCACATTAATTTTGGTTGCAATACGTAGGTTGCCTTGTATATTTTGCGCCTTTGCAACACTAAGGACGATGTAAGACAGCGCGAGAGTCCATCCACATATGGCTCAAAGCTCGAGGGTAGGATGAGTGGAGGTGTACGAGTATATTCCGAACATCTGAGGATCTCCTTCAGTTTTCGGCTCCCCGACTACTGCATTGTCTTTCAGGCAGAACTGATGGCAATAATGAAAGCCGCGACACTGGTACCTTGAAAGGATATCTACATTTTCACTGATAGCCAGGCGGCGATGAGATCCCTCATAAAACAGTCGACAACCTCCCAGGTCGCCATGCAATGCCGCCCATCTCTTAACGGGAGGTTAACTGCAGAGCCAGTTCATAAGGCAGTGCTCAGAGGATGGGTGTGCAAACACATGACTTCTGCAGAATTTGTCTAGATGAGGAAGAGGAAACGACGATTTCGCACTTTCTGTGCCATTGTCCTGCTCTGTCCAAACGCAGATTCACCGCTTAGGTAGACACATTTTTTAACGAATTGGAGGATCTCAGTTCTGCAGAAATCAGAGATATTCTAAAATTTTTAAGACGCTTACACTGGTGTTAGGAGAGAGATAGAGACAAGTTCCCGACGCGGCATCACAAAGAGCTATGAGCCTGAGTGTGTCCCACAGGACAACCGCTTCAACCTAACCTAACACTATATGTGGTGAGCTGCAATTTGAGTTCCTTTAATAGTAATAACAGTTTAGTATTTTTGAGCATAAAAGCATTTTCACTTCCGCGCTTTATTTCTTATTTTTTCAGTGAGTTGAAAAGTTCACTCGCCCAAAAGATGGAATTAATTCGTTAAAATTTTAGGGCGATTATTTATTACGATTTTCGACGTGGACTATCGCGACAAGAGTGCATTGATCAACTTACTTTGACTTTTGGTATTCAATCATCACACTTAGCTACTGTGAAACGCTGGTACAAACCGGCCAAATGATGACACAAGATCTTCATGTGAAATATCGCGAGATAGAGACACCCTTGGGCATTAGTGAAGCCAGCATACATTCAATATGGCGCGAACATTTGGCGTGAAGAAGATTAGTTCTTGTTGGATACCGCATACGTTGGTAATCGTCCAAAAAAGGGCTGTCGTTGATTTTGTTGTAACAGCATCACCATTCCTCTTACATGTAGACAAAGTGCTTCTAGAGTGAGAGTCTTGGCCCGATATAAATCCGGGAGATTCCGGTAACGCAGAAACGACTGTCATGAGAACGTCGAAAATAGAACTCGTACCGATTGGTGTAAAAACATGTTGAAGAAATTAAGCCGCGGTGGTTCAAAACCCGTCTGTGATATCTTTAAAGATCACGAATCTTGGATTTATGCATATGAGCCGGAAACAAAACAGCAACCGACAATGTGGGTGGAGTTCCAAGATGAGCTTAAGCCAACAAAAGTTTTTCAAAGCAAATAACCGCCTGCTTTTTCGCTAGCAAAACTTAAAACAGACAATTCTGAGTGGCACACAACCATTTTTTTGTGGTAGAATTTTCGGAGTATTAAGGAAAATCTACCAACAAATCATCCACATGCTTCACCAAGGCAATGCGAGCTCACACAACGGAGTTCTTGAGCACTAAAGAGATCGAATTAATAGGTCATCCATCCACCTTACAGTTCCGACTTGGGTCCCAATAGTTTCTTTTTGTTCCCGAACATCAAAAATAAAATACGAAATCAACGTTTTTCAACGCTTGAAGAAGTGGTTGAAACATTTAAACAGCTCAAAGTGGAGTTATGCACTTCTCAGCCTTCAAAAAATGGTCTTCACATGGACAATGGGCACAGATATAGTCAGTAGAACCGATTTTGATGAAATAAAATTTACATTACGTAGAATTGATGTCGTTATCGTTATTTTTAGTATTTTTTCGCACCTTTAAAATAAAAAAGGGTCAAAAAATGGTTTTTCATTTTGAACGTCCGCCATTTTGCCAACGGTTTTTTAAGATGGTAGTTCATACGATAACGACATTCATACTGAACACGACAGTTTTGATTTCAGACACCTGAGAATCCCGGAATCCTTGTCGCTAGCGACATACCTTTTTTGGAAGACCATTTTTTAAAGGCTGAAAACTTTTTGAACGAACTTTGCATCAATAACTAAAATACAGAAAAGGAAAATAAAAAATCTGTTTTCGCTTCCGTTTTACACGCTTTTAAAGAAACAACCAATAACCACCATTTCAAATGACGCGAAGGCCTTAACGGTGTTACATTCGTATGAAGAGAATAAAAAAAATCAAATCGCTTAAAAATGGCTATGTAAAACACTTCCAATTCAACAGGGGTTAGTTCATAGACAAAACGTTTTTTTTGTGTATTTGAAAATCCAGTTTGCAGGGCAAATAGATGACTTTGTGGTACGGTTACTTAGAAAAAAACTGTTCGTGATATAGCATAAATCGCGTGCCCTGCAATTTTAAGCCTTAATACCTCAAACAAGTTAAGTGCGGGATCTACTCACAAACAAATCCAGCACATTCAGAACCATCTCAAAATCGAGCTCCTGTTTCTGAAAATCAAGCGCTTTGTGTCGCCTGTGTTATAATTGAGCGACAAACTATTGAAGGCTCCTTTTGGTGGTCGCAGGAGTAGAGGAAAGCTTCTCGGCGTTAAAAAGACCGAGTGATCAAGTCGGTCTCGACTTGGTTTAAACTGGAGTTTCTAACTGGCGCCTATGAGGATGTGAAAGAAACGACTAGCGCCGCGCGCGCTTTGATAAATACGGCTAAAATCCCTCAAATAAAGTAGAACAGGAACCCTTGAAATTCTCAAGCCTGCACATCCTCCATTTTGGCATGAAATAGTATATTCCCTTTGCGAAATTAGAAAAAGAAAGACAGAAAGAAAGAAAGCACATTAAAGTTTAGGCGATGTACGCTATTCTGCTATTCTCATGAAAAGAAAAATCATTAAAAAATTCCGGCGTTTGCTTTCTCATTTCCTGGCGTTAATGCATTGCATCAAGTACCAGTACTCGCATTATACCTTCTATGAATAGATTAAAGGAATGCAAACGTTAGTACAATGCTATGACAAAGTGAATGCTGAAGGAAAGCGGCAGCAACAACAAAAAATACAAGCAAAAAATAAAAAACAACAAGAAATGCAGTCGAGTAAAAAATGCAGGCAAAAAAAAAAAAAATTATTTGTAAAAAAATACACACACCAATGAAATTATACAGAAAAACTGTAATAAAAAGCAAATGTAGACATCAAAAAGAAAAAAATAACAAACAAAAAACAGCAAAGGAATTTTAGTCTGTAAATTCAAATAAAATTAACGCAATGCATTAAGGACTTTGTAATTTAAAAAAATTTTTTTTTTTTGGTCGGTTGTGTGTGGTTCGACGAGGCGAAATCTCAGACGCGCACAATCGTATGTTTACCATTAAAAAAATGCATGTCGACTACAAACAGACAAGAAGTAATGCATCGACAGCAGCGAATTTCCTACAACAACCCTGTAGGGAAAAAATACTGGTAATGAACTTTTCAGTTTAGAAGCGAAGAGCAAAGTCTACGAGCGATCAACCGGCGTCAAATTGTGGGGCTATGCACCAAAAAAGGTTCAAGCAACTCATAACCCTTGCAAGGGGCAGGAACAAACTGAGAACGTCCCATTGACATTCTCACAGATGAATACAGATTGATCACAACCATCTGCACAGGGCTGGGGATATGCTTTCTGTGACCAATCCCCGGAAGCTCCATCAACACACTTTCTTCTCGAATGTGATAGCGAGAAGAAGAAAATTAGACAAATCAGCTGAAAGAAAGGTGCATACGCTCAGCCCAACGCAGTTTCATCTTAAAGTTTATTGAGGTGACTGGGTGCGGATTAGGTATTATGATGATTAGATGGCACAAGACACCATGAGGTCGAAATACATACCAATTTCTCATGATAGACTTAGCCATAGGAGTTTCCTAATAAATACCAGGGTCGTTTGAAATATCCGAGCAAAAATAAAAACTATTTAATCGTTTGCGACCTCGGTAGTCTAGCGCAAGTGTACTAGCCTGCCATCCCAGCGGCGATGGGTTCGAGTCCCAAAAACAAAAAAAAAGTTTGGGATAAACCCTTTTTCATTTTTCGACAAATTTCCTTCTAAGCTTATACTTTTCATTCAACGCTGTTCTAGTTTATTGATCTCTTCGGAATAGTAGGATTTGTCCAAGTTTAAAAAATAGGATTGCAAATTGCATTCGTTTCAGCAATCACCTCCACGTTTGAATAAAATCTTTTTCCCACCAGCCATTTCTTCAAATTGGTTAGCTTAGTCGACGTTTAGATCGATCAGATTCCGCCTTATGTTCTCAACAAATAGTATTCTGCGAAATTCGATGGAGCAAAGTTTGGAGAATCCCACTTATTCCTCCCTATGAAAAACGGGCATTAGTTTTGAGCCCTCACCTGCTGAGGCGTGAGCTGGATCTCGTGATATACCTGTATACATATACAGTGACTCACAGCTTATTTGATGCAGGTAATACTTTCTTAGAAAAAATAAAATGACTCGACGTTTATCAAATTTAATAAAAAAAATTGTATTCGATTTGAAAAAAAGGGAAGACGTTATTCGTCATTAAAAAGAGGGCAAAGGCCAACGAAAAATTGTAGAAATTGTTCCTCAACTGTCCAGCACATTATAGAAAGGATTCACCCCGAAAACCAGATAGAAGATAAGGGCAGATCTGCGCCAAATAAAATATTTAATAATGCAGATAAGAGGTGGATTGTTCACAAAGTTAAAGAAAAGCCCGATTTAAGATAATTTTCATGGAAGGACTGCCCGAAATAAGACGTTGATTAATGCTCATAAGAGAAAACGAAGAATAGAGTTTTGCAGACAACATTTGAACAAAGACATTTCGTTCTGGAAGTCCGTTGTTTTTGCGGATGAAAGCAAATTTAACCTTTTGAGGTCTGATGGGAAGTCCTCGTTTGGAGAAAACCTATCACAACGGTTAAACCATGTAATTTGCGCTCTACAGTAAAACATGGCGGGGGCAGTGTGATGGATGGGGTTGCATGTCCAATTCAGGCGTCGGAAATTGAACATTTATCGAAGATAACATAAATAAAGAGATATAGCTGGATCTGCTAAAAGATAATTTAGTACAAAGTGCGGATAAAATGGGCATTGGAGATTCGCTTAGGTTCTACCAAGGCAACGATTCCAAGCATACGTCTGGTATTGAAAAAACTTGACTTATCTGGACCTGTGTATGTCGTACAGACATCGGCACAGAGTCCTGATCTCAACGTAATTGAGAATTTGTGGTCAGTGCTGGAAAATAAAATAAGAAACCACAATATTTCTAATGCTTCTGATCTGAAACTGCCACTACGGGAAGAATGTTTAAGCTGTGACCTCAAAACTGTAACTGAATAATTTTAATTTGCCATATCTTTCTTATGAAGAACAATAAAAAAGATATACGATTTTTTTCTGTAATACATATACCATAAAATATATTTGATATTTTAATAACTTTTTTGGCATCAAATAAGCTGTGAGTCACTGTATATATTGTATATAAAAAGTTTTCCAATAACAGGTGTTATCTATCGCTATCGAGAGATGATTAACGATTTTTTATGGCTGGAATTGGATGGTATTGATCTGGAAAACGTTTAATTTCAACAAGGCGGCGCTACGTGTCACACAAGCAACTAAACCATTGATTTTTTACGGGAAAAGTTTCCCGACCGTGTTATCTCTCAAAGAGGTGATCACAATTGGCCACCGAGATCTTGTAATTTAATACCTTGCGACTTTTTTCTTTGCGGCCACCTGAAAGAGAAGGTCTATGCCAACAGCCCAGGGTCGATTCAATACCTCAAAGATGGATTTCGTGAGGCTATCAAGGACATAGGGCAGCCACTTTGCAATTCGGATATGAAAAATTTCATGAAAACAATATTGTCCTGTAAGCGTGGTCGTGGTGGCTGGTTGCCTGATGTTATTTATTTACACCATATTTGGATGTTAGACCGAGCTCCTCCTCCTATTTGTGGCGTGCGTCTTAATGTTGTTCGGTGATGGAAAAGAAAAATCACTGCCCTACCCCAATTCAAACGAATGCCAAACGCAAAGAAATATACCGATCAGGCTGAAATTTGATGTGTATTTTTCCAAGAGATGCTACTAACTAAACATAACCTCAATACGCGCCAGTAATACCCCCTTTCAATAGAACCTCGTATATTCATCAGCAGCTACTTATACATAATCCTCAAATTATCGCGAGGTATTGGTGCGTCCTTAGACGAGTCTTGAACTTTCTTATCTAAGAAAAAAATGTACTAATTTGCTGACAAAATTTAGTTAGGCTTTTTCCTGCAGGGTTGCAGGGTACCTAAAGTAGGCTATATATGTATGTAAATATGTTAAAAAACGAATGTTCAGCAAAATACTGTTGCCTGTGCAGCTTGTCGTATAAATTTGTAAGCTCGTACTATATATAACTTCATTACAGGCACTTTTTCCGCTAACTTTTTTGCAACACATGTTGGTATATGTATGCATGTATGCAAGTGTGAATGCGCATGTATTTGCAATGATCACAGGGAAAAAATCACGCACATCTGTTTATTTACACGCAAAATAATGAGTAAAAATGTATCATTTTCGCAACGCAATCCGCGGGAAAAAGTTAAGTGGTTGCACAAAAAAAAAAAAAAAAAAAATTTAAAAAAAAAAATGTAAAAAATTAAAATGATGGAAGAAATACATATATGAAAAAAAGTGTAAGCATTCCACAGCACTGTTTGTTAATCTGCTGATTTAATTTCATTGCCGCACATTACACCATTACCAAGCTGCTGTTGTCGTCGCCAGGGTTCATTATTATCAATAACTGAAGAACTTTACTTTTTTTTGGACTTGCATTAAAATGGTTGCAGTGGCAAATTAAATCACAAACAATGTTAAATTAACGCACTCAGACAGCGATACTGCAAACGAGATACAAATACTCGTACGTACGTGAATATGAATGCAATGTAACATACCGGATTAATGTTCTTTTGAGAGGCCTTGAGAAAAAATTCATTAAAATAGTCACCAGCGTGAAAATTGACTAAGTTTGGTGCGACAGCGCGTTTGAAAAGGCGCACTACGCCGCTCAGTGTTTAGTTTAGCAGGTCAGAGTTACTGCCCACTTTCCTGTTAGACTATCAAAATTCTGCTCTGTATATCGTTGCCTTGAAGAACCAAACGATGCAGCTTTGCAAGCCAAAAAATTCCGCTTCATTCCGACTAGTATTGACAAAGGCCAATATTTTCACAACCAAAATTTGATGCGGGCGACGGCTATTAAAAAACGTTTCCCGTAATTTTCTATTGATTTGTGGCTTGAGCAACGCAATACCCTACATGCAAGCTCGCACTTCCTAAACCTGTGTTCACCATAATTTATCAATAATCATTTACGGTGTTAAGAATGTCTTTTATATGGACAAAATGTTCAATAGCTCAGCGAAAAAAAAACTGTCAAAAATCAACAAGAATTTTATAGAAGTATTCTGTGTTCCTGGCTAGTGGCTTGTGCTTACTATAAAGTGCTATCTATTGCGGCGTAGGATTTATTGGTATTGCCTTGCGTTAATTTGTGCCGTTGCAGCGGTCCTGGAATCGCTGCGTTTATGCGGTAGAGTAGTGCGCGTTGTTGCCACGGTTCGTGTCCGGCGTTTACTTCACCGGTCGAACCTTCTCCGTTTTTTGTAAATTTTGTCTATTGGTATTCTCTGTCTATTCAAATGTTCTGAATTTATTTAGATGTATATTCTTTCTCTCTCTCTCTCTCGGTTCTCCCCTCTTTCTTTGTCTGCCTTGAAAGTTTCACTTCTGTTACTGTTACTACGCTACACGCACGTTTTTTTAGTATTCCTTGGCGTTTCATCATGGAAAGACCTACGCCTCAATAACGTTTACAAATCGTACAATTGTATTAAGCAAATCGGCGCTCTGTAAAAAGTGTTCATCGCGCGATCAGGCCAAGTTATGGTTTAGCGATGAAGCCCGTATTTGGCTCATATTCCCGAACAGCCTTTACATCCATTGAAAACATACCTTTCGTGTGGCCTATGGGCTAGAGGAATCATCGGCCCATATTTTTTCAAAGCCGAGGCTGGCGCCAATGTAACAGTGAATGGCGAACGTTATCGCGCCATGATAAACGACGTTTTGATGCCGAGAATTAAAGCCCGTGATCTCCACAACATTCGGTTCCAACAAGACGGCGCTACTTGCCATACAACCTGTGATACAATGGCTTTACTGCGTCGTCGTTTCGGTGTGCGATTTTTCTCTCGACTCGGACCAGATCGAGTGATGTCACCTTTGGACTTTTATTTGTGGGGGTTTGTAAAGTCTAATTGCTTTGTGGCCAAACCAGCTGCGATTGAGGCATGACTAATGTTATTCATGGGGAGGATGGTTCCATGTGTAGAAGTCCACGCAAGTGGGGAAAGTTACTGATCGCCATTCACTTGGGAGTGGCCAGGACGATTCTTCTACATATGGTTCAAGCAGCTCACAACGCCCGGGATTAGCCCACGTATCCTCTGGTTAGCTTCCGAACACCCGTTCGGGAGTGAGCTAAAGTGAGAAGGCGAAGCATCCCAGCATAGCTGGTTGTGCGCTGGGTTTGGGACCCGCCACTTAAAAAGCCCCCCAATGAAAACAGCAACAAAGCCTCGGATGAGAACTTCCAAAACTGATGACGACCC